>JALGBA010000341.1:600000-1055721 GCA_023970755.1 Azemiops feae | reverse complement strand
GTAGTTATTTCTTACATATAGAGCAACTCCACCTCCTCTTTTATTTGGTCTGTTTCTTTTAAAATAAAGTATTGTGCCAAGTAATTAAGGTGATTTTCATGTTTCACCTTAATTTTTATATTTCACCTTTCTTTCATGCTTTTCAATCAGTATTCTTACCTTCTTCTTATATTTTACCAAAAAATAGGTTACTTGAAAACTCCAATCTTAATTTTCTAGGTTTTGATCTTTCTGTTTCTGTATGGTGCACTGATGTTACATAATTGCATAATAAAGCATCTGCAAGCAAACTACCAACTCAGAGAGCACTAAGAACTCCAAAGCACCATATTTATTCCTACCTGGAAATTATTTCCTATGTAGGATTGATATAAGATTTTTTTGGTTCAAGCACTAATCCACACTACCACAGTATTTCACAATATTCCATCTATTACAGATACCTATGCAATTATGTTTGTCGATGTCAGGCTATTCTTTCTCTGTTCCATTGGAATAGCAAGAGAAAAATATCTACATTAATATTTTTGATCATACTGCACATCAGTATATTTATGCAATAAACAATCAAGAACAAAAACAAAAAATGAAAGGGAGGGAATATTTTGTTTATGATTTATGGAAAGAAATGGCACAATATAGCCCCAAAATACCTGCATGTATTTGCATATCCTTTTATGCTAGAATACTGAAATCATAACATTAAGTTAATAGAACTGTATTTATTTAATTCGCTTTTTAATTCCACCTTCTTCTTCCTATTTTCCCCATAACAATAACCCTGTGAGGTGAGTTGGCCTGAGATAAAGTGATTGGCCCAAAGTGACCTTATGACTAAGGTAAACTGGCTCTCTTTCAAGTCCATGAAATGAAGAGGCTGTAATGATTTCAGGGTGTTACTATATGCACGTATATCATAAAACAGTGCAAATTTTAAGCTCCCAATTAGACACATAAATTTTAAATTATAAATACACAACAAATGTATTAATGCAAGTTGAAATCTGAATCGAAATTGTAAAAAATGACTACAGCTGAATGTAGCCTATAGTACTTAGATACATGTTTAACCTTTCATTATAATTAAATGCCTCCAACTTCTGAACATTTTCCATTAATAAATGCAACAGAATACAGCAGGGTTATTTTGCTGGTGGATTTCCATATTTTCTTTGGTCATATTTGCTTCACTGGGATTATTGACAATATGCAATCATGTAAATTCATCCAGTTATTGTTGAACTTCTGTTCTAAAAGAATCTTCCCTTATTTTGTTTTCTCCAGAGAATAGGATCATACAGTATATCCCATCCAGTCTGCAGTGTGACTTTTTATTTTGGGATTATAATCTACTAAATTTAGATAGCATGCAGTTGGCAGAGGATGTTCTCAGAAATCCCCAAAGATGTCATACAGTCTGATTAGAAATGCATAGAAGAGAGAAGATTAACTAACCTCTATCAACAATACATTACCAGTTGATAAAAAGCATAAATCAAGGACTCATCAACAAGCCTCACATTTTCACTTTCCCAGCCTACTGCTTATTCCAGCCTGACCGAGGGGCAGAAATTGGATATCTTCTCTTCTATGTTAAATTAAGCCCAGTTAATAACTAAATTCTAGCTAACAAAGCAAGTTACACTAATGAAAATAGAAACCAGTACTTCTGAATTCTTCCTCATGACTTTTACTAGCAGCTAACACAGCTTTTAGCAATGGTTTAGGATTAACATCAAACATAGCTCACTCTGTAACAGTAATTAACGCAATACTACCAAGTAATTTGTTGAGTTTATGGTGCTTTAAACAGTTCCCATTAGTCATACAGTGCTCTCCTGTGTACAATGTTAATTATAACTATCGGTAAAAAAAATGCACAGAAGTTACAGAAGTGGTCTGAATACATATGATAGAAGTAAAAGAAAGGTCTTCAAAATTTAATATTGAAAGAGAAATTTAAAATTGAATTTGCTGCAATGGAAATTTACTGAGTGGAGAAGCTATGATGGGAAACAGGAAAGGTTAACATAAAGAAAGGATGTAAAAGAAATATGTAGGCAAAAATAGCTGGGCCTTAGAGTGGGAAAGGAAGAAGATAACATTTGTAAGAGGAAATGGCTAGCCAGGAAAGACACGTTGAATTGAAAAATAGGAAAGAACCTATTGTTCGAAAAGGGGGACATAAATAACCAGAGTTCAAAATAACCATTTAAATGTCTAAATTTTCTTATTATTATTGTATATGTGAATATGATTTAATATGTTATCAGGAAATGTGTAGGAGGCGGACGGAAAGAGTGTAACCTCATACTACCTCAGCCAATGGGGAACGAGGAGGGATGTGCGGCCGGGACTAGGGTTGTATAAAGAAGTGGATATTTTGGGTTGAAACTTTGGAGAGAACCAAGCTTTGATAGCTTCTCTCCCCGCTTATTGCAATAAACGAAACAAAAGGCCTTCACTGTGTCTTGGCTGGTTATTGGTCAGGCAAGCTTGCCTCTGGTCACGAAGGAAAGTAGCCAGGAGCACATAACAGCCTTGGGGGCTCCTCCGGGATTTGCATCCGTTCCATCTTTGGCAGCCGGGGATATTCGAAAGGGGAGTGCGCACCTGGGTAAGTTTTTCCCAGCCCTAAAGGTCGGATTTCCCCTGCTCAAACAAAGAGGAATTGGAAATCCTGAGACAAAAAGCCAGGACCCAGTGAAAACCTAAGGGAAAGTCGGCCGACTTAAGGAAGGACTTCAACTCAGCCTGACAGGTAAGATACCAGAGGGGTATCTATATATCAGAGGGGTATTAATGGGCAATAAGAGTTTGAAGAGGAGGGACGCCTCCCTGGCCAGTGTGCCGGCCAATAAGGAAAAAGAGGAAAGGTATTTACATTCTGGAATGAACCCCCTTAGGGAGATGGGAATCCCTTAGGGAGAATGTTGAAGTATTTTAAGTCAATGCTTTAAACAAGGCATTTGGACAGAGGAAGGATGATACATTACAGTATATATCTGGCCTAAGTACATGTTTGGCCACCCAATAAATTAGATTGGGCTTCTCAGCTTGGTTTAGAGCGGTGGGGAATAGATAGGCAGTGGTTAAGGTCTCCCATTACATTTCTATCAGAAACACTCCTTGCATTTCCCCACTACCTGGAGAACAAGCTACAAGTTGCCCCAAGAGAGTAAAAGTGGAAATTTAAAGGAACACAAACCTCCAAAGTTCTGGAAATGATGTTTAAGGGTCTGTGTGTTTGGGTGTTTGTGTTGACTCATTTCTAAAAACTTGGGGGAGGGGGGGAGAGACCCTCTAACAGTAATATACAAAACAACAAGGCCTTATTCCAAAAGGAAATTTGGGAAATGGAGCTCATTGGCTTAAAAAGCTCCTTGAAAATAATAATGATTGTTTTGCCTGGGGTGAAGCATTTGGAATTTTTTTTGTGTCTGGTGTAAATGGAAGAAAGGGTGAAGAAGGCTAGTTTCTTAGTAATTAGAAGGACAATAGAAGGTGTTAAAAGAATGGAAATAATCAGATGGAAGAGAGGGGGAGAGAGAGAAAGAAAGGAGCTGTGTGAAGTTTTATGCCTGGCCAGGTTGAAAGGCGAGAACTCTGATCTGCTATTTTGTGTGAAAGAGTTAAGTAGAAAGCTATGTATTTCTTGAGGTTCCTATAGTTTGGAAGGTGACAAGAGAGAGGAAAACCCCTCTCCAAGGGGGGGGGGAATTGTCCCCCTAACAGCTTTTGAAATCAGGCAATTTAGGAAAGAATTGCCCAAACTAATAGAAGATCCTATTGAAGTAGGAAAACAGGGTAGAAATGTTTTTAGGACCAATGGAATATTCATGGGGAGAAATGCAACCCATTTTTAAACATGTTTACACCAGAGGAGAATGGGATGATTAGGTGAGCAGTTAGGGAACAGTGTAAGAAAAAGTTTTCAAAAAAGAATGAACAGGCTGAGATCCCTGTTGCAGATCCAAAGTGGGATGGTAACACGAGTGCAGAGAGGAATGCTATGGCTGATTATAAGGAATAGAAGGTATTTAAATATGCAGTGCCTCAGAGTCTTAACATTCAGAAGGCACTGTGATTAGAACAAGGAAAGGAGGAAGCATGACTGAATGGTTAGAAAGATTAAAAAGCCAACTTCAAAAGTATGGACATTTGGATCCTGGTAATCCAGGACATCAAATGATGATTGAAATATCAATTTGTATGGAAGCATGGGAAGATATTAGGGTAAAAATGCAGAAATTACACACATTGGAAACTAAAACAACAGAAGATTTATTACCAGTAAGAGAGGCTCAGAAAGTATATGGGAAGAGAGAAAAGGAGAGAGATAAACGTAAGATAAGATAAAAATGATGGCTCAATTGATGCAAACAGGCCAGCAAAGACGATGGGGAAGAGTAATCAGGAAATCGATAAGGGGTCTTGGGAGAGGTCTATGCTGGGGGTGAGGACAGCCAGTTGGCACCAGGGGATATAAACCCCTAGGAGAAAATTTCCCCAGTCCCTAAATAAATAAATAAATGTGCCTTTTGTAAGGAGGAAGGACACTGGGAAAATGAGTGCCCTAAGAGGAAGGAGGGGGAAGAACTAGCAAATTTGGTGAATTTTGAGGATTAGGGGTATCAGGGGACTAATCTGTTTTCTGGTCCAGCTTTTTAGGAACCTCTGATAAACCTTAAAAGTTTGGACCCCTGGAGGAGGAAGGGGTGTACTCGGTGGATTCCGGAGCCACCAGATTTACCCTGAACTTTATACCTCCAGGAATGCGAATTGGGAAAGGGAAGATTAAGGATCAGGGAACTGAGGACATGTAGTAGAAGCAACGATATTTAAATCTGCTATGGTCCAGACAGTAGCAAAAGGACCTGGACTTTATATTGGTAAAAGGAACTGCAATTTGGTCAGGAGGTACTTCATTGGTAAATTGGGGGTTGTTATTATGGGGAATGAAAGAGAAATATTTGTAAATATTATGGCCTTGAGTGAGGAAGCTCAAGGAAAAGTGGACCCCCTTATATGGGCCCAAGAGGGCAATAGAAGAGGGGTACACATGGATCCTTTAAAGGTGACTTTAAAGAACCCTGGTGAAGTAATTCACCAGAAACAGTATATAACATTACATTGGAAGGAAGAATGGGTTTAAAGCCCATGGTGGAAGGGCTGCTGAAGGAGGGTAAAATTTTTGAGCAGTCCTTTTAAATATGTTTAGTTTGTTACTTTTTTAACCCAAGAATTTCTGCCTTGGAAAAGTAAGAGATGCAGAAAAAAGAAAGAAAAAAAAAAGGGGGGGGGAGGCAGTTTCTGTCTGCATGTTTGTTTGTTTGTTTTTTTAAAGAACAGAAATTGGGTAAAGTTTCCTGACTGTAAGAATAATTAATCAGTGGGATAATTGTCTCCAGAAACTGTGGATGCTTCATTATTAGAGGTTTTTGGGAGGAGGTTAGAAATTGATAGGGTCTGAAATGGATAGAGTTTCTTGTTTCAGTAAGGGGTTGGACTAGAGGACCTCTAATGTCCCATTCAACTCTGATATTTTGTTTTTGTATGTGTGGTATGTTTCAGTGGTTTTCCTTTGCATCTTAGTTTGGATTTATCCTTAATAATGCATTTATAATGTATTCTTGTCAAAGGAACAATCCTATGATGTTTTATTTAACATCTGATAAATATGTGTCTTTGGGACTCCTTGCTACTGCAAAAGAGATGATTAATTGCTACATACTGTGTGTGTTCGATTTGTTTTCCTTTTCCTTGGAGCCAAGGAGGGGAAGGGAAATCTTTATAGAAAACCAATTTGGTTTCAGGGTTATAGCCAGGCTACAATGCTGGATTTGAGTTCAAATCCTGCTTTGGCCATGAGGGATGGCTGAGTGTTTTGGGGCTGGTTTATTTTTGTTCAGCCCTAGGAGGGAGGTTTTGGCAAGCCACTTCTGTAAATGTTATGGCAATTTTCCTCCTGAGAGCTGTTTCAAGCAAAAGTTTTGTATAAATTTTTACTCTGTCTGGTTTGGTGAGTGGGAGAAGGGGGAGACAATCTTTTGTCTTCTTAGCAACCCTGTTGTTCTTTGATGTGCTGCCACAAGAGTGATTTGAATATTATCTGCCTGAGACAAAAGGCATTCCAGAAATGTTGGCCCAATGCTGATTGGTGAGCCTATGTGCTTTACCTTTTAAAATCCTGAATGTGTTATTTACAATAAGTTTATTGAGTTATATTTTTGTAACATGGTATTTAATTAGGATGAAAGGGGGAGGAGAAAGGAAAATGTGACAATTTTTGATAGAGCTTCCATGGACAACTATAGTCTATCTGACACAGGACAAATGATTTTTTTTCTTTCCTCCATTTTTAAGCTGTGGAAGCAAATACGTTCTTATGTAGCTTCCCAGTTTTGTAAGATCTTATTCTGGGAATTATAAAGAAATGGGAAAGCAACTTTTTGGCAGAAGAAAGGATTGAGAGTGTCTAGCAAATAAAGCCCAATTGGTATGAAAGGAGGTAAAATATCTAGGATATATTATAGTTGAAGGGGAAAGGAAAATAGATAGTAAAAGGATTGAGGCTATAGTAGATTCATAATTACCAAACAACAAAAATGGTCTTAAGGGAATTCTGTGGTTATCACAAGATACTGCAAGAATGGTGATCCAAAAACTATATGAGGGGAGTCATTGGGGAATTAAAGCATAGGTAGAAATGTTTTTGAAATTCTGTGTTACCCTTGGAATTTATGGGATAGCCCAAAGGGCTACAGAGGGATGTTTGATATGTAAAAGGGTTAAGGCTCCCAAAGGAGGGAGACAGATAGCTAAATGTGGAACACGTACTGGGGTCTCTGTCTTCTCTTTGACAGGAAGGCTTGGTGGCGCAAACAGCTCCTTTGGAATTTCCAGTCCATAAGATCCAGCCGGGACAGTGGGTGCTGATTCGTAAATGGAAGGAGGAACTTCTACAACCAAAGAAGGGAAGTTCCTTATATTGAATCTGCTGTCTGGAGGGCTGAGAAGGGTTGGACTCACTACACACGAGCAAAGGTGGTGACTGGACCTGAAAGAGGTTGGACGGTAATTCCAGGACAAGGACTGAAAGCCACGCTTAAAAGGACTTGAATGGGTAGTGGATCAGAACCCCTACCTATTTTGAATATCTCTATTAGAATTTCAGGTGACCCCAGACGAAGAACAAAGATGTTGGTGGTGACTCATGAGAGAAATAAAAGTGGTTTTGTTACAAATAAAAATGAATAACTAAGACAGAAGTCATACCATTAGAAACTGAAAATGTAGAATTGTAAATTGTAAGAATTAGGTGGTAAATGGATATCTTTTGTTATTGTCACTGTGATTGCTGTAGCTGTTATTGTTGTGATTATGGACCAATTTGTGGGTGTGAAATACTGTGTAATAATCATGAGGGGTGGATTCTAATTCTAATATTACTGAAGACAATACAACAGAGCAGCCTGGGAAATAAAGGTAAAAATTTGTTTGTGGAATTTAAAGGTAGATGACAATCACGAAGCAGTAATGGATATTGCAAAAGGAATCAGGAAAGTGGCTAAAGCTCCTGAACAAAAGTATGAAAATATGTGGAGCGATTGGGGTTGGTTAACTAATTGGTTTCCCAACACTGAATGGTTAAGACAAATGTTTCTTGGCCTAAATTTTTTAGTGGTTATAGGACTTATGTGTTGTGCATGTCTGCAATGTATTCCTTTATATGCATCTATTTTAACCAAAGCTGTAGGAAAAGCTTTAGGAAAGCCTTAGGAAAAGAAGTTATACAGTTAATGGTTATAAGATTTTCTAAGCATGATAATGAAGACCTTTCAGTGTAATAAAAATAAAAAGGGGGGATTTGATAGAAGTAAAAGAAAGGTCTTCAAAATTTAATATTGAAAGAGAAATTTAAAATTGAATTTGCTGCAATGGAAATTTACTGAGTGGAGAAGCTATGATGGGAAACAGGAAAGGTTAACATAAAGAAAGGATGTAAAAGAAATATGTAGGCAAAAATAGCTGGGCCTTAGAGTGGGAAAGGAAGAAGATAACATTTGTAAGAGGAAATGGCTAGCCAGGAAAGACACGTTGAATTGAAAAATAGGAAAGAACCTATTGTTCGAAAAGGAGGACATAAATAACCAGAGTTCAAAATAACCATTTAAATGTCTAAATTTTCTTATTATTATTGTATATGTGAATATGATTTAATATGTTATCAGGAAATGTGTAGGAGGCGGACGGAAAGAGTGTAACCTCATACTACCTCAGCCAATGGGGAACGAGGAGGGATGTGCGGCCGGGACTAGGGTTGTATAAAGAAGGGAATATTTTGGGCTGAAACTTTGGAGAGAACCAAGCTTTGATAGCTTCTCTCCCCGCTTATTGCAATAAACGAAACAAAAGGCCTTCACTGTGTCTTGGCTGGTTATTGGTCAGGCGAGCTTGCCTCTGGTCACGAAGGAAAGTAGCCAGGAGCACATAACACATACAAATATACTATCCAATATTTTGTTTTTCAGCGTTAATTTTCATAGCATTAATTTTCAACATTTCGCTTTTAGTTGTAATCAGTTCTACTGGGCCATATTTATATTATGTTAATACCATGCTTATATTATGGAAATACATTGATCATACAATGAATAAAATGAAAGGATGTGCTTTGTTTTCAATTTGACTGGAAAGCAATACTCTGGAATACACAGGTGTGCAACACAGCATGTGCCTATAGCTCCTTCACCATCTGGCTGTATAAAGTTGATACTAATTAGGTCTGGGACTCTAACGTGGTTTCTCCCTTCAAATCTCCAGGTCATATGCACAACCCGATTTTATTATTATTTTTTAATTATGTTTGGCCATGACATTGTGTCAGCTATTTTAGGAATGGGCAGAAGTATACAGACCTACTACACAGGTTTAGTTCCTATTATATGGCTCAAAATTTCAAATGAAACATTGGGAAGACCCTTGATTAAAATTATATAAATTGTTTTTGGTAAAGGGGGAAGAAACACAGCTTATTGTATAAATTTATCTTTTAAATTAATATTTTATTATTAGTTTATTTAAATACTCATACTTGATTTTTGTTTTTTTCTTAAATTGCTTTGTTCCTCCTCTGTGCATATTTAGAATGAATAATAACACTAAAGATCCATTTCCCCCCCCTATGGTTATAAATGAAGTATTAGAATGCAACAATGTATGTATAATTTATGAATGTATAATACATGTATAATGTAACATGTATGTATAATGCATAATATAATTATAATGTATGTATACTTACTGTGCATATAATTTATGTATAATATTATACGTATTGAACTTCATGTATGTATTGTAAAATGATTTAGGTAGTGAGGCTGTGCGTACGTCCACTTTCTATGATCCTCAGAATTGCTTCTGATCCTAACTGCTGAAACTGATAGGAGTTTCCTCCATCTCTAAGTATGGAGCCATCAGACTTCACACTGGGCTTAATTGCAAATCTTGGCTCTCCAGACACATACTCCCGGTTTAGAAACTGGCTTACTTGTTAGTAAGTTCTCAGCAATAATGAAGCCACAAACCATGGAGTACTTGCCATTGTGCTGCCCAAAGTCAAAACCTTATAGAGGCTGATATTCAAAATTTAATCTCTGGGCTTTTCTGAGTTAAAAAATGTTTGGCCATTCTTCTAATGGCCATGGAAAATGCTTGTTCTATATTAATATAATGGTCCCCTTTAACTGGATCCTACTGCTCCTTATTAATTCCTCATGGGAATACCTGAAAAGCGTATTGTAAGCCCTAAAACAATTGAAAGAAAATCCTGAAAATCCCTCAAATGTCAGCACTTTCCAAACATATAATGTGACCTCTGACACATAACTGCCCACAGATGTTGTATGACTCCCAACCCCAAAAGCTGTCTTCCTCTGCTTTTCCTACTCTGATATTAAAGAGAAGCTTGCTTTTAAATATTTAACAAGAAATTACATTATACTTCTATTGTTTACCAAATCCCCATTATTTGCAACTGTGTGGCTATTAATAATACTGGAGTGTCTATCCAATTTGGGACCCCAGGGATTAATTTTAGATCCATTTTACACTATAACACACTGACTGTCACGTGACCCTGCTTACCAGAAAGAAAAAAAGTAGTTTGTTACAGTAAGGTTCTACATTTAGGCAAGAAAAACCAAGTGTACAGGTATAGTATAGGGCAGGGGTAGGCAACCCAAAACACTCAAAAGAGCCACTTGGACCCATTTCCCACCGAAAACAAAACACTGGGAGCCGCAAAACCCCCGAGCGACCCCCGAGCAACCCACTGAGCTCCTCTGTTACTGCCCCTCTCTGCCCCCTTAGTGCTGGATGGATCTGACCTGGAGAAGCACGCAAGTCTTCTCCATTGGAAGCAAGGAGGGCGGGCGGGCTGAGGGAAACGGGCCTTTTCTATCTGCACAAAACCAGCAACTGTAAATACTTTTCAAAAATGTAAAAAGAAAAAAAAATTACAAAAGAGCAAACACCATGAAGATGTATAGTCCCATACACACACACACACACACACATTCAAAATCTAAAAGAAGCTAATTGTGTCAGATATGCACTGAGAAATCTATCTGCAGATTGACAAAAAAGTAACAAGAACCTATTTATTGTATATAATGTTTTATTATAAATCATGAATTGTATATTATTGCATCTGTACATCTGCTGTGGTTTTGTGATGTGCAAATTTCAGCATGGGTTTCATTGAGGTTTTCAGTTGCTTTTCTATTGTTTGGGAGAATTTTAAAAAAATTGTTTTGGGTTTGTTTGGGGGTTTTTTTGGCAGGACACACCCAAAGACCCAAGTTTGTATTAAAAAAAAAAGCTAGGGAAAAAATAGACAAGCTAATACACCCTTTCGCTGAAGAAGGGGGGAGGGAGAGGGGGGGGAAAGGGAGCGAAGTTTTCTGAGTTCTCATTGGCCACCTGTAAGCCCAAATGAGTAGAGTATTCCCTCCTCCGCGGGCGCCCCTTTATGCCAGTACTGAGCTCAGGGTGTGTGCGTGCGCGTGTACGCATGCGTGTGACTCCCCGCTCCTTTTGTCCTGCTCTCTATTCCCTCCTTTTCCTGTGTTGTCCATTTATGCAAATATACCAGCCTTGGTAGTTGCTTGGAGACGAACACACTCAAATCCTCCGGACTGGCACCATCTAAGCCGCTGCTGCTTGCTTGATTCCTGTCCCTGGCCAAAAAAACCGTCTTCGTCCAGCCCCCAAGTCCCCACCACTCTCTTTTTTCTTTTACTGCTCCCTCTCCCACATCCCATTTGGTCTTTTTGTGTATTTAGGAAGGAATTTTTAATAGACACTTTTTATATTAAAAGAAACCGATATATTGAGCGACAAGGCTGCCTCGTGTGCTTCTGTTAGCTGTTTGGTTGTACGCTGCTTGGGGGACCTTGGGGGGGGCAAAGGGGGGAGACAGCTTTGCAGCGAAGGCTTGGCGGGGGTGCTGCTGGCGGGGCGGCGCAGGCAAGGCGGCTGCGGGGCTCGCTCTTGGCTGCGCCCTGCAACAGCTCCAGGGGAATTGAGCCCAGCTTCCCGGTGCTGGAATCCAGGAGGCCGACGCGGCTGAGTTCGCGCCGCGACAGAAAACTACCCAAGCGCCGCAGGTGTGAACGCAGCCATGGCGGCAGCCTTCGCACATGGGGCGGCCGAACACGGGGCCGAGATTTGGGCTGCTTGCAAGGCAGCGCCCCTGAAAAGCAGAGCCTCTCTTTCCCCCCATCGACGCTCCTGCTCCAAAGCCTCCGACCCCTCCATTCTAGCAAAGCACTGCCTGCTTTCCTTTTTTCTCCTCCTTTCCCTGGGTCCCAACTCAGTTCAGCGGCGGGATGGATGAGATTTCTCCTGGCCCGCATTTCAAAGGCGTTTGGTGATTAGACGCACAACAACAACGACGCCCACAATAATTGGGCCACGAGGCACAACTTCCCCCAGGAGGCAGAAAGAATTCGGGCAATCGGCGTTTTGGAGGTCAGGCCGGGGCTCGGTCGGGCTCTTGCAGGGCGCAATTAGGGGCGGCTCCGCAGAGTCCCGGGCGCCTGACTCACGGAGAAAGCCGGCTGGGAGCCCACAATTAGCGGGCCCGCCAGGAAGCAGCTGATGTGGACACCCCCGTGGTGGTCAGGCGGCCCCAGAGCTCGCCGCAGAGCCAGACGGGATTCCTGGCCAGCTGGCCATGGGGCAGGAGCAGCTCCCTCGCCGGGGCTGCTCGGCCTACCTGGCCGGCTGTCCCAGCTTTTCCAGGGCCAAATCCTGCAGGAGAGCGAGCCGGGCCAGGCTGGGCGGCGGGAAAGGAGGCATGCTGCGATTCGCACAGCTCCGATCCCGGTCCAGAGGAGCGCCCCCGCCCCGGTGGATGGGGGGCTGGGAGGGGGAAGCCCCTTCCGATCCCCAGAAAGCAGCGCTTCCTCTCCTGCTCCGGGCATGGGAAAATGGGCGGAGGTCCCGGGAAGGCCAAGCATGGGGGGGGAGGCAGCAGAAGGCACCCGGGACACCACGGACCAGCCCGGGGAGATGCGTGGCCAGCTTGGCTGCCCGCCGCCCTAGCCGACATTGCCGCCCGCCCAGGGAAACACGTGGCCAGCTCGGCGGCCCGGGAAGCGATGCCCCCACCGCCCGCCGCCCCAGCCGACACTGCCGCCCGGTCCGGGGAAACGTGTGGCTGGCTCGGCAGCCGGGGAAACGTGTGGCTGGCTCGGCAGCCCGGGAAGCGCCGCCGCCTGCCGCCCCTGCCGCCCGGCCCGGGGAAACACTTGGTCGGCTCGGCGGCCTGAGAAGCGATGCGCCCGCCGCCCCAGCCGCCCGGCCCGGGGAAACACGTGGCCGGCTCGGCGGCCCGGGAAGCACCGCCACCTGCCGCCCCAGCCACCCGGCCCGGGGAAACACGTGGCCGGCTTGGCGGCCCTGGAAGCGCCGCCGCCAGCCGCCCGGCCCGGGGAAACACTTGGCCGGCTCAGCGGCCCAGGAAGTGATGCCGGCGCCGCCCGCCGCCCCAGCCGAGACTGCCGCCCGGCCCGGGGAAACACTTGGTCGGCTCGGCGGCCTGGGAAGCGATGCGCCCGCCGCCCCAGCCGCCCGGCCCGGGGAAACACGTGGCCGGCTCGGCGGCCCGGGAAGCGCCGCCGCCTGCCGCCCCAGCCGCCCGGCCCGGGGAAACACTTGGCCGGCTCGGCGGCCCAGGAAGCGATGCCCGGGCTGCCCGCCGCCCCAGCCGAGACTGCCACCTGGCCCGGGGAAACGCGTGGCCAGCTCGGCAGCCCGGGAAGCGATGCGCCCGCCGCCCCAGCCACCCGGCCCGGGGGAACACGTGGCCGGCTCGGCGGCCCGGGAAGCGCCACCGCCTGCCGCCCCAGCCGCCCCTGCCGCCCGGCCCGGGGAAACACTTGGCCGGCTCGGCGGCCCGGGAAGCAATGCCCGCGCCGCCCGCCGCCCCAGCCGAGACTGCCGCCTGGCCCGGGGAAACGCGTGGCTGGCTCGGCAGCCTGAGGACGGCCCAGGAAGCGATGCCCCTGCCGGGACTGCCGCCTGGTACAGGTAAGCCGGGGGGCGCACCATCTGCCCTGTGGCCGCTTCGCGGCGGCACTCTGCGGACTCGGAGCCCCCTCCCTCCCCCCGCCACTGACCGTCCGTCTCCAGCTCTGCTGCTGCTTGGCCAACGGTCATGCTGGCTGGGCATCGCAGGGGCTGCTCTCCCTTGGGGCCGCGGTCTGCGGGAGGGCTGGCCCGCTCAGCGGAGGCTCCGGTGGGCCGCTCCCAGCGGGGATCCCAGAGCTTCCCCGTGCGGCTCCCCAGCTACATGAGCCTCGGACGGGGCCAGCCCGGGAAAGGGACTTCCTGGCCGTCCTTCTCCCAGGGGGCGAGGCACCAGGGCGCAGGGCCAATCAGGAGCCCTGCGAGGGGACAAGTCCGCATGAGAGAGAGACAGAGAGCGGAAGTGCAAGTGCCTCTCTCTGTCTCTCTCTCTGCAAATGGTGGAGGAGGCTCCGGAGCCGCAGGAGATGGCTCAAAGAGCCGCAGGAGATGGCTCAAAGAGCCGCAGGAGATGGCTCAAAGAGCCACATGCGGCTCCGGAGCCGCAGGTTGCCGACCCGTGGTATAGGGGGTACCTTGCTCAACAGTAGTAACTGTGAGAGGGATCTCAAAGTCCTAGTGGATAATCACTTAAATATGAGCCAGCAGTGTGCTGCAGCTGCCAAAAAAGCCAACACAGTGCTAGGCTGCATTAACAGAGGGATAGAATCAAGATCACGTGAAGTATTAATACCACTTTACAATGCCTTAGTAAGGCCACACTTGGAATACTGCATCCAGTTTTGGTCACCACGATGTAAAAAAGTTGCTGAGACTCTAGAAAGAGTACAGAGAAAAGCAACAAAGATGATTAGGGGACTGGAGGCTAAAACATATAAGGAACGGTTGCTGGAATTGGGTATGTCTAGTTTAATGAAGGGAAGGACGAGGGGGGACATGATAGCAGTGTTCCAATATCTCAGGGGCTGCTACAAAGAAGAGGGAGTCAAGCTATTCTCCAAAGCGCCTGAGGGCAGGACAAGAAGCAATGGATGGAAACTAACCAAGGAGAGAAGCAACCTAGAACTAAGGAGAAACTTCCTGACAGTTAGAACAATTAACCAGTGGAACAACCTGCCTCCAGAAGCGGTGAATGCTCCAACTCTGGAAGTTTTTAAGAAGAGACTGGACAGCCATTTGTCCGAAATGGTATAGGGTTTCCTGCCTGAGCAGGGGGTTGGACTGGATGACCTCCAAGGTCCCTTCCAACTTTTTTTATTATTATTATTATTATTATTATTATTATTATTATTATTGTTGTTGTTGTTGTTGTTGTTGTTGTTGTTGTTGTTGTTGTTGTTTCTAACTCTATCCAATAAAGCTGTAACTTATATTAGAATAGTTTATCCATATTAGAAAGTTAAGTCAATCTCTGAGACAATATAGTGTCATGTGAAGTTAGGGATTTTTCTGCTGATAATAAAGAGCAGGCTTTTTCCCCCCTCCTAAAGTTAAATTCAGCTTTGTTGTTCTAGCTTTTATAGCTTCTGACAAACAGGAAATATGAAGACTTGTACTAATCTGCAGTATAAATTTTGTTTGGCAGAATCAACTTGCTAAATTAATAATAAAGTAGGGTTTAACATATCATTCTAGGTGCCATAGGCCCCCGGAATAATCAAATATTGGTTGAAAGATCTAAATTACTTTTAAGTCACCAAATTGGAGACTGCTCTGCAAAATAACCATACTGATGCTTTCAAAATTCATCCATTTTCACTATTTGACATACTGTATCATTTCGCTTTAAAATGGAACACACAACATTTTTTTAGATTTCCAATGTACTTGGCCTCTTGAGTGTCTTCTCCACCCCCCCCAAAAAGGAGAAAAGAGATCAGAAGGAATGAAACAAAAATGAATCACAGATTGATCTGTAACAAAAGATAACACTATATTTCTTTTTCCAGCCAATACTGCATCAATTAAAGACAGTTTATCTCTGACCTGTTCTAACTAGGCCTTTAAACTATACCACATCTCCTGCATCATCTGTATGTATAAGATGATATGGGCATGGATTGGAATGGGGGAGGGAAAGGGAAAGGATTAAGGTATGTGAATTTTGAAGTCAATAGTAACATACTCAACTCCCATTCTGCCTATTGTGCAAGGCTGGAGACAGTTTGCTGTTTTAAGAAATATTCATCAAATACTTTGGCTGCTTCATATAATCAAAAGAGTCTGATTGTATATTATGACAAAAGCCATGTTAAAACAATGATCTGAATATCAGAATTATTCTTAGGGGAATCATTTTAACATTCCAATAAGCCAATATATTCCATTTCATATGACAAAATAACTGCTCTTGTTTGAAAGTGGCTGTTTCAATGCCATAACCAAGCATCACAGATATATATGTGACAATAATTCACTTTTTCTTTTATCTTTTCTATCAAACTTAAGGTTTTCAGAAAGCCAATCAATTGTTCGCACAGAGAAACTGAGGACATGCTGCATCTATTATAATAATGAAAAATGTTTTCTCCCTGTCCCTTAGTGATACAGGACATAATGTGGAAACAAGATTAAAGAAGAAAGAAATCTTTAGAAGAGACACGAGTACCATTAGCATCAAATCTTATTCTGAGAGACAAGATTTCAAAATATTTCACTTTAAAAGCTGGAGGAAGACTTGGTATCCAATACTAAAAATATTTTTAAAAGTGCATGTTAAAAAAGAAACTTACTTGCTGGCAATACTGTAAAATCCCTTCTTTTGTCGCGATGCAGCTCTTAGTTCCAGAAGGATCAGATTCCCATTTTCCATTTTGAACATTCATATGCATATTCAATTTGTCACAAAACATGGCTACTTGAGGTTCTGCCAACAGACCAGCATTTCCATCAGTAGGCACCTGGAAGCAGATACAGATATTATTATTATATTTTTTTCAATCACAATCTTAAGTGAACACAATTGGTAGGGTATAAAATTCATATTATTAAGGGATTTCAAGGAAGAGCAAATTTCAGATTATTTGTTAATTGTGGAGTGTATTTGCTGTGAAGCGTATTATCCACCTTCCGAGTCACATTGTAAAGATAATTTCCTAGTAGAATTTACACAGCAGAGGAAGCTAGATTAGACTGAGAAAAAGAAGCTGTGGGTGCACACCAAACAGCATTTCCACATAACTGAAACATTCAGTGTTCTTTTTTTAAAATGTAAAGACGGAATATTATTCCCTTTGTATATAGCGAGTTAGTTAGATACAGGGCTTTTTTTGTCATAGAACGCCCAGAACGGAGTTCCGGCACCGTTTTTGGATGGAACCTTGTAGGGTAGGCAAGGCGGGTTGTATGACATGTGTGAGTTCTGGCACCTTTTTGTTTTACAAAAAAAGCACTGGTTAGATATAACCTCATAACCTCCAGACTATTACTATTTGCCTGCTCTAGTTGATAAGGGCACACAAGCATATTGTTTGTTTATCTAGTTGATAAGGTACACCAACAGTAGTACCCTTATAGTTTGTTTATTGTTTGATTAAGCACGTAGTGTGGAAACAACCACCAGGCTGTACTTGGTTTTGTAATGGCATCTTTAAAAATATTTCAACTGGTATATTTAATGGCAGCAGGGCAGGAAAAACATAAATTTCATTAATACTTGACTGGAATCAAACTGCAGTATACATACGAAAAGCAAACTTTTATAGCCTACTTTCCTTATAATTTCTTTCAATGTGCCTTTCATTATTATTTTACACTGTGAATCAAAAATGTGTTTTGTTTTCAAAAATCAAAATACAAAAACCACTTCTACTTCACATCCAGTCCATTTTATGTATTTTTAATTTGTTTACATATTATTTATCATTTTTCCAAATTAATATCACATTTTAAAATGTTGATTTTTAAAAATGCTGGTTCCACATCAATTTGTTTAATCAGAGTTGATCCATGACACCTAGACTTTTATCAAATTATCTTTAATCTTCTTAAAAAAATGATTACTCTCAAGATGTCCAGTATATAATACTTCAAGCATTTAAAAGGAAGCATTTTTTTTTTTACCCTGTATCTGATCCTTCAGGAGTCCTGGGAATATTATAAAAGTTCATCCATTTATAACTTAGTAAAAGAAAACATGTTTATATACACAGAATCAAATTGGCTCTCCAAATATGAACACTATGTTCAGATGTTATAGAATTTGTGGGAAAGGGCATTCTAGCAGCTAATGGAGGATAGAAAAGTCTTACTCTGCTAATAACTTCTTATTCTAAAATTGTTATATTAAGTCAGGAAATGCAAACAATCTTTCTGCCTTTTTGGATATTTTATGGAAAATAAAACAAAAAGTATGTCCAAGCATCTTTAAATGCTTTCCTAAAGAACCATATTTACACAGGGATAAATAGCTGGGGCTAAGCTGTTCTACAGTTGGGAGACCCATCACTGAGAAAGAATGACCTCCTAGGCCACGGGTCAGCAACCCACGGCTCCGGAGCCGCATGTGGCTCTTTGAGCCTTCTCCTGCGGCTCCTAGAGTCCTCCGCCATTTGCAGAGAGAGAGAGACAGAGAGAGGCACTTGCGCTTCCTCTCTCTCTCTCTCTCTCTGTGTAAAAAAAAGAGTGGCCTAACGCTGTTCTCGGACAAGCTGACAAGCTTATTGGACGGGGCTCCTGCCTTTGCTGCGTCTCAGCAGGAAGCAGCATCTCTCTCTCTCTCTCTCTCTCTCTCTCTCTCACACACACACACACACACACACTGAGTGGGGGAAGAGGACTGGCAGACCAAGGGCAGGAGAGAACCAGCCCAATAAGAATGTGTGTCAGCTTGTCGGAGAACAGCGTGAAGCCAGCTTGCCAGGTGAGCAGAAGATCGGAGAGAGGGGGGGAGAGAGAGAGAAAGGGAAGGAGACAAAGAGAGGGAGAGAGGGAGAGGGACAGAGAGAACTCATGCACAGCAGCCTCTATTTCTTTTTAATTAAACTCTTCAATGAAGCTCCGCCCCCTTGTGTGTGTGCACGCGCATGCGCGCGTTTTGTGGCTCCCAGTGTTTTCTTTTCTCTGGGAAACGGGTCCAAGTGGCTCTTTGAGTGTTTAAGGTTGCCGACCCCTGTCCTAGGCATATGCTTAACACATGCCTTATGAAAACAATGAAATGGGACATCAAAAAAGGGAAGTGTTTAATGTACATAAACATCTTTCTTTGATTAACTACATCATCCCAAAAGACTGCAGTGTGCATGGAGGGCCTATATTAAATTGCTTTGTCATAAAAAAGTAATTATTGATTGGAAACAATTTCTATAACATGCAAGATTTATTCTACACTGTATCTAATTATATATGTGTGTGCATATTATTAACAATAAAACTGTCAGTGCACAAATATGTCTGTATGCCCCAAATAGTTAGTACACATATATCTGCAATTTTGTTAGATTTCTTTCTCTAAAACTGAACCCAGAGGCGAGGTTAACTCCATCCCTGTTATGTCTTGGAAAGTCTATGCAATCGTTGTATTGTATTTAGATTAGTGTTCTCCCACAATCTTATTTGAATTATCTTGTTAATATATATATTTAAAGTATTTTAATACCTGTGATATTGTTTTAATTGTTGATTGTAAGCTGCCCTCATTTAGTTTGATAGGCAGCTATAGAAATATGATAGGATGGATGGATGGATGGATGGATGGATGGATGGATGGATGGATGGATGGATGGATGGATGGATGGATGGATAGATAGATAGATAGATAGATAGATAGATAGATAGATAGATAGATATAGATAAAACAAAGAATAACCAGACTACTTTAATATTATCCCTATGCTATCTCAAATTCCTAGTATTTTAAAAGCAGCTACAAAAGACCCCTTAGAGCAGTGATGGCGAACCTTTTAGAGACTGAGTGCCCATACTGCAACCCAAAACCACTTATTTATCGCCGGATGCCAGGTGGGCATGGCCCACTGGGTGGGCGTGGCTGTGGTGGTCATGGCAGACTAGGTAGGTGTGGCCAAGGTGGGCGTGATCACCTCAATGTTGCTCGTGGGGATACCTGTGGGGGCCGGGAAGGGTTGGGGGAGATCCAGGGGGTCTCAGGCAGGTGGGGCGGTAGGCAGGAGGTTCGTCCTGCAGGATGAGGTGAGGCAAGACGAGATAGGGTGGGGGTGCCATTGTCACAGGGCAAGGTGAGGCAGGGGCCAGGGTGGCTGCTGCCTTGACACCATCAGCTCCCGCACACAGAGGCCAGCGAGCGCATGGGTGCTGGGATGCATCCAGCCACGTGGGACCTCGGCGAGTTAGCGGGTGGCTGGTTGAAGAGGGACGGTTGCCATCTCTGGGGCATGGCATGCGTGCCCACAGAGAGGGCTCTGAGTGCCGCCTCTGGCACCCATGCCATAGATTCGCCACCACTGCCGTAGAGCAACTTGATATATTTCCAATGCCCATACTGCATCACTGGTAGCTCTACTGACTGAAGCTTATTCAGATTGTAGCTTGAAACATTCAGAAGACACCTCCCCCATTAAGTCATGCTTTGTCTTGTACCCAGTAATACAGCAATACATTGAAAATAATAAGATTTGTATGATTAGTTCTTGTCAGTCCTCCAGATAAACCAGACAGGAAGTATGACTAGGTGAGCTAATTCTATTTTATTGAAAGGCTTCATTAACAGAATATTGAAAATCTGAAAGTATAAATCTCCAACTATCTCTTTTATCAGTGTAAATATTTAGGGGCAGGCCCTTTCTAAGCTTTTTTCTCTGACAGTTAAGCAAGTTCAAGCTCCTCCCCCTTTTGTCTGATGGTTGCCTAAGAAGAATCTCTTCCCCTCCTTCCTCAAGGCCTTTCCCACATACTATTAGAGATTTGGATCTATGTCAAAAATGCATAGAACAGATATTAAAACATCACTTTGATTTTAAAAAAGAAAAACCTCACATAACTTTTTATCTCATATACACAGTTAATGAGTGATAATTAATTATGTATTAGTGGAAGGCACTAACATACCTGATATCACTGTTTTCTCATACATACATCGTATCAAAGATTAAATTCCTGTAAACACCAAATAAAAGTATACAAGGACACGTGTGATAAATACAACTAATTCAGGATATCTACTTATGTGGTTTGGCAGAGAAATCAAATGAGAGAATGATTGCCAAACTATTATTAAAAATATAATAAGAAAAAATGCTTATACCTACAATCACTTCAGAATAAGAGAATAGCAAGTTCAGTATATAAACTAGAGAGTGATATGCCCATGAGAAAACATTTCTGTTATTAATTTACAGAGTTAGGCCTTCTTTAAAGACAGCAGCTAATGTGGTTTTCTGCATAACATAGAAATGTTGATAGTGAAATGCTGTTTCATGCTGTGAATAGATTAAAACTGACATGTTACAGTGTCATTGGTTATCAATACCTGTAAATACAGAAACCTAACTGGAATATAAGAGTCACATAAGGAAATATTTGCACATTAATCAGTATTATGTTCTACACCTTTTCTGCACAACTTAAAATATCCAATAATTCCATCTAGGTAACACATGACAGCCAACATTTAACTTAACACAACTGATAACTAATGTGGAATACTAACTATACTGAATACTTAATTAGGAAATTCCAGCCAGTTCTTAGTGCTATGAAAGAGTCATTGTATGTTCAAGAGTTGTTTTAATAATTTAATTTATCAAAAGAAAAATAATACTGCCGTTATAACAAGTAACCATTTAGCTGTCAAATCAATGATTATTTGATGATTAACATCCAAATTAATTGAGAAATATGTACCCTTATAATTGTTATACTTCCATCTAAAATGTGTAATTTTGTGATGTTTACTTGAAAGCAATTGCCAATGAGTTTAATAGCCTCATTCCTACCTGCTTGGGTTTTCAGCATAAACTACATACCAATTTCCCCAAGCAGTACATTAACTATAAAGTACATTAAAAATAAGCAAAATGATAAAGGTTATTTGACTTTCTCTCAATATTATTACCAGAGAACAAGATATATAAATTGGAGAACAATGAATACAATGAATGTATTCAGATCTGTTCTAGCTGAAGAATTATGTATGATGTAGGAATTTCTTATCCTCATCCCCTTGAGCAAGATTGCTAAAGATAGCAATTCCATTACAGAACAGATTATTTAAAAGAATGGTTATGCAAATTTATATTTTATTTGTTAATGAAGAACTGATTTGTATTCCGCCTGCAAACAATCTATAAGGCTGCTTTAAAACAGATTAGTTGTGCACTTCTTAACATAACCGTATTAGAGTAGCAAAAGTAAATAATATCACTTGCTTCTTATGTAGCAACAACAGAATCAAGAGAAAGTCAAAATCTTTTCTTCCAGATAACTTGTTAAAAGGACTTCAAACAGATTTTACACAAAAAGACAAATGAAGATAGCAAAACAATATGTAAATAAATGATGTAGGGTGCAAATGAAGATGATTTTTGCAACCCTGAAAGCAGCATTCCAAGAACCAAACCAAGAATCTTTGATGTACATACAGAATAAAAACAATCATTGCAAGCCACAATGGTTGGTTTCACACAAGTTTTTAATCCAAGACAAAAAAAACCAATTGCATTATGACTTAGAACAATGTGTAAAACCAGCCGGAAACAGTAAGCTATTTCGTACATGGAACTACGAATTTTGGGTTACAACTCTCTAGTCTAGAGGTCTCCAACCTTTCCAGTCTTGCAGACCGGAGGGAAGGAGAGTAGTTTCAAAATTGGTGCGTGTGCATGCTCATATGCATGTGCGCACAGGGCCACACACTGGTACGGCACTAGCAGTCCCGTTCACACATGCTGCATGCGCTGGCACCATGCACATATGGCCATGCACCCCCCACAGCGGCTAGCGGCCCGTTCGCGCATACGCAAACGGCCCACGCAAACCACCCGGGCTAGCAACACATGCGCAAATGGGCTGCAGACACCCATTCCGTGCTAGCGTCCCCGTTCACACCCATGCACATGCACAAACAGGGCCACGGGCGCTAGCATGAGTAGAATGATGCACGCCCACATGTGCGTGCGCCGGCCAGCCATTTCCGCAGCCTGCTGGCCAACAGCCCGGGACCAGGCTACAGACCATAGGTTGGGGACCCCTGCTCTAGTCCAATGATATAAAATTTAACATGGAAAGAACAATGAGTTTCTACAACTGGTTCTGGAAGTATTATTGAACAGCCGGTCTTCAATAATAGAATATTGAATAGTAGAATAATAGTAGAACACTCTCTGAGCCAGTCTTCAATAGTAGGATTACTCTCTGTACTAGGAAAGGTTTATGTATATGCAAAGACTCCCTGCCATAGGCAACTGTATTACGGATAGTCTTTAACTTTTGACCAAAATTGGGACTGGAATTTTTGTTGCTAAGAAATGCAATCATAAAATCCAACTGTTTTGCTAGACTTTTTTCTAGCCAGCCCGAGACTAGAGGGTATTTTTTTGGCAGGCGGTAGAAACTTGCAACCTTCCCCATGACCATTGACTTTCTGGGGAAGCTGGTAGGAAAGATTCCAAATGGTGGTCCCATAATTACAGGGCACCTACCAACCTGTTGCAAGTAAAATGTGCCCAGATCACAATAAATACCTGTGGGGGCATTACAACAGGATAACTTTGGTCATGGGCTGTATGTCTTTCGTTCAACGCCATAACTTCAAATGGTCGCTCAACAAATTATCATAAGTTGAGGACTATCTGTGTACCTATGGGTGATGAACTATCCATTAACACAATACCAGCATGCCTCAGACATTGAATTGTATATGATTATCATCTATATTTTACTGAGCCATTATTCTGTAGCTGGAAAAAGCCTCAAATCTGTGCAATGTATTTTGGACTTCATATATCTCACATTTTTTCCTGAACCACTCCCCAAAATGAGATCTTTGCCCATAGAAATTAGCATGTTAAAACATTAAATAATTTTCTTCAAAAGAATATATTCTATAAAGAAATGATACTGAGATTCATGTAAACAAACATTAAGGCTCGATGCCTTTTAATTCTGACAAATACTCATGTAAAATACTTTCTTTCCAGCATCTTCCTCCTCTTCCCAGTGCCTTTTCTTCCCTCCCTACCCTTAGCTGGTTGAATTTTCTTGCTGCCTGAAATGAATGATTAATCAGCTCATTCTGAAATGCAGCCAACATTGTCTTATTCCCAATGCAGGAAGGAGGGACAGCAGGTGGGCTGATGGGATATCCTGCTCTCTAGGACATCATCTGTAGCCACTGAGGGAAGAGAGAAAAGGGATGCATCAGAAGGGGCGTTGTCTTACCTGAACGCCTTTTCTCAGCATGATGGAGAATCCACCAATGGGTTAATTCTGACCTCCTGCCCAAGTAGACCAAGTCAGTCAAAGCTGCCATGCCCGTCTGGCTGAGGACACGCCCCCAGTTTCGAAGAGGGCGAAGCCAATGACTGTACGACATGTTGGCTCCCAGATCCCTAACGCTGGACCGGACTGCACATAAGGGATGGGTGTGGATTCTCCATTCATCATGCTGAGAAAAGG
Source organism: Azemiops feae (assembly GCA_023970755.1). Classification (NCBI taxonomy): domain Eukaryota; kingdom Metazoa; phylum Chordata; class Lepidosauria; order Squamata; family Viperidae; genus Azemiops; species Azemiops feae. The sequence goes on along the minus strand of JALGBA010000341.1, from coordinate 1,031,535 downwards.
CGTTCAGGTAAGACAACGCCCCTTCTCCAGCATGAAGAATGGAGAATCCACCAATGGGACATACCAAAGCCCTTCTGTCCCTATGGAGGGAAGCAGACTGGGCCAGTGTCCCTGCCGCTGGCACCACCTGTTGCAGTACCCTGCGGCCAAAAGAGGCCTCCGCCGAGGCAAACTTATCAAGTCTATAATGGCGCACAAAAGGGGAAGGCAAAGACCACATCGCCGCCCTGCAAATGTCATCTATGGTGGCCTGTGTAGCCCATGCTGCAGAGGTAGCAGCACTGCGAGTGGAATGTGCCATCAAATGACCTGGAATCGCTAAGGAGGATGCCTGATAGGCCTCCGAAATACAGGTCCTAATCCACCTGCCAATGGTAGAAGAAGACACTTTCTGACCCTTGGAAGCTGGGTGGAAGGAAACAAAAAGGGCTTCAGACCTGCGAAAAGGCGCCGTCCACTTGATGTAATAGCGTAATGCCCTGCGGACATCGAGAGTGTGCCATTGTCGTTCCAGGGCATGAGACGAGGTCCTGTGGCAATTCCCAAGTGGGATACCTATGTATCACGGGTGGTTTACTGTTGGTGACCCCTTTGATGAAGGAGCGGACCATGGGGTGTTGAGCCAGTGGTTCCGAATTGCCATAGGTAAATACCGTGGCCAGAGCCGCGACCTGTCGGCGTATAGTGTTGGGTGCCAATCTTTTATCAACACCCTCCAACAGATAGTCCAATACTCACCTCTGAGAGAGCCAAGTGGTTGCTGTCACACCAACGGCAGAAATTCCTCCATGTGGAGTCATAAATGCGATTGGTCGCCGGCCTTCGGGAGGCTTGAATCATGGAGATCACTCCCGATGAGAAGGATTCTCTGGTTAAGATCCGGCGTTCAAGTGCCAAGCGGTTAACTGGAGCCACTGAGGCTCTGGGTGTTGTATGACTCCCTGTATGAGCCTTATCCGATCCGGAGGGATCCTCCATGGAGGGGCCACAGAGAGACTCACGAGGTCGGCAAACCACAGTCGCCTCGGCCAGTGTGGAGCAATGAATATGAGCTCTGCCCGTTCCTACAGTGCTTTTTTGATGACTGCCAGGATCAGAGGGAGAGGCGGAAAGGCGTATATCAGGCCCCTTGGCCATGGGCTGCGAAGGGCCTCCGCCCTCTCCGCCCCCGGAGAAGGGAACTGGGAAAAGAATCTTGGAAGCTGGGAGTTCACCAGTGAGGCGAACAAGTCCAGAACCAGTTGCTCGAACCTCTCCGATATCTCCCTGAAGAGATCCGGGTGTAGACTCCATTCTGAATGGTCTACTGTCGCCCGGCTTAAGTAATCCGCCTGACGATTCACCTCTCCCGAGATGTGCTCGGCCTTCAGGGAGAGGAGATTGTTTTCTGCCCAGGATCCCAATAACTTGGCCTCGGCCATGAGAGACCGGGATCGGGTACCGCCTTGATGGTTCACATGGGCTTTTGCCGCCACATTGCCCGTGAGGACCAGCACGTGTTGCCTCGCGGAAGTGGCGGAGGGCCAGATGAATAGCTCTGAGTTCCAGCCAATTGATATTGTGCTTCAGGACTGCCTGGGACCACTGGCCCTGAGCCAATTGAGACTGGAAGTGCGCTCCCCAGCCAAAAAGACTGGCATCTGTGGTCAGGGTTAGCCTGCTGGGGTCCTTGAACAGTGACCCCCTGGCTACCGCTGGGGAGGTCCACCACAGAAGAGATCCTAGGGTCTGGAATGGGACCCGTACCCTTTGGTTGGAAGAGCTTGTGCCCAGCCTTTGGAATGGGAGCAAGAACCATTGAAGGTTTCTGGAGTGTAGTCTGGCCCCAGGCACTATCTCTATGCATGATGTCATCTTTCCCAGTAGTTGGGAGAGTATAGCCAGTGCCACTACACGCTCCCTGCAGACCTTGAGGACCATGTCTCGAATGCTGTTTTGACGTTCCCGAGACAGGTAGACCCGGCAAAGGTCTATGTCTATCACCGCACCCAAGTGTAGAAGGCGGGTTGAGGGAATCAGCTGACTCTTTTGAAAGTTGACTGAAAAACCATGGTCCTGAAGTGTCCTTATAGTGAGGGCCAGCTCCGCCTGGGCGGCCAGAGCAGAGGACGACTGGATGAGGATGTCATCCAGGTAACATTGGATGCGTACCGGCACCAACCGTAGGTGAGCGGCGAGTACCACCAAGATATTGGTGAAAACCCCGGGAGCCGATGAGAGGCCGAACGGCAGGGCTTTGTATTGATAGTGGCTGTTGGAATAGCAAAACCTGAGATATTGTCGGTGGTTTGGATGTATGGGGATGTGGAGGTACGCCTCCGTAAGATCTATGGACGTCATGAAGTCCCCTCGTCTGACGCTGGCCAAGATGGACTGGAGTGTCTGCATCTTGAACTTTCGGTACCACAGGTGGGAGTTTAGGCCCTTGAGGTCGAGTATCGCCCTCCATCCCCCTGAGGCCTTTGGGACAACAAATAGGATGGAGTAAAAACTTTGTCTTAGTTGGTCGGATGGCACCCTTTCTATGGCTCTTATGTGTAACAGGTGTTGAATGGCCTCCCTCAGAAGGCTCTTCTTGACTGGATTCCTTAGAGGGGGACAGGAAATAAAGCGTCCAGGTGGCCTGGTCACGAACTCCAGAGACAGATCGTCCCTGATGGTGCTTAGCACCCAAGAGTCCGTGGTCGTGGTCTCCCATTGGTGGAGAAAGTAAGTTAGTCTGCCACCTATAGGAGAGTCCCTCCCTGAGTCACTTGGATTTACAAAAGGGACGGCCTCCCCTGCCTCGAAAGGACCGCTTACCCTGAGCCTGTTGTCTGTATCTGTCTCTGTAGCCAGACCGATCAAAGGAACGGTCCGGACCTGCAGGAAAAGGCCGGGAGACTTGTGCTGAGGCCGAATTTGATCCGGGCCGAAATGGCTGCCGGGGGGTGTACGGGGAGAACCGTCGGCTCGGCCTCCTGGAAAGGTGGTAAAGGACCCTCCGTTTCTCCCTGTTCTCAATTAAATAGGGAGCTAGGGTCTCCCCAAAAAGGCGGGTGCCACAGTATGGGGCGGAAGCCACGCACCATTTGTGTTTAACCTTGGCCTTCCAATTCCTGAGCCATAGCAACCGGCGTGCAGTGATGTTGCATGCTATGGCACAGGCCGAGAATCTGGCAGCCTGTAGAGACACGTCTGCCATGTACTGTGATGCCGCTATTAATTTCGCTAAGTCCTGATGGACTCTTACCTTCTCTGGGGGAATTCTGGCCTGTAATTGATGGAACCAGATAAGAGAGACCCTTGCAAAGAATGAGGTTGAGGTGGACGCTCTTATTGCCCATGCCGAAGCCTGGTGTGTCCTGTGGAGAGAAGCCTCGGATTTCTTATCCTCTGGCTTCAACGCCTCCACCATATCCCCTGGCACCTTGGAATCAGAAAATAAAGGGTTTAAGGACTCATCCACCTCAGGCACTTCCAGCGCCTCATTCAACACCGGCACCGTGTCAATCAACTTACGGTCGATTCCCCCTATTGAGGGAAAAGCACCTGGGGACTCCCATTGCCCCTGAATGGATTTCAAGAACATGGGGGGGCAAGGGATTTGTTTGTGTATCACAACCGGTTCAGAAAACAACGGGTCCATGTCCTGGCTAGGAGCCTGTTCAGGTACCTGTTCAGGTACCGATGGCTGAACCGGATTTATCTTACCGGTCGCACAGGCCTTGCGGAGCAGGGACGGAAAGAGCGCGGGATTAAACAAGCCTACAAGAGGAGGAGGTTCCTGAGGAGGTTCCTCATCGTCCAACCACTGCCCCTCCGCGTGGCTATACTCCGCGTATTCCGAGACACTGCTGGCAAAGGAGTGAGGTGGTGAATCTGATTCTGGGTATTGGAGCGCGCCGGACCTCGAGAGGTCTGGTGATGCCATGGAGACCATGGGAGCGAAGGCCAGTGTGTACACTCCGTGGGCGTCATAGCCTGAGCAACTGCCTGGGAAACCATAGCCTGTAGATGAACTTTGAAGAATGGGTCCTCCAGATTGCGAAGCCCCGCTGCTGTGAGGGTAAAAGTGGCAGTTGGAGCCTGCACTTGGCCCACGAAGGACGATCCCTCAAGATGTCGAAGCCCCGCTGCAGTTGGAGTAAATGTGGCTTCTGGTGCCTTAGGATCCTGAGGCCCCTGTTCCTCTTCAAAGAGGGAAAAGTGCTCCTGATAATGGCCAGTTGAAAAAGCCCCTTCGGAGTCCCGTTCTGGGGGACATACGGGTGCGGGGGGCTCAGGGTGTGGGCCACAAGGCAGTGTCGCCATTATGGTAGGGGGCGGATTGACCGTCTCCCCTACAGCCAGTTTTTGTGCACGGGAGAACTGTTTCTCCAAGGCACGATGCCTGCGGCTGGCCTGTTTGTCGGCCGCCTTGGAGGCTCGCTTGTTTGAGCCGGCCTTAGTTTTGGCCTTGATTTTTGCAGCTGCCTCCTGACTAGAGGACTTACGCTTTGTGTGTCCACCTGAAGTGGAAGCCTGTGGCTCGGTGTTATCTGCCATTGTAAAGCGAGAGTTTTCAGTGGGGTGCTGAAGTGTCTCGGTCTGCAAGAGATGCGGCTGTTAACCACCAAGGTGGGACCGGCCTGCACGTGGATCTGTGATAGTCCGGCCCACCGGCAAGCACGGAGTCACACTTAGCGAACGGATGTTGCACGTCACTTAGCGATGATGAAACTGAGCGTGGGAGACCTATCGTTGAGGTCAAGTTCGCGTTTAGTGATGGGATCACACGTGTCTCACTTAGTGACGGCAAGCTCAGTATTGACCGTTCACTAGATGCAGACTATGGCAACAGGCTATAACTGGCAAGGCCCAAATGAGCGTTGAGTGATGATTGTTAGAAGAGAGCAACTGACGCTGGGTCCAATTTTGTTAGGCCTGGTGTGTACAAATACAGGGGACCACAGTATCCGTGCTGCAATATAGGGTCAAGCAGAGCCCTCGTGGCCAGCAGCAAGTAAGGCCTAAAATGGCAAGCAACCAAAGGCCTGATTAGAATCAAAATCCCCTGACACACACTGAATAATGATTCCAACAGGAGGAATGCAAATGAGTGGCCTTTTGGATTACTCCCTCCCCTGCTCCGTCCGGAATTCAAGGCCTTGACTGCATGCTGCAGACTAAAATGGCAGCTGCCAGCAATCCGGACCAGGGGAAAATGAAAGTAAGCTGATTTAGTCGCTTTGTCCAGGAAAAGACAGTTTTCCTTGAATCCTGGTTAAATTAAGAGCTGCCAAGCCTCCCTTTTGATCCTCTGAAGAGAGAATAAATCAAAGGAGAAATGGGCCGGTTCGCCACGCAGCGCCCACGATGATCGGCTAAATAATTTCAAGGCCCAAGGCAGCCTAGATAACAGGGAACACTCCCTTTCCCCAAACTGCTCTCTTTAAAAGATAAATCAGTAATTACGAGTAATGACTATAAAGAGTCGGATCGGCCGAGTAATTTTCAAGGCCTGAAGAACGGGGAACACTCTTTTCCCCCCAAAAGGTTCACTATAAGCAAGAAATCAGTACTGACAATAACGAGATAGAGAGAGGGGGGGAGAGGCACGAAAATCAACAAAAAACACTGGAAGAATCCATGAATGGAATAAACTTAATAAAACCTGCTGTTCTCAAGTAGCTGGGAGCCAAATCTACCACGTCTGTCTGGGCTGAAGACCAAATCGAAACTGGGGGCGTGTCCTCAGCCAGACGGACGTGGCAGCTTTGACTGACTTGGTCTACTTGGGCAGGAGGTCAGAATTAACCCATTGGTGGATTCTCCATTCTTCATGCTGGAGAAGATGAGTGCATCCTTTTTCTCAGAAGAGAAGCTGGTGAGTCAATACAGTATGTTCATACTGGGAGATGCTGAAAAAAGGAGGAAAAAAGGGTGCAACATGCTTACAATGTCTGAATTTTGTGTCATCCAAAACCACCAATAACAAAAATGTTCCAAGTTTCAATTCTGCAAAACAATGGTTGATCTGAAACAGCCCAGCAGGTTTCCGGAATATGTTTTTTTCCAAGCTCAAATAAATAGCATATTGTGCACATTGCTAGCAAGGAATCCAGTAACAATAGAGTTTTTGATATTCTATCTGGTATAGGATCCTTTCCTATTTTAATCTTTTCTATGGTTTTAGAAACTTCTTTATTGTTATAGGTCTGTTCATATTCTGTCTCTGCTCCTCTGTAATCCTTAGTGAATTTTGTTTCTTTAGATGTTCATCTATTTTCTCTGGAGAGATTTCACTTCCTTACCATTGTTTGCTTTTCATACCTTATCTGTCAAAACATGTAGCTACATTTCCTCAGCTTAGACGCTGAAAGGATGTTGCCGCACCATCATTCATTTAATATGCAAAAGAAAACCCACGGAGTTCAACAGCATGTAGAGAATACCATAATATAGCCTTGGCTGATAAAATGCCTTTATTGAAATAGACCAATTCCAATTATAAAAGAAAAGGACAAGTGGGAAAAGAGAATACACAGAAGAAATTAAGAAAGAGTTGTTACTGAAATATGTTTGCTGAAAATACGTAATGTTCCATTGGAACTTTTCATAGCGAAGATATGAACAGAAAAAGCTTCCTTTAGTGCCTATGTCACCAATCATGTTTTGTTATGCTCTCATTAGGATCTAATGAGAAAGCAGTCATAGTCCAAAAGGAATCACTTGATCCAGTTATTGCTGAAGGAAAGAAAATGCCTGTTTTAGCTCCAGGGCTCATCATACAAAATCCAGGTCCATTATAATACAAGTCCAGGAAGAGGCATATGATACACATTGCTTAGCACAACTTCACAACTCATGGTTTTAAAAAATGCATACTTCTGTTGCAAAGACATAGACACTTCTGACTTGGATATCAGAATGTTCAAATGGTGCATTTTCAGTCCCTTTAACTAATTAACTGTTAACATTCTTTAACTTTTTATATGGAACCCTTTTTTTGCTTTTTCTTGGTCTTTCTAATTGCATGAATCAGTCAGTATTGATATTGAGGATATAGTAAGTAGTGATACAATTTTATTGAAGAAGGAAAAATAAAAGTGATTTTTTTTAGGCAATCTCTCCTGTTCCTGATTCCTCCCCCCCTCCACTTTTGCAGAGCAGAGAGATTGCAGAAGGCATAAGAGAGTAAGCGGACACATAATAGGGTATACAGTGGGATGTTTGCATCTGCCACAGCCAGTGAATTGTTTTCAATGTGTATTCTCCAATGGGTGCTTGCTTACTCTCTTGTAGTTCCTTCTTTAATAAATATAAATACAAACATTAATTTCCTTGTTAATTATCCCAGCATCTGCGTAACTGTTGCAAAGGGAGGGAGAGTAGTTTGGAGGCAAACAAAAGGAAGTGTGAAACTGATTGGTCTTGTCAATTTTAAGACGGCTATCTCAGCCCTGCTGGGATGAGCAATCCAAAGGATGGGGGAATAGAGAAAAGGAAAGCACAGTCACCTACAGTCATATGTTTTCCCACTTAGCAATCACTTCACTTAGCAATGGAATTGCCAGTCCCAATTATCAACACTAAACAAGGACCACCTGTATTTGTAAATAAATCTCCAAATATCCAATAATGTTAGTTCCTAGGAATTCTGTTCATTATAGTAACTTTAATTAGACCACATAATTTCCAAATTGGATTTGTAATTCTTCTTAGAACAGCTGTAGCATCAGTTCAAATAATATACATTTATTGTACATTGCTTAAATTTGGCACAGGTTCTTTCTGTCCAAAGATTAAATAAATGCAAGGAAAGGCAGCAAACATATTCTTCTATTCTCTTCAGAATAACAGAATAGAAACAAACTTCCCATTTGATGTGCACTATTGAAAGGTGGAAGAGTTGATTGCTACTACTCATGGATAGAAGTTTAATATTAACATCATTCTCATGCAACACTCTTCTCATTCAACAAGTTTTCAGTATTTTTCTAAGGCTACTATATTAACAATGCACATTTGAAGACTTGCCGAGGTCCTGTTGATCACATGGATACATCCAGATCAGATGTTGAGCTGCATGATCATTTAACCCACACATCCTGTAGCTTGTGCCAAGTATTTTGTTGCCCATTTGATACAACACATTTAAACAGCTGTTTCTAGTTTTGCTTATGATAGACTAATAAAATTGTGGGCAGTTTTTACAAAGATTGCCTCCTGCCTAAAATCAGGCAGCATGCTTTGATGTACTGGATTTGACTGTTATTTTGAGAAAAAAATGTGTTATGTTACATTTAAGTTTCTAGACCAGGAATAGCCTTTTCCTTTATTAAATGTATAGTGCCACTGACCACAATCCACATGCTGACACTGGAGAAGGTTGCTATTTTTCACAAAACACTATCCAAGTGAGCTTATTTTGCTAAATCCATGGTTGTCTTTTTATTACTCATATTTCTCTTTGGAACACAATGAGTATTTAACTCTCCACACTGGTGAGTGAGGTTTTGATTAATTAAACCCAGTTCCAGTAAAAGGGAAAATGAAATGTTGAAAGCTTGGAGTTGTACTATGTCAGCCTAGAGGAGGTAGGAAAGATTAGCTTGTATGTTCACAGTGGGTTTTTCTTTCAACATACTTCCAGTTGCCTCTTAGAATTGTTATTTCTATAATCTTCATAAATCAGAGTCCATACTTAAAAGTGGAGAACATAGATGGTAGGAAGAATATACTTGGTTTTCTGAGCTCCTTACTTAAGTTCTCCAAGTGTTTCTAGGGATTTAATTCAAAACCATATATAGTATAGCATTTATACTGTGATCTTGGAAATCTGCCCCATCTTAAATAAACAATAAAATCAGTCATCTGAAAAATGATGAGGGATACATGTGTGTGCAAGAGCACACATGCATTTGTGTATTGTTAAATCAAACTTCCTGAATTCTCTTAGATAATGCTATTCAGTTAACTAAATAGAATTTGACTATATTGCTGTTACCTTCTCTCAAGTCTCATAAATTTGCCTGTACAAAGCAAGGATAATAAAATTTACTTTTATCCTGAAATAAGCATACTTTTGTGGATTGTAATTAGTTTCACCTGGGCCTTTTACTGAAATAATTGCTGTAAAAAAAGGAATCATTATGCATTCATTTTATGTGTTTTAGGACGATGAAATCATTTCCCCCCAAAATATGCTTCCCTTCTAGACGAGGAAGAAAAGAGAAAATAAAGGCTTTCTAGTGGATATTTTTGGTCTTTCTTTCTTTCTTTCTGGCAATAAAAAACCACATTGGTTTTCATCTTTTATATATAATTCAGCCATTCTTTAACTTTATAAGAATAATACTGTCTGGGGAATTCTAGGAATTAAAGACTGAAAGCATGTTAAAGCTGCTAGGTTGAGAAATATTGGCTTAACATGTTATTAACTGTAGATACTGTTTAGTAGAAAAATAATGTTCCATTTTTTCAGTTTTAAGTACATATTTCAAAAATCAACCAGGAACAGTTAAATCCATCCTCGAGCAATAATTTCTTTCAACATATGTAAATTATCTTATTACTTATTATTATTATTATATTTCTATGTTGCCATAATCAAAATTATTCTTAGTGGCTTACATAGAGAAAATACAATTTAAAACATGCAGAGTACACAGACAAAAAAATACAATAATAAAAAAATATTTAAAAAATAAACATAGTAAAGATAAAGGTGACAACAACAAATCAGAAGAAGGTTATCTGAAACAGCTCAGACATTATTTTTTTTAAAAAAACCTCAACAAAACATCTCCAGGGTGATTGTCCCACAGTATTGGCAAAGATATAGAAAGGCAGCATTTCCTCACTTCTGACCCCTGAATCTCTCCAAAGTGGTGGATTAATAGCAATTTTTCCCTGGTTGATCAACTTGATTAGCTGATAGTGACTGAATTAATCAGTCCTGAAGGCATTCAAGTATCAAAAAAAAAAAAAGGTTTTACAAAACAAATTCAGTACCTTAAATTAGACCTAGAAAACAATCAGCAACTACTCAAAATAATATGCTTACAATGCTGAGAACCCAAATGTAGTTTCTAAGTGGTGTTTAACTGCAATTTCAAGTAAAGTGCATTACAATACTCTAGCTGGGTAGTGTTCCAAAGATAGGTAAATCCTGGCCTAGGTAAATCCACAACTGCTACACCAGCCTAAGCCAAATGTTGGTCCTCTAGCTAGGGCTTAGAAACAAGAACTATGAAGGACCTCCCTCCCCCCAAAGAAACCTGCTCCTTGATGTGTAGTGCTTGCCCATCAAGGAGTAATCTGAAGGCAACAGAATCTTAATGAATCAACAGTAACTTCAACCTATCAGGGTTCAGGTTCAGCTGTTTTCTCCCATCTAGTCCAACAGCCATGAAGTCCTAGGAAGGCATCAACACCATCTCCCCCACAGTCTGGGGGAGCAATGTAGCAATGTACAACTGTATAATTAAATACAAATAACCACTTCTATTTAATTATTTTCTACATTACACTATAATTTAATTCCAATGCTATGTTTGTTCTGAATATGCCTGTCAGTGGTATCCAATTTACAACTCAAAATCCAATATACCTCTCTGCCTAATAGTAGTTATGCACTTCTGTTTTAGAGATGTCTTAAGGATGTCTTAAGGATATAGCAGAATTACTTTATACGACATTGCTGCATAACTTTCATTGTTGCAAGTAAGTAAAAGGCTTATCTGCATTTTGCATTTTGTATTAAAATAATTGATGAGCAGACTTAATATGATATCAATGTATTGGTTTAACACCCCTCCCATTTATCTAAAGCCCCTACCTGCACTCTCTTATTCCCTCTGGCTAGAACCACTTAATTAGGAAAATCTGGAACCACCACATAACACTGCTTTTTACTTTCAACCTGATATCTGCAAGAAAAATATCACGATTGAAAGATGCCCAGAGATAACTAGCAGGGCAGAGGGTTGCACATTCTTTGTCTAAATTCTACCATAAGCCAACCAGTAAAATGTTATATGTAGTTTCAGTTCCCTGTTTGGAGCTGAATGCTAACTAAAAAGATTCCAGATGATCCACAATTTTCACAGCCATTTGTAGCCAATACCCATCACCATTTTGATCATCTCCCCCCTCCCCCCAAATGAGGCACTGGTATGATCATCTAGGTCTAAGACTAGCTTCTTAATATAGGAAACATACCAGTGCCTCTTTAAAGGATGTTTTCATCCCTTTCACAAAGAAATGCTCACTACAGCATAGTTCATGCCATCTGTTTCCTTCTTTTTTAAAGCTGTCCTCTGCATTCTGTTTCTTTTCCTAACACTGTTTTGTCACTCCCAAGTAGCATGTTGCATAGAAGAAACAACTGTTGCCAGTGGTCTGAATTAACCTGCTTGCACAGACCTTATGAAATTAGGCCAAGTTCTTAACAAATTAAACTAAGGGCAGCAGATAGCCTGCCCTTGCACTAAAGTGTGATTAATTTAAAATGTAACATTTTCAATCTTTTTCTCAGAAACTTGCCTTGCTTCAGCTCATTCTTATAATGGTGAACAATAGCTTAATATTTTCTCCTGTTATTATTATTTCAAAAGATATCTGCATTGCAGATAAACTGGCATTATTGAATGCAACAATAAATGTTATGTCCAACTATGCAAGCTTTGTGATGTTGAAACTCTTGTAAGATTATATAAAAAGAAAGGATCAGAAAGAATATTAGAGCAGTTTAATTCATATGTAGAATATGATTCCGGAGGGAGTTGGGGCTATGTGATACATGAAGCTACCACAAGTTCAAAATTATTTATTCAAAAGACTTATATCCATACCCATATCCATACTTGGCAACTAACAATTTAAAGCACCAGCAATAATAAAAAGCAAAATTAAATAACTATAATTACCCCCAAAAAATTAAGCAATAGAAAGTATAATAAACACAACTGATTTTTAACTTTTATTTTTATAGCATTTTTATTGAACTGGTTGCTTAATTCCACATAATGCATGTTTAATCTGAAACAACTCTTCTCTTTTTATAGGCGTGCTAGGTATCTAGGTCACATTTTGGATTAATATCATAATAAAATATCAAGTCAACAGAAGTGAGTACCTGCAAATGGTTTTCCCGTTTGATATATAAGATTAAAAAGATAAAGATTCTCCTGACTGAAACACAACTCCTGATGATTATGTGGAAGTGGACATTTTCTTGATAGCAATACAAAAGCTGTTTGTCATTTCTTTCTTCCAGGATATGTTGTTGCTTAATTTCCATCATAGAAGACTATGCATTTTATTAAATATGAATAACATGAAGATATAAAAAGATGAATATCATATATTTTCTGACAATTGAAAGTGATGAAATATCATGACCAATTATAATGAATTCAAATAATCCAATTTTAATTCAGTCTATATCCAATCCAGAGCATATACCTCCAGTCCAAACATACTACCTTCCATAAAATAATCCTAACTGCAACACAGCTCCTTCCCCCACAGTCACTCACACATGTCACTTGATTTATGCCATGTAGAAATCTAAAAATATGCACTATTTAATTCTACTTTTTAAAGAAAACTAAGCATTCTGCAGAAACTAAGATTTAAATACCAAAGCATAAGAAATGCATTAAGAAACCTTTAACCCCTTTAAATATAGTAAGCATTACCATACAAAGTGGATTTTTCCCCCTGAAGATAATGCTAATTATCAATCCGCACTATCTCTAACATCATAGAATTCCTTTTCTTCCCAAGGAGAAATTCAAACAAGAATGGCTATTAAGTTTAGGATAGCAATAATTGTACATATAAGTATTAACATACAAGTATTAAAGTGTATTTTACTATGAGAATTCTTTTGTGCATAAAAAAGTAAGTACTAAGAAACAGCTTGTTTCAGGTCTGTATCTGACCTGAAAATGTAAGCTGAAGATGCTTTACAGTAAAATTATACCTGAGCAGGTGCAGAAACAGCAGGATGAATTTTTTTCTCCCTTGAAGTGCCATTCTCAAGCAGATGGTTTCTTAGAGGCATTACTATATACTGTAATAAAAACAACTATGCATATGCCTCCACTTGCAATATTCTTTTTATTTCCAGTGGAGGATATTTTATTGTATTAACAATATATTTACAAGTTTAATTAAGTAATTTGTTCAGACATTGCAAATCTGGGCTAAACAATTTATGTATCTAAAGAGTATAGACTTTATGCATCCCAGATATAAAAAGAGGACAAATTTTCCTATATTCAGTGAGCAAAGCTATCATCTTTCAACAGATCAACATTTTTTATAATGCATCTCAAGAATGATTCAATGCCTGTTTTATCTTCATAAATTATTTTGAAATTATGGCATTAACAAAATAAAAAACAGCAGATTTTTAAATGGCAAGCAATGCTGCACTACCTTTTTATGTTTCTGTGTTCATAAAGAAATAATTAGATACAATATATGTGCTTGAATGAAGCCTACACTTGAAGAAAACCCTCATTTCTTGGCTAGCCAAAAGGATCTAAGAGATACTGCAAATCATTATTACATTTTTGTAATAACACATCATACTATTTTTTTCATTGGGCAAATTTTGTTTTCCTTCATACTATCTTAAAATCAGAAACCAGTGTCAACTAAAAAGTGATCCACGTGCAAAACTATGCTGCCAGTTAAGATATCTGAAACTTGAAGTATTTGGAAATGTTCCCTCATAGATACTCAACACTATTCAAGAAGGAAATGGATACCTGACACCATACTACGAGTGGAGACTGAAATAAGATTAGGGGAGCGAACAATGATTCATTGGTCATGCTGGGTATGTACAATAATATCCATCTATTCCAAGAGGGGGAAATGCACATATGTATGCACACTTAGTGGACATTCCAATTTTGGCAATCATACCTTGGAGAAATGGCAATTAAGCCAATCACTATTCTAATCACTTTTAACAAAGCAATATGAGAAGCACAATCTATACAGCAGATATTCTGAGAAACAAAGTATTCACTTGTAAGCTATCTAGAAAGAAGTCAAAAACTAGATAAGAGTCAAATGCCGACACATTTAAATATGCTGATCATCATTAGCTTGTGAACTATTTATAATAGGATTCTCTGAAAGCAAAGATAATATCAGAATAACGAAGTTGGAAGGGACCTTGGAGGTCTTCTAGTCCAACCCCCTGCTCAGGCAGGAAACCCTATACCACTTCGGACAAATGGTTATCTAGTCTCTTCTTAAAAACTTCCAGTGTTGGAGCATTCAAAACTTCTTGAGGCAGGTTGTTCCACTGATTAATTGTTCTAACTGTCAGGAAATTTCTCCTTAGTTCTAGGTTGCTTCTCTCTTTGATTAGTTTCCATCCATTGCTTCTTGTCCTGACTTCAGGTGCTTTGGAGAATAGCTTGACTCCCTCTTCTTTGTGGCAACTCCTGAGATATTGGAACACTGCTATCATGTCCCCCCTCGTCCTTCTCTTCATTAAACTAGACATACCCAATTCCAGCAACCATTCTTTATGTGTTTTAGCCTCCAGTCCCCTAATCATCTTTGTTGCTCTTCCTTGTACTCTTTCTAGAGTCTCAACATCTTTTTTACATTGTGGTGACCAAAACTGGATGCAGTATTCCAAGTGTGGTTTTACCAAGGCTTTATAAAGTGTTATTAACACTTCATGTGATCTTGATTCTATCCCTCTAATACCTTGGCATAGATTTGTTATAGGTCAGTAGCACTTGCAGAAGGCTTGGAGCCCACCTATCTGCCCTCTAAAAAACTGTTTCTATTGCTAGCTCAAGCCTTCTGAAATATCAACCAACTTTGACTCATAGCTGAACACAACAGAAGAGTTTGTATAAAGAAGAAATAGAAAGAATTCCAAGCCTGATCAAGTCCACTTCATGGGGGCTGAACTGGAATAAAAAAATGAGTTCTGGATTACATACCTACATACCTATTACCTGTATTGGTAAGGAGAAGCAAATATTCTGGATGTTTGTATTTATCATTTCCATATCTGCCCCACTTCTCCTTTACTATTAATTTTACC
Source organism: Azemiops feae (assembly GCA_023970755.1). Classification (NCBI taxonomy): domain Eukaryota; kingdom Metazoa; phylum Chordata; class Lepidosauria; order Squamata; family Viperidae; genus Azemiops; species Azemiops feae. The sequence goes on along the minus strand of JALGBA010000341.1, from coordinate 1,016,480 downwards.
ATAGCATTGCTTTTTCGACTAGGATTATACAAATACTGTGAAAAGTTTATAAACCACTACTTTTCAACTCATTAAAGTAGTACTGTCTTTTCTCAGGCTTGCGCAGCAGCTTTAGAAGTTGCTCATAGCTACTTCTACTTACACATGCATGTACAGCCACCTTACCTGGCTGTTAATGTGGTCATTTTGTTTGATTACACACACACATGTACAATTGAAAGTAGCATCTAAAGCAGCTATGCTAGCCTGAAAAAAAAAACAAGCACTGTAATAAAATAAAAAGAGGTGCTTCATCCATGCTATTATATTGTATGTTGTACATGATCTTACTTTCTATCTTGATCTACTTTGCCCTATTTTCCAGTGTTTTTCCATAATGTACAATAAGAGGATTCAATTATACCCAGATTTAAAACCAAATGTAATACAGATGCTGTTTCTGTAATGATCCTAAGCCATAGAAAAATTGAAGAGCCAACAGGAAGAAAAAATGTGTGAAACTTTAACATATGTCTCGTCCTAGCTATGACTGGGAGATAGAGCTGAAGAAGCTTCTTGGATGAGAAGCAAAACATCTTCAAAGAAAAACAAGAAAGCCCAGTTACCTCTTGAAAAACCACCTTCGGGACAATCATGACCTGGATGACTGAGAATCTCCACTAACTGGGAGATAAGGAACATCATACAGCAAATTTTGTGGACATCAAGTAGTGAAAGATATCCAGTTCTTAATAATGGAATATACATGATACAAATGTCACAGGGAGCAGCAGCCATTCAACAATCTTAGGCAGTGTTTGGATTCAGCAGCTTTGACACAGAAAGAAGGTGGGGAGACAAATAAATGGCTTACAGGGGATAAATAGTTTATAGGATAATGTGTGAGCACCAGACCATGTGGGCTTGTTATGTTAACAACTTAAGACTGTTCTTGCACACAGATGATAATTGAAGACTTCCTTGGCTAATGCAATTACTTCACTTTCATAATTTCTCTGTTCTATTTGTATAACTTCTCTTTGTATCTTCAGCTAAAGTAATTTTGTAATAAACACGATGAAACATTTTTACTAATTTGCTGAAAAATAGATGCCTTATAACACATACCCCAAGCCTCTTTTCTTTTGTAGAAAAGAACTGCTGAACAAGTCTGCCTACTAACATTCATTAAATAAAATGTTCAATTAAATGCAAAATTATATTCCTGAAGGAAGATCCAGTAAAACAATTCTGGTTTTAACAGAGGAAACAGATTTTGATTGTGCCAAAATCTTACAATCAGGGTATTTCCAATGTATACCAACTGAGTAGAGTTCAGCTAAAAACAATACTGATCATTACTCCAGCATGCAAGGTGACAAAAGATGTTGGCTATTAAGGAAATTATAAGATAAAATTTCTAGGAATAGGAAAAAAATCAGACTACAAATAGTGTTTTCTGTATCACATTTCCTTATAAAATAATTTAAATTTTACAAGGCATTTTCTCTTTTGGCTTTCTAGTCTTTGGAGTAAAGTTACTGCATTTTTAAGTAGTTACTCCACATTCCTCAGAAAGTACATCTTGTCCCGCCTTGACCTCAGTCAGCCATCTCTGTAGTGGTGAACACCTTACCAAGTTTTTTTTATCACACACTGTGTTATATCAGGATTTTTCAATCTTAATTTACCTTTCACTCTTTTTGATTCCTCCATTTATTTTATTTTGAATTCTGTAAAAATATCCTACATCTGTAGTCAAAAGTCACAGGTTCAGTTCTACCACAATTCTGCTTTGTGTAAAGGCTAGTACCTGAGCCAGTGGCAACATAAGAAAGTTTAGACAACAAGCAAAAGGTACTAGACAAACCAATATAAACATTTCTGTAGTCGAGGTCTTTTAATGCAGGGGTGTCAAACTGCCGGCCCACGGGCCGGACGCGTCACCAGGAAACCGTGCCTACCCCATTGCCGGCAATGGGGGAAAAGCTCCAATAAGTTGCGCAATGTCACGTGATGTCGCGAGTTTGACGTGTCTGTTTTAATGAATCAAGACAATTTCATGTCAGTTTAATTATGATGTAAGTGATTATGTAAGGAAATATTCTGTGTAACCCAGATGAGCAATAGTCCTTGAGGGTATCAGTGTGGAAACCAAATATGTTATTTCAGGGCTGCTAGTTTCTAGAAACAAGGTTTGGTGTCATTGGTTCATAGCCTTCAAAATGCCTGAACTGGGCAATCAATTATTCCAATAAACCAGTATTTGTCTTAGTAAAGGATATGAGTTGGATTGTTCCCCAGGACTCCTTCAGCAAGCCATACTTTCCATAAACAACTATCCAGTTCCCATTGTATACTTTTCTTGAGAACATATCAGGGCTTCAGAAGGAAGGCGTTGACTAGAGGGGTCATTAGCAGGTCAGAATAAATCCACATTAACACCACTCATAAAGTAAGTCTATAACTGGGAGTATGGGAGTACACTTTGAAGAAAAAAAGACATCTGCTTTTCATGAAGAAATCCATCCACACAATTGATCTGACTGCTACACTTTTCACTATCATGGTTAGAGCAGAGTCTTACAGTTAACAGAATATGATATGGTACAATTCACAAACAGATTCTTCTTCACTGGTAAGGGAATGTATATTTGGTAGGACTTCATTGAGCTATAGATTTTCTACAGTCAAAGTCTTTCTCAATGAGAAGTTGTGGAGGGAATAGGAGATGACCTTGAAAGGCATGAGGAAGAGTTGCTACTAAGACAATAGTCAGATAAGCAGGGCTTGAACCCAAGCCAAGAAAATAATTTGAAAAAATGCCTCAGACTGTCTGGAACTTTCTTGGGGAAAGAGGGGAATAGATGCTGCCTAGGAAACAATCAGGAAAGAGAGGCAGGAGCCCCCAATGGCTTAACAGTCAGAGAAGCAAACTTAGAAAGGGACCAAGCAATTCAAAGTGACAGTGAGATGCTTGTACTTTCAGACTTACAAGATTCTGTTAATGTAGCCTGACAATAAAGTGGAATTAGCTCATCTAGTTGTTTTTTTGGTCTGGTTTACCTAGGAGGTAATGACACAGACAGGTTCTCCCTAGTTCGCAGAAAAATAAAGTGAGGGAGGGGGAAAGCATGTTCAGAATTGCAAGACTTGTTGCAATTTATTTATTTTATTTATTAAATTTATTTGCCACCCATTTTGTTTCAAAGCAACTAAGTAGCTTAAAGCATTAAAAGCACTACATCAAAAAGATAAATATTTCTAAAACAAAAATGGAAATTACAATGAAAAATAAAATTATATTTAACTGATGGAGAGAGAGAGCAGGATAAGTGGAGGAGGGAGGTGGGATTTTCTCTTAATTCATCACCTCCAGTGTGATTCTCCCCAGTTGGAGCCCCAAGCATCTGCCAAAGCCATACCTTTTGGCCCTTTTGGAAAGTCAGACGGGTGGGAGCCAATCTCATCTCAAGGGGTAAGAGGTTCCAAAGGGCAGGCACCACGGTAGAGAAGCCCTTCCCTTGGACCCCACCAACCGCAATTCCTTGACTAACAGAGCCAGCAGCATATCTCCTCTGCCAATGCAGATGGAGCAGGCCAGTCCTGGTGAGGTGAGACTGTTCCTCAAAGTAACCTTGACCTATGCTTTAAAGGTAATAACCAACACCCTGAGTTGTACCTGGAAGCAAACTAGCTCGCAGAGCAGTAGTGTAACATGGGCCACCTTAGGGGCCCCAACAACTGCCTGTGTCACCACACTCTGCACCCATTGAAGCAATAAAAATAGTCCCGACTGGTATCATATTTCTTAGACTGGTCTACCTTGTAGAACTCACAGAAGTACTCATACAGTTCTAAAAAACTATTTTGAAGTTTTAAGCATTAATGGCAAACCTACAATTATGGAGTTAATGAAAAAAGGCCTAGTATATGGAATACAGACCCATCAAGAAACTGGACCTCACTTATATATTTGTAGGTTTTATACTTCATTTAATTGTCTGCCATTTCAATTACTTCAGATCTCACATCCAGACACATGCAAAATCAAGCTGCCAATTTAATCCCCGGGAGTTCGATTAACCGTAAAACCAGAGTCAACTGGAATGAAAGAGTTTATAATTCAATTCAAGCTTATAACTCCTAAATATTAAAATTTCTTTTAATATTTATTTCCAATGTTTTAGGGCATTTTAAAAAAAACCCTAAACACTTGTATAGTCTTTAAACAAAGTGGAAAAAAATCACTGATGCCCAATTTTTAATGTTGGTATTCATTTCATACTGACAAAATTAATTCCTTACATATCAGACCATCAGTTTAGCCTAAAAATAAAAAAAAAATATCAGTAAGTGGAAACATGTTTGAGAAACGAACCTCATTCTAGCCGGGGAAAAGGAAATCTAGAATATGTAACTAGTGACAGTGTAAAACTGTCTTCTGTAAACATATCTCAGATATAGGAAGATTTCTGCAGTTCCAAGAAGCAGTAAATATTGGATAAACTTATCATTACCATAATGAATATTACCATTTACTCAAATATTCCAGGTCACTTAGGATTATGATAAATCAGTAAGATTATACAGGAAAAAATTATCCCTAGGAATGAACTAATCCCAAGCAAAGGAAAAATAAACAAGCAAATAATAATCAGGCTTATCTGGTTTTAAAAAAAATTCACCTGCAGTGTTATTCTCCTTCTCCCATTTGAGTAAAAAGGATTAACCATAAGTTATTGTGGCATTCAATTCAACAAACTACTATCAGTACAGTATTTATCTTCTCAATTGGAATTGCAAAAACACTCTAAAGCAGACATGTCAAACTCACGACATCATATGACGTCGTGCAACGTATCGGAGCTTTTTCCCCATTTCCTGGTGACATGTCCGGCCCGTGGGCTGGCATTTTGACACCCCTGCTCTAAAGAATAGTTTGAAACTTCAAATGGAAATTTTGATTCTGGGATTCCCAAATTATCAACTCTGATTTATTTTGATACATAAACATGGCATTCATGGCAACTCTGAAATGAAACGCTTCATAATTGTGTTACCTACATAAGTAGAAGAATCATTAGGGACATTTAGTATATTTTTAACTAGGAAAAGGCATATATTAAAACATGCTGGAAGGCAGCACAGCTATTTTGAAACACACATATTAAATAACCTAACCTTCCTCAGTGATATTTTAGTTATCTTAGCAGTAGTTCATATGCTTCTGTTGCTCCATAAAGATGGCCCTCAAATATGGATGTTAGTCTGATGCAACATATCCATTCAGACACCACTTTCTCTATTTCAACATTAGTGTAGTGCCTAGAGGTAAGCTTCACATGTGCAGATTATTGGTAGGAAGAACAGGCAGCTATTATCTTTGAATATATCGTATCAATTTGCACTGCAACATGCAGAGCTAAAAACAGAAAGTAATTTTCCTATGAAGTACTTTAAACTTATATTTGTTTTAACATATTTATATGGCCACACATCTATCAAAGGTACTCTGGGCAGCAAACATAAATACAGAAGAAAATCACAATTCACAATGCTAGGTTTTTTGTTTTTGTTTTTTTGCTGCTTCTAGTCAGTGTTGACTCCTGGTTCCTGCAGTTTTCTTGGTAAGATTTCAGAAGTGCATTGTTTGCTTTCTAGGGCTGAGAACAATTAGCCCAAGGTCATCCAGTTGGCTTTGTGCCTAAGATGTGACTAGAACATAGTTTCCCACTTTCTATTCTGATGCCTTAACCATTAACCAAACTGGCTCTCAAATAGAAAATACAGGTCACTAAAAAAGCCCTAACAACTGATACACCTGCACCCATATTAGAGTTCAATTAGCATCCTGATCTCTGGAAGGCTGGCAGTGTCAGGGTCATCTATGATTTAAACTGAGGCTCTTCCATAAGACAGGCATCATATCACAGAAGGCATGCTTTCCAGGACTTATCAAGTGACACTACTTCACCAATGGGACCTACAGCATGCCTACTTTACCCGGTCAGGTGATCTGGCCATAAACCAGTGGGGAGAGGTAGTTTACAGGAAACCCAACCCCATGCCAACAAAGGCTTCAAAGGTGACAACCAGCATCTTAAACTGAGAAACTGGATGAAAGCCTGCAGTTGAGGGAGCAGCAGAGTTACTTGGGCACAATATTGCCCATATTACTACATTCTGAATCATCTGAAGCTTCTCAGTTCTCTTCAAGGATAATCCTATGTAGAGTATGTAGAGTAAGTCAAACAGGAAGTTTATGATTAACTGCTAATTATATTTTATTTTTAAAGTTTCTTTTAGTAACAATCTATGTTTTTATTTATATTAAATTGTGTACGTCCCAGAGTGAGATGTGTGGCCATATAAATTGAATAAATAATGAAATATTGTTAAGAATTATTACTGTTCTGTTTGCAAAAGAAGCTGTATGAAAATGACTACATTAGTGAAAAGGTGAATTTGGAATTAGTTTCCCTTTTTCATACAATACATATAGTGGGATGAAAAACTGCTCTGCTAAAAGCAGAAGACATACAGTAGAGTGACACTTGTGAATTTATAATGGTAAAGAGCAGTCATTCATATTCTTAAAGCATATAAATATTATGTCATATTCATGCAGTATAAATCCTCAAGAAAAGAGAGCAAGAATGGATTTATTTCAAGAGAGTGAGAAAAGGTCATTTATGCACAGATGGTTAAGCATTATTATATCCAATATTCACTAGATCATAGCTCAAACTTTTCTATACTCTCCATTGAAAGCAGTAGTTGCTAACTGTTACTAGATTAAAATTTTCACTTAATCCATAAGAATATTAACTTTCATCCTTTTAAAATTAATGATCATAAGACGAATTTTATCTCTCAGAGTTCATACATATGGTGGAAACTATTTTTTCTAAAGTAAAGGAGAGAAAATGGAGGTCCAGAATTTCACTACACAACTAATACACAGCCTATTTATGTACTCCATGGTTTACAATTATCACTAAAGCTATTTTTCCTTTAGGTAAGCGTGTACCATGACACATAAAAATGTATTTTGAAAGGAAATCGAAATAAAATGATGGACTTTTTTAGACTTATTTGCTATCTGACTCTAATAGGAAAGGGATACATACACATGTACAGTGATTTAAGAATTGATGCATTTCTTAACACACACTTTTGTTTAACATTGTAGTAGTACAGTATTTCAGTGCTATCATCATTAGCAAAAGCAATCTTGAAATGAGAAATTAATATAAAATCCAATCATTTTCTAAGTACATACAGTATTATCACATATTGAACAAGTTTAATGCATCACAAAATGAAGTATATCAGCTAACCCTAGAGTTTGCAAACTGACATGTTGCAATACTAGTATTAAAGGTATTTTCATAAAGCAAGTAGACATGGATTGCCCAGCACTCTTCCTAGATTTAAATTCCTTCTGTTATCATAAAATATCTTTGTAACATATACCAATTCAAACTCTCTAGTCCAGTGGTTCCCAACCTTTTCTATACCCCGCACCCCTAGAACGCTTCTGATATATTCTTGCACCCCTTACAAAAGTTCGAAATAACGGCAACGAATTATACACTATAATTTTGAAAACCCAAGTTTTTGCACCCCTTGGAATATCGTCTTGCACTCCTGGTTGGAAACCCGTGTCTAGTCCATAAACAATCTAATTCATAGGCAGGACCTGTCAAGTATGAACAACAAAACCATTTAAAGGATGTACTTTCAAGCAGAAAAATGAAATTTTCATCATCACCTGCAGGTAATATACCCCATACCAATATATGTCATAAATAAGTTGGCATATATTGGTATGGGATATCTAAAATATTATTTAAGCTTTTATACATAACGCTATATTTAATTCTCTAAAAGGACAGCTCAGACTAAGATAGTAAACACATTTTTATTTTTCAAGTCTTTACTTTCAAAAAGCTAAAACTTCCTTTCTCAATACCAGTCTTGGAATAATTTCAATGTTTAACAAAAATCAAAGTGTCACAAAAAGTTGTCATTAAAATTTTTGTATTTTTTTTCTTTATAAATTTATTTGTCAAAACATTGCAAAGATAATGAAATCAAACCAAAGTGTGTTAACTGATAATTTCCAGAAACACTCAGAAAAAGAGGGAACGGGGTAGAGGAAGGAAGGAAGAAATGCATATCTATTGAAAGGTAAATTACATTTTCATAAAAGAATTGTCTTATTCATAAAACTACAAAAAGAAGGTCATACGAAGTTATATATGTATTTGTACCCTGGCAAGTGTGCTCCTTTACAAGGTACAACTAAACAGTAATGTCTTTCTCATGAAGTGGGTATATATATATCCCAGTCATTTCCAATCTGTTGTATTCCAGGTGCTTTGACTATAACTTTTACTATATTTGGCTATGGAGAGGACAAACAGTATACAGACCTTATACCTTAAATGCTAACTTCACATACCACACAAAACAAAAATGAAATCAACTACACGATGATTGAATATATGTGAACCAACACATAGCTTAATGCAACATGTAAAATTGACTAAGTCTGCTCCATGGTATGACACCTGTCACTTAACTGCTGTAAATTTTATTAACACATATAAAATAGACTTAATCTTCTTTGAAGAGTTGTTGGGTGTGAAGTACAGGAGTTGGGAGAAATATCATGAAAGTCAACATAAATTCATTGGACAAGGTGAAATAAAAAGCACCAATTTTTAAAAATTGAACAAAAATTTAATTCCTAGCCTTTTACAGACTTCATAGGCAGGTCTGAACAAGTTTTTCAGCAAGTATTAGGTCTATTAATAAATTTCACCATTATAGAAAAGACACTCAAACCTCAAATACAAACAATTTGAAAAGCATTTCTATTCTACAATTGGCATGTGAAACTAAATCTAATGCTTAACAAACAGATCATCTAGTTGCTCTTTTGAAGACTTTTTCTTTAGATTGTCCACCCACACAATATTAGTTAAGTATCCTATATCACCATTGTATGCATTGTGACTTCAAAATGAGTCACATTCATTTAATTGGGATTTCTAGAACAAGTCTGCATAAAATAGAATTATAACCTCAATGTGCCATCCTATACTCACCTACTAAGGAATTAAACTTAATGAAACTCATTTGCATCAACAAATTCAAGACCTAATGCACTGATGGAAAGACAAGTCAGCCTGAAAGCAAGGATGCAAAATAGGTAAAGGAGATTGCTTTTCTTCCTTCTGCTCTCCTGAGAGTTAAAAAATAATTAAAGTGAATCAGCCTTCACAAATTTAAAAATTCACATTTTACATCCATACCTATCACAATATTCCTTTAAATGGTAACCAGTATTATGCAAAAAATGGAAAGGAAAATAAATTTAAGGCCTATGTATACTTTTGATCTGTTACTCATCATGGATTGGGTCAATTTCACATGTTTTTTATCCATAGAGCCTTGTCTCGATTTTCTGTAACTAGCAAGGAGGAAATGCTAGTCAGTTTCAGCTCATTGGGGGGCGGTATGTCAGGAGGAGAACCAAATTTTATTTCAAGCTCACACTATTCAATGCAAGCTAAGATCTTGAACCTACTTTGCAGGCCAACATACAGTATACCCATCCCACCAAATGCCTTAACCTTTAGGCTCAAGAAATTAAATTCCAAGCCTCTCCATTTTTTTTTAGAGTTTTCAAAGAGGGTGTGGCATATTTAGATCCTTTTTTGCCAATGCCAGAAAAGCGAACCAGTCTATCTAGAGCAGTTTCAGCCCAATGGTTTGAGTACAACTGATTCTGCAAAATTACAGCAACAAGGAAGAGGGGGGGGGAGGGAGAGGGGCTGTAAGAGAGAGAATTAAACGCCAAGTCAACTCGCGGGGAAACAGTCCCTCTACACAGGGAAAGATTTCTCTGGCGTTTCCTCTCTTTCTCACCCATCCCCTTCTTTCTACTCCGGATGCTGAAGCCGAAAAACATTCCACAAGGCATTCACTACCTGATGGGGAGCTGACTGAAAGGAAGAGTCGAGTTGTTAAAACACCTAGCGGTGGGAGGGCTGCTTCGGTCTGCAGCTTTCATTACAGCGTTTCCTTACTGCACTGCAGAGGCGCCATCTTCTCGCTCTCAAGCTTCGCTCCAACCCATTTCCTTTCATCTGGTTCCCCAAACTCCCCTCCTTAGAAGAAAGCCTCTAGGTGTACGAAGCGCATTATTTCCACACCGAAGGAAACCTCTTCTGGGATTTGGGCAGATTTCTTCCCCCACCCTCCTCCCAGTCCTGCCGCCCAAGTCTGCAACGCACACCAGGATAAACTGGACGACCTTATTACGGGGGGGACCCATCATAATGCCCCTTTTCTCCCTGACGAGGAAGCACGGAGGGACAGAGGGTCGCAGTTGGTGGGAGCAAAGCCCCCCTGCCCAAAGGCGGGGAGGGGAGCTGTTCCGCAGGAGCCGCAACGCATTAATGCTTTAGTACTGAAGTTGGTCGAGCCAACAGGCACCTGAGCCGAGAACTTATTCCTCCTCTCCCCCACCCACGGGAGTGAGGGGCAATCCCCATACGGGTGCCTCTTGTTTGCATTCCCTGTGAGGAGGAGGAACGAGGGAAAGCAGTGAGGAGCGGGCAATAACAATCGCCTGGCCGGAGAATCGGGTCTCCCGGCCCCAGCATCAAGGCGACGCCCCCCCTTCCCGATTTCCGCCCCCAGATCGGCCACATCAGACAACACAGAAGAAGCGTAAAGGCAACAAAAGCCGCACGGCGGCCGGCGACAAACGTGAAACTCATCTCTGCTCCCATTCCCCCCTCCCCTTCATTCTTTGCAAAGCAAAGCGTCGAATCCATCGATGCCAAGTTGGCGCATTCCAGAAAGGATGGATGCGAGGCACAAACGAGGGGCCTCGCCCTCTCTCCTCGCGCCCCCTTTTCTTTCTCATCCTACAGACCGCCCGCTTCCTAAGTAGCCGAAAAGGGGCAAGATTCCCTTCTCCCCCCCCGTTCCGAAGCGCCCTAGAGTCGACGGACGCTCGCTGAAAGGCTGCCCAAAGCTATCCGCAAGTGAGCAAGAGGCATTTTCGGAAGCCGCTCGCGTCTCAGCCCGCCCAGCCTCCTCTCTCCATTGTTCAGGCTGAACCAGGGATTTCAGAAGAGGCGCGGATCGAGGAACACACCCTTTCTTCTCGAGCCTTCAGCAGGCCGCTTTCATCAGCTAGTTTCGGGGCGAAGCCCCAGCTTAAAGCTGCTGGAACCTCTCGGCGAACAAAGACTTCCTTGTCGTAGCAACAGGGAGAAGGTAAATTGGGGAGCCGCTTACCTCCAAAGCTCCCGCTGTCCAAGAGGCTACGAGCAGCAGAAAAGCTAAATGCGGCAGCATCGCGGGCAAAGCGGCAGCTAGGACGCTGGAGCTCAGGCACTAGTTTTAATATATATAGGGAGACAGTCGAAAGATATCCGCCCAGCCGCCTTGCTTCGCCTCCCCGCTCTGCTGAGGAATGAAAACCGAGCTGCAAGAGCAGCGGCAGCAGCAGCAGCGCTAGCGGAGCTTCGGAAAGGAGAAGGCGAGTCAGCTGATATTCCAACCCGCCCAAAGCGGCGGCGGCGGCAGTAGCAGCAGGCCGGTCCTTCGCAGAGTCCCCTAGCGACCGAGCTCCGCAACTGCAACTTCCATCGTTTGATTCGCGAAAGCCCCGGCCGAGAAAAGCAAAAACAGAGGAGCGGAAGGGTCCCTGCGTGAGATTGTATCGGCGACAGTCTGATATTTGCTTCTGGCACAGCAGGCGATGGATCGGGGTGTAGAACTAGGTCTGAGCGATTTCGAACATTATTCAGTTTAATCACAGTTTATGGCGTTCAGAGTTGTCCCCTGCCCCAGATCAGAAACGAAAATCGATTTTAAGATGGAAGGATCCTAAAATGAACTCTGTTTAGTTCTGAGGTCATAATTAGTTCCAGAGATCAAGAGTTCTTTAATATATTTCTCAGACTGGTAAATTTTAGGTTCTTAAAAAAAATCAAGGCAGACCGACAAGCCAAAAGTTGAGCTCTTTCTCGTACAATTCAGCAGGATGAGCAGTAAATGTTGCTAAAAGTATAGTGTGTCACAAAGTGCTCTAGGTAGCAGTTCCTCCTGCTTCCTCCTTGTGCAAATAAATCAACTGATGTACTTAGTGCATCTCTTGATTTTATTTGTTGTTGTTAGTTGCGAAGTCGTGTCCGACCCATCGCGACCCCATGGACAACGTTCCTCCAGGCCTTCCTGTCCTCTACCATCTTCTGGAGTCCATTTAAGCTCACGCCTACTGCTTCAGTGACTCCATCCAGCCACCTCATTCTCTCCCCTTCTTCTACTGCCCTCAATCTTTCCCAGCATTAGGCTCTTCTCCAGTGAGTCCTTCCTTCTCATTAGGTGGCCAAAGTACTTGAGTTTCAACTTCATTGATTTTATTAGAAACTGGTAAAAATAATGTTTAAATACTAAATAGCTAAAAAAAAAAAAAGTGCCATGAGAACATCCTCATTTATACTAGTGATATATCCAAAATCACACATTTCCCCATAATGTTGTGTGTTTCATTATGCTTAGAACTGAAAGTGAGATCAGGTGATTAGCAATGGCAGTGAATAGAGGTGGGTTTGAGAAGTTATGGAATTTGCGGTTATACCCCCTCCCTCCCTCTGGCGACCAGCCAATCTTGGTCTTAGCTATTTTTCTGCCAACTCATCTCCTTTCCATCTGCACTTCACTTCTCAAATTTCTTTGATACCCTTTACTCTCCCACCCCACCCCCTCGTTTTTCTTTTTGTGACTCCAGCTTCTCTCCAGAGTTTAAAAAAAAAAAAAACCCAGCCAATCTCACTATTTCTTCTGAGGAAGAAATGGCTTTGGGTTTGTGTTTATTTGGCCACTTTCCTGTATTCGTCATGTTCAGTTAACTTCCACCATTCTGACTCCACATATATTTATTTAGAAGGATTTATTTTCATTTATAAATTGTAGGTAGCATATAATATATGTAAAAATAGAAGACAGCCACCTAAATTGAACATCAACAGAACCAATAATCAGTCACCAATGCCTGCTAAAACAGGATTGTTCTGTTAGCTCTAGAGAACAATTGTTCTTTTGGCTATACAGAAGGATGCTTTGCAAAACTGAGAATAGGGGTTTCAAAGTGATGGTAAGGTTGCTACAGATAAGGATTCTCTTTGGATCCATGTCCCTTAGAATTGCTTTAAATAGAACATTGAACATGAGTTCCCAGTTCTTTGTTCAAATTAATCAGAATGTCAGAATATCTAACAATTTGAAGTCAAAGGCAGTTAGTAATGCACTTTCCCAAGACTGAAAAAAGTACCAGAGATTTAAAATCTGTAAGTAAAATCTGATTCCAACACAAAAAATGCTACAAGAAAAATGCTTCTACAAACTGACTAGTAGAACCAGATGATCAAGATATGACTACAGTTAAGCAATAGAATAGAAATGTCAGCTCGGTGCCAGAAGAACAATTGGTAACTTCTAAAAGTGAACACAAAAATGTGCAAACTGGTTAAATAGTAGGGCCAAACTTCTATCCCATCATGACAATTAAAGATCCTGCATTATTAGAATTTATTCTGGGAAAAGCTACAACTAACACAGTGGCATTGTGGCTTGATGAAGTTTCGGTGACAGCAGCAAACAAAACAAATTCTTCATTTAAATAATCAGAAAAATCTTAATAATTAAGTAGGTATCCATAACAAACAATCAAAAGAAATTTTAAATATTCAGAACAAGTTTTGATTGATGCTAAACCTTTTTGCAGACTATTTTTCCAGTCAAATAGTAACCTACCAACTAGATAATAACCTCTCAGAGTCTAGATAAGAATTCCATGTTATTTTCAACAAGTACTTCAATAAATCTAAAAGCAACAGCACTAACTTTACTATAACAATATAAAACATAAAAAGTGATATAATTAAGATCATGCAGCTTGAGTTAAAAAAAACTTTAGTAAAATAAACATCATTAAGCAAGGATATGAGTGCAGGTTAAGTGTAATAATTAAGGCAAAAGGCTAGAAACCAGGTGATTGTGAGTTCTGGTCTTGCCTTAGACACAAAGGCAGCTGAATGATCTTGGGGCAGTCACTCTATTGCAGCCCTATGAAGAAGGCAAGGACTACCTCAAAGGCCTAACTCATTGATGGCGAACCTTTTAGAGACCGAGTGCCCAAACTGCAACCCAAAACCCACTTATGCATCGTCGGGTGCCGGGTGGGTGTGGCCCATTGGCTGGGTGTGGCCCATTGGGTGGGCGTGGCTGCGGTGGTAACGGCAGACTGGGTGGGACTAAAAAGTTCAATCAATCAATTCCAACTTTGCAGGATCTTTTTTTTCCCCCGAGAAGTTGAAATTGACTGATTGAACCTTTTTTTTTTTTTGCACACGGCGGAGGCCTAAAGCGAAAAGGTTTTATAAAACCCAGCTGAAGGCCTAGGACTGGGGCGATGACGCATGCCCACAGAGAGGGCTCTGAGTGCCGCCTCTGGCACTCGTGCCATAGGTTCGCCACCACTGGCCTAACTCATCCATAGAGCATTGCTGGGAAGATTATAGTGTTGGAGGTGTTTGCTCCTGTCTTAAGGTTGCCAATTTGTTGGAGACTTCTTTTTATGTGACTAATGCTAACTCATGCTGTTTTTCTTTTGTGTGATATTTCTCAGTCAACTCTGTTGACTATTGTTGAGTTCTTGGCAAAGATATATGTGTCACCGCTTCTTGTTTCTCATTTCATGGTATTGGCAGAATGGGTTGAGTATATATTGGGCTTTGTTTTTATTGTTCTTTATACCAGTTCCTTTACTTGTCTCATTCAGCTCATTTAAGCATTTTTTCAGCTTCCTCAACACTAACAATCACAATGTGTTATGGTGATCCAAAGGGGATTAAGCTTTTCATTGTCTATATTAATGCTTCTTTCTTCCCAATTATGCTCTCTGAAGATCTTTTCAAAAGCTGCTGTGAAACGCTTTGGGAACAGTGTGTCACCTTTTTGGATCCTTGGATAGTCATTGGGTAGATAAATTGTATAATATTGGTCAAGCAGTGTTCAATTATTTTCTATAATAGCCAGGTATATTGCTTATCAATGCCTTGATTTTTTAAGATTTTTACAACTGCATTTTACTCTATACTATCAACTGCTTGTTCATTGTCAACAAACAGAAGACATAGGAGCTTGTGGACTTCTCAACTTTGTTCTATGAGCTGGCTGATCATATATAAGTGCTTGTTGATTGAATAGTCTTTGCACAAACCATCCTAGTCCCATGGCTGATGCTCATCCAGGTATTTTTCCAATCTGTTAAGTATCACATGCATGAAGGATGTAGAAAGGTGACAGATTGGGCAATAGTTTGTAAACTTTTGTAATCTTCTGTTTCGATGAATATATTGTTTTTGAAGATTTTCATAGTTTATGGATACTTTCTACATCTAAGCAGTCATTGAAAACCTTGTTTATTAGTTTTGCGGGTATTTCTCCATATGTTTTGTAAACTTCTGAAATGATTGAATCTGGTCCTGAAATTTTGTTTGAGTTATCTAATTGTATTGTTTTCACTTTTGGCATTAATGACTAGCCCTCTGAACAGTAGTATTTTGGGATAGCTACCTTTGAGGCAAAAAGATCATTATAGAAGTACCTGTATTCTTTTTCAATTTATCTTTGATTAGTTGTAGGGTATTATCTTTCTTGAGAACTTTCAAGAGCCTTCTTTTCTGTTTTATTTCCTTCTAGCAGTTTATGATGCTACTTTTTCCCTCTCTATTTTTATGAGTTATTGTAGTTGATAATTTTTATAGTCTTCCTGTAGTTGTCACGTTATGGTTTAGTTCACAGAGATTAAAATACATATAAAATAATCTAGGAATATTAATTAGTAACATTGGAGCTCATGAGTAAGCACATTACTCTTTGTCTTAGCATATACCTGTTAAATAGTAATGGGCATCTGGAGCATCTCCTACTGCAATAAACAAAGGCTCAATTTCTGATCACTGATTACTACTGAATGAAACTATGATCAGTTAAAATTATTACTTTTCACCACTGTCACTTATGTATTCCTCAGTAAACCAAGAAATATGGTGACTGGAGGGAGATGGATCAGAATGCCAGATCCAATGCCCTAATATTCTCCCCCCACCCGGAAGGTAACTAAATGTTTGATGGAACTGCCCACAGCTTATTGCAAACATGTCCAAGCAACCTCAGGAAACCATCTAAATCAGATGTGTCCAACCTGTGGCCGACGGGCTGCATGTGGCCCTGGACAGCTAGTAATGTGGCCCCACAAGATTATAAAACTTTTAACATTATGTGATTTTTAGTAATAGTTATTATATTGTATAGTTTATATGAGGCACAAGAAAATTCCTCTTCGCTCAGTGCAGCCCAGGCAAGCCAAAAGGTTGGACATGCCTGATTTAAATCCATCAGATACCTGGAGCAGACCAAGTTCCATTAATTTTTGCAGAGGTTAAGAATGGCAACAATGTACATTTTGACTGGAAAGGGATCATATAACAAGGGACTGATGACTATGCAGTGTATCATCAGATCACATGCCATCTTCATTAAAGTGAACATTGGGTCTATTGCCTAACCACTCTTCTGAGTTGGGACTGAGATAACCTGGTACAAGTTCAGTCATTTTCTGGTGGTAATCATTGTAAATAATTCTGAATACCTCTGGACCTCACTCAAAAGCACAGAAATTAAAGTCCTTTGGTGATAACAGCTTGAGATATTCGGCCATCATCCAGACAGTATGATCAAGGAGCTAAGCACTCCAATAGTCACCCTGCAGTTGTGTGTCATATAAAGGCACACACCCCAGGCATTATCAGAGCATCTTCTGGAAATTTGGAAAGGCAACTCTCCAGCAAGCCTACATTCCCTTCATCACTGAACTAGTTTTAGTTACACACATGAAGTTAGAATAGCGATTGCCTATCATCTTGTTATTTTCAGATATCATGTTTTTAGCACCTAGATAACTGCATATTTATGGCATGATACTTCTCTTATTTCTGAGCCTATTTTTGCTGTGGTATTTTCCTAAATTGCTTTATTTTGTATTATTTCACATGATTAAGATATTTGGAGATGTCCTAATGAGATGTGGGAGGAGATGAGCATTTTTTTGCATTTTTACACTAGTAGAAAATAGGCAGAGGCTTTTCCTGAATTGACTTTAAATTGCTGGAGAGGCAAGATCTGATATACATTTCTGTATAGCTTGTTTTGCCCTTCAAGAATTGACTTTAATGATTTGCATTAATAATTTATTTTTGATATACTAAACTAGAAAAATGTTTATTATAATGTGCATCTTACTATGTTTTGTTTGTTTTCTTATCTTATCTTTCCTTTGTTTTTCTTCTTACCGGTACTTTCTCTTATTTTTCTTATTTTTCCTAACTTTACACTTTCTAGAATAAAGGTTATTTTCAATAGATTGGATAGAAATTTACAAGTACTGTATTTATTTATGATCACTGGTACTATAAAATACAACTTAATATTAATTATGAAGGGGAAAAAGGCAGACTCCTGAAATGAGATCTACCTGTCTCTGTTGCAATGCCAGGTTATGGAGGTTTTCCTCACTGGCTGGTGACATGCCATAATAGTAAAGCAGCAACTACTTATTCATTAATCTGGACAATACAATTGTCAGTGTCATGGTTCAGACACAGTGGAGGCAGGATAAGAATTGGCAACGGGGTCAGCAAATTTACAGTGAGATTGCTTTGTGTTGACTTACAGATGTGTGGAGAGCCCTTTAACTTCCTACTTGGTCCATAGTCATACATAGTATCGCTTTACTGAAAACACTACACTTCTATTTATATAACGTAATGTCTTGTTACCAAAAATTGTTAATCAGCTATAGAACAACTGCAATCAAACTGTCTGCACTATCTCTGTTCATATAACAAACTAACCCATGCTTAACTGGGATTCATTTAACATAATATTTATTTTATGTATGTATGTATGAATGTATGTAATAAAGGTATATAGCCACCCAACTCACACATAGGTGACTCCCTATGTTCACACAACATGCTGGACTAAAAGGCTAATATGACTGGCTAGTTTGTTGTTCAGTGCATTGTATGAATACGGGTCTCATCATATTCCCCAACTGAAAGAAAAATAAATCAGAATCAATTTATACACACACGCTGTTGAGTTTAATTATTTCATTTCAAAAATATATAGTCTCCAGCATGAAGATGGATAATCCACAGATGGGTTATAGACCGTACTTCCTGCCCAGAGACTAAGTCAATTAGAATAGCCACGCCTCCTGCTATCCTGACCCAGATACGACTTAGTCTTCAGCCCAGTGAAGTCGCATGGCATTGGTTCTCCTAGGCAGGTTGTAGATTTCTTTCCCATCTGTGGATTTTTCCCTTAAAACTTTACCTTTAAGCTGCAGGGACACGAATTTCGTTCCCTGCTGCCTTTTCTTCCCTTTCTCTTGCCGACGATCAGCTGCAGCACACGGTTTGTTTTTTTGGCTGCTAGTCAGCTGGGCGTCGGCCTCACGAACGCTGCTATCGAGCGTTCTTTTTCTCTCTGATTGTAGAGGGTGGGGGTGCTAGGATTGTCCCCCCCCTTCATTCCTTGTAATTTGCTTGTGCAGTTACCGTTTTGGGATCATTTAGAGATCCTTCCTGGCCCTGTTGTAAGCGTGCAATTTACGGCCGCCATTTTGAGTGCCACGAGGATCCTGGCGCAGTTTCATTTTGAGCCAGATTCAAGCCTGGCTTTCTAAAATTTGGGGAGTTTGAGGCTTTTGGCCTCTTTTTCTGAGTAGTGTGTGTTAATTAGAGCACTTGAGAGTGGCCCTTCATTTGTTGGCCTTGTTATTTGGATCAAATCTCTCTCAGGCTCTCCATCCGCCATTTTGTGGTCAGTTTCTAACACGCTTTACAGTGGCAGCCATTTTTCTCCCCTGTGCAGGCTTACTATAGCCTTTAATATTTATTGTGCTTCACTACCAGGTGTGCTTAGCACGCAGAGGTTCTGGCTCAGCCAATTGAGGCCCGTAGCCATTGATTCCTCCACGGTCTGATTCAGACCTGTGTATTACTTTGATTGACTTTTACCTGTCCTGGGTTCCGGCGCCCCTCTCTGAGATTGCCAAAGTTGCTTAGAAAAACAGCAGACAGGAGCGCGTATGGGCTGACACCCACCAATTCACATGCCACCTGCAGGCACTTACATAGCACACCTGGTTCCCTAGACAGATCACCTGTCTCTTGGGACAAGCGGGCACTGGCACCAGCCATCTGAGGCCTGCTACACGTTTAATTCGCAGTTCAGTACAATGGCGGATAAGGAGGTTCCTGAAACCTCTCTTGGTGCCCAATCTATTCCAGAGACGGACAATTCTGCTCCATCAAGAGCAGCAGGGAGCCTGAAGGCTAAGGGCAAGTCCAGTTCTGGTAAAAAGGGTTCCAAAGCAGCTGAGAAAGCGGCAGATAGGAGACATTTAGCCCTGGAAAAACAATTCTCCAAGGCTCAACAATCTCTGACTACTGGGCCTCCCATCCCTCCCTCTCAGGAGGGATCACTATTCAGTCCCCAACCGGTCCCACCCAGCTCCCTAACACCTAGAGCTTGGTCTCCTGCGGGCGACCCAGGTCAGCACATAGCTTTTCCAATTGGTCAACTGCAGGGATCGCAATGGATCCCCCTGCAACTCCATCCATGTCAGTCCCTGAGGCCACATTTACCCCCACTGCAGCCAGGCTTCGCCCTCCAGAACTAGGGATGCGTCCAGATCAGCGTCAAGCCTTGATTGCCCAGGCCTTTGCTCAGGGCATGGCATCGTCCTTTCAGCACACGCCCAGGCCGGAGTCATTAGCTCCCAGGGCTGAGCCTAGTTGGCAGTGGGTCTCCCCTCAATATCCGGAGTCAGTTTACTCAGCCCCTTCGTCCAGGACCAGGGACTCTGGCTCTGAGGAGTATGGGGCTCCGGACATACAGTTGTCTGAGGATGAGGAAACCGCTCCGGATCCGCCTCCCTTTGTTGGTCTTTTTGATCCGGGCTTGTTCAAGTCCTTACTGATGAAGGCCACTGCCTCAGCCAATATTGACCCAGGTCAGGAACCTCAAGCAGAGCCCTCTACTAGCAGGGATCCTAAGCCTCTCTTCTCCGAGCCTCAGGTGGATGAGAGACACATCCCCTGTCCCCCCTTTTTCCTGGATACCATCAGGAAACAATGGGGAACCCCAGCTACTTTACCTTCCCCTGGGAATTTAGATAAAAAGTTATTTTGTGTAGCTCCTTCCCTAGCGGATCTCCTGGAGGTCCCAACAGTAGATGAGGCCATGGCCCCTATCCTCTCTTCATCTATGGCCCCGGCTGACATAGTAGAGGTCCTGAAAGCGGAGGATAAAAAATCTGAATTTTCTCTACGCAGGTCTAATCAGGCTTCGGCTTGGTCGATCAGAGCCTCAACCTCAGCCTCCTTTTTCGCTAGGGCCTCTATCATTTGGCTCCAGGAGCTCCAGGCCTTGATCCCTCCGGATCAGATTTGGCCACACCAAATGCTAGGCAAGTTATTAGCAACTTCAGAATATCTAGCTGACGCTTCGCTCCACGCGGCTCGTTTTTCAGCTAGAGCCTTGGCCTCCAACGTAACTACCCGCAGGTTGTTTTGGCTCAAACACTGGAAGGCAGACCTAAGGTCAAAATGGCGCCTGGCTTCTGCCCCCTATGAGAATGGCCAGCTGTTTGGAGACGCCCTAGGCCCCTTCCTGGTGGAGGACAAGGACAAGCGCAAGATCTTGCCTCACCTACATAGGAGGGTGGACAGACGTCCAAACCCTTACCCCCGCAGGCCATCCTATCGCCCAGGTGCGGGATCAGATTGGTCTCAGCCCTTCCGGCCATTTTTCCCCAGGTCTGATCGCCAGACGGATCGACCTGCCCCCAGATTCCGTCAACAGCCCCATTCCAAATGGCCCTTTTGGGGCGCAGGAGGCCATCCTTTTACAAGGCACAAGTGACTCTCGAAGGTCCCTTCCGATTGGGGGCAGGCTCACCTTTTTTCTCCCCGAATGGGAAGCAGTCACTTCAGATGTGTGGGTCCTCAACACCATCAGGGACGGTCTCCCCCTCGAATTTCTATCCCTCCCTCCGGAGCGTTTCATCTCTTGCCCGGTTTCCAGGGACCCGAGCAAGATCCGACTCATGTCCGAGGCTATCAGACATCTCTTAGAGATCACAGCCATAGAGCCCGTGCCAGCTGGTCAGACCTGTCAAGGTTTTTACTCCATTCTCTTTGTAGTCCCAAAGACGTCAGGAGGATGGAGGGCGATCCTCGATCTGAAGGGTCTCAACAAGCATCTGGTTTACAAAAAATTCAAGATGCAGACTCTTCGATCCATTCTGGCCAGCATCAGACGGCACGATTTCCTGGCCTCCATAGACCTCACGGAGGCATACCTGCATATTCCAATCCTTCCCAGTCATCGCAGGTACCTCAGGTTTTGTTACAACCATCACCATTACCAATACCGAGCTCTTCCATTCGGTCTCTCATCTGCCCCACGGGCATTCACAAAGGTTTGCACACCTGAGGTTGGTCCCAGTAAGAATCCAGTGTTATCTGGACGACATCCTCATTCAGTCCACCTCCTTAAAGAAGGCCCGGTCCGATTTGGCCTTGTCGATCAGAACCCTCCAGAACCTGGGGTTTTCCATAAATTTTCAGAAAAGCCAGACTGCTCCATCCACCCGTCTGCTCTATCTAGGCGCAATCATAGATACCCGCCTTTGCATGGTGCATCTTTCACGGGACCGTCAGGAGAGCATTTGGGCCCTAATCAGACAATTGCAAGGAAGGCCAGTGACCACCCTGGCGGTTCTCTCCCAGCTTCTGGGAAAGATGATTTCCTGTCTGGGAATAGTGCCATGGGCCGGATTCCTGCTGCCATTCCAGGCAGGTTCCTCTCATCAGAGGGTGCGGATCCCTCACCCAGTATTGATCTCCCTTTGGTGGTGGGCGTCCCCAGCCTTGTCCAAAGGTTCCCTGTTCAAGGAACCGGTCAGGATGACCCTGACAACCGAGGCCAGCCTTTTTGGCTGGGGGGCGCACTTGGGACCCCAACTAGCTCAGGGTCGCTGATCCCTTTCGGACCTCAGACACAATATCAACTGGCTGGAGCTCCGTGCCATTTACCTTGCCCTCCTCCACTTCAAGGAGACAGTGTCGGGTCAGCACATTTTGGTGCTGACCGACAATGTGACGGCAAAGGCCCACATAAATCGGCAAGGGGCACTCGGTCCAAGTCCCTGATGACGGAAACCCAGTTGCTGATATCTTGGACGGAAGGCCATCTGGCCTCCTTGAGGGCGAAACACATTTCGGGGGAAGCCAATCAACAGGCGGACTCCTTAAGCCGAGCCACTTTGGATCCCTCTGAGTAGAGCCTGCTTCCCAGCCTATTCAGGGAGATCTCAGAGAGATTCACACCTCTGATTCTGGACCTGTTCGCATCACCTGTGAATGCCCAGCTCCCGAGGTTTTACTCCCGGTTCCCCTCTCGAGGGGCGGAATGGGCGGATGTCCTACGGAGTCAGTGGCCCAAGGGTCTGCTCTATGCCTTCCCTCCGCTTCCCTTTCTTCCAGCCGTAATCAGGAAGATTTTACAAGAACAGGCAGAGGTTCTGTTGGTTGCTCCACACTGGCCGGGACGTCCGTGGTTTGCCGACCTCATGAGCCTGTCCATCTCCCCATGTTGGAGGATTCCTCCGGAGCGCGTGGTGCTCATTCAGGGCACCCTTCGCCACCTGGATCCTCAATGGCTCCAGTTAGCCGTTTGGCACTTGAGAGGCGTCTCCTAACACGAGAGTCCTATTCGGCAGGGATCATTTCCATGATACAGGCCTCCAGACGTCCTTCCACCAACCGAATCTACAATTCTTCCTGGAGGAGTTTTTGTCAATGGTGTACGGCCAATAACCTTGCCTTGTCTGCTATCACAATTCCAAATATATTGGACTATTTATTAGAGGGGCTTAGCAAGGGCTTGTCTCCAAGCACTATCCGTGGACAGGTGGCTGCTCTCTCTACGGTTTTGACTTGCGATAATGCAGTGCCATTGGCTCACCACCCTATGGTACGCTCCTTCATTAAAGGGGCAACTAATGTCAGACCACCTGTGGTACACCATTATCCCTCTTGGGACTTACCTTGGGTCTTACAGGCCCTTACCTTACCACCTTTTGAGCCCATCAAACACTGTTCCTTACAGTTTTTATCCATGAAATTGGCTTTTCTTAATGCCATTACTTCGGCCAGACGCATCTCGGAGTTGGCTGCTCTTTCTGTCAGAGATGACCTGTGCATTTTTCATGCTGACAGAGTGGTCCTTCGCCTTGATCCGTCATTCGTTCCCAAGGTGAATTCCTTGTTTCATAGGTCACAGGAGCTTGTCCTCCCGGATTTTTGTCCCAATCCAACACACTCATCGGAGCGTCAGTGGCATAAACTGGACGTTCGAAGGGCATTGCGTTGTTATATTAAGAGGACCTCGGCCTTCCGTAAATCGGAGGCTCTCTTTGTCTCTTTCCAGCCTTCTGCCATGGGACAAAGAGTTTCTTCATCCACCATAGACAGGTGGATTAAGGCCTGTATTGCAAAGGCATACTAATCTCATTCCCTGTCGGTGCCAGGCCGCCTCACCGCTCATTCCACATGAAGTGCAGCGACTTCTGCAGCATGGGCGACGCAGGCGTCCATTGAGGATATCTGCAGGGCGGTGACCTGGTCGTCGCCTTCTCCTTTTGTGAGGCACTACAGGATAGATAAGTTTGCCTCCACGGAGGCTTCCTTTGGGAGGAGGGTGCTCCAGCAGGTGATTTCAGCTAGCGGGACACAGGCCCAGACTAGTTCCCTCCCTTAGGGACAGGACAGCTTGGGTATGTCCCATCTGTGGATTATCCATCTTCATGCTGGAGAAGGGGCGTTGTCTTACCTGAACGCCTTTTCTCAGCATGATGATGGATAATCCACTCCCGCCCCTTGTGGTTAGTCAGGCCCTGTGTCAGGGGTAGGAGAACCAACATGCGGGACATTCGTCCGTAGCTTCGCCTTCGTCGTATCTGGGTCAGGATAGCAGGAGGCGTGGCTATTCTAATTGACTTAGTTTCTGGGCAGGAAGTACGGTCTATAACCCATCTGTGGATTATCCATCATCATGCTGAGAAAAGGCGTTCAGGTAAGACAACGCCCCTTTTGTTTTACTCCTGAGAAGAAATTTAATATTTGTATTCTCCTTCTATGATATTGCAATGCAGTGGCATTAATGGAGTAGGAGGAAAGGAGGTTGCAGAAATTGTTTTTACAGTGAATTCAGTGGTTCGATTCAACATACAAAGCACCTTGTTTGAAGGTGAAACTGTTCTTTATACTGCTTATTTTATTTGCTGCATAACCTGTCCTCCTAAAGAATCTCCCAAACTATGTATGTCTTTTGTCTTATCCTATCTGCAATTGATAAGATTAGCTGTGAAAGAACTACTGTTTGAACTTCTGGAATTGCTTTTTGAATTTTAGAGGTTTCTAATGAACCATTCCAAAGTCAGCATTCTGTAATTGCAAACTGAAAACATTTGAATGTTAGTCATGCTTTTAATCAGGAAGAGTAGGCAATCCCACCAGTTAAACAATGCTATCTTGTGGGCCATGAGCCCTCTGTTACTACCCCGTTCTTGGGAGTATCATCACCCTGGAAATTCATCTGGGTCTAGCCTTGCTATCTTGTAAAAAAGCTCTAAAACCTTTGCTTTTCAAACAGGCAAAAAGTCAGGATGAATTTGTGATTCCAACTAGTGAAGAATAGAAGATTGATATCTGAGTGCTATTTTCCCCAATGCTATATTTGCCTACATGGTTTCTTACTGGTTTCATTTTTTATTGGTTTTATTCTTTATGCCACGTACAGAATATGTGCTTTTACTGGTTTTATTCTGTATGCCACATAGGGCATTCAGGTTTGATGGCCAACAAATCTAAATAAATATGATCATATTATAATAACTGTACACTATCTTTTCAGCTTGTTGTTTGATTGTGCCCTGTTCATTCTGTCTGGCTATTCAATCTGCCTTTGCTATTTTTTCATAGCAGCTATTTCAGCTGACTCAGATCTCTAAGCTAGGGATTGGCTTAGTCTCCTGGCAGGTAAAGAGCTTCTTCTCCTCCTTTCCTGTCACTTTTTCCAGCTTGGGCATCAGCTCTCCACGCTGGGGAGAGAAAAGTGAAGAAGTAGCAAGATTTGACAGATGGCTAAATTTTTGATTTCAACTATATGTTAAAAACATCAGCAATAACACCGGTGATCTGACTGTTCCCCCCTTCCTCTGCCCAGCTAAGATATTGAAAATGTTTGGAAAAACTACATTTTAGCTATTTGAAATGGAACAAAAAAAAAAATCCTACATGTGCAAACTGGAACAGAGGAAGTTTGAAATAATGGAGACAGAAAAATTTGTGCCAATTTAATTTTCTGCTGGTTCCCAGATAGGAAGAGAATACTTCATTGAGCTGTGAAGAGCACTGATAAAATAAAACTGTCTTCGGCTAGCACTGAAAACACAATGTTGACACAACACAGCTAGCAGGTCTACCACTAAAATTAATGTTGGAACAAGACAGGAAGAACTTGCTCTCTCTCCAATATAGCCTTTCACTTTAAACTTCAGCAGGGGAAGTACCAGAACAGGGTCTCTGAAAATACCTATAGATAATCTTATCTTATGTGTTCCTGTAGATAGCTTAGACTATCTATAGGAATACATGAGAAGACCCATTTTGTCAGATACTTTTTCAAAGCCAGAAAATGAATACAAATGCCTTCAAATTTGGACATCAGAGACTTTCTGTTTCTGCCTCTCTGATTGCTCTGATTTTCATCTTTCTGTCATATCTACCCAAAAGTAGAGGTGGGGAAAAGAGAAAGAGAAAAGGTGGATGGGTTTACATCTGTGTAATAGTTTTGACTTTTATCATCCCATCATGGATTTTTCTTTCCCATTGCCAGAGGACAAAAATAATAGAAACAGCAGAAAACAGGGTGGAAAAAGACATATTTTCAACAACAGCTGGGAAAAGTATAAATATGTCCACTTGAAACAGCAACTGACCTCATGAGCTGCCAGCATATAAAGATGAGTCATTTGCCTGAGAAAAGGATTCTGGCATGAAGCGAGACCTTTGGTCACTGAACTGCTTTGGGGAGATTGGTGTACAGCACCTACTACTGTCCACAACAAGACATCTATTTGTGAACCTTGCAAAAACTCTTCAAGATGAGGTCAGTTCAATTTATCAGCAGGTTAACAGTTGACCAGCTTTCTTCCTTGGATGCCTGCTTGATATTACGTCTCTTTCTTATATAGTCTGCCTCTACCTTATGTAATCTTATGCAGCACACTGTTCCTAGGTTAATCATCACATTATGCCTGTATAGTACTGGAAATTAGCACATTTCACAGATGATTTGCCACTAAGGCCTACTGATCAGTTAACTTACTTTAGTCACGCTTAACGTTAAACCGGTTGCTGTCAGTAAATTCAGAAGGAGCAGGAAGTGAAAATGATCAGAGAAAAATACCCGAATCCAAATCATATTGGCTCTTCGACCAAGAAATAGAAGCATTTCCCTCATTTAATTTTTAAAAGATTAATGAAGAATTTGTAGCATTTATAAATTCTTGGTAGATTTTATGATAACTAGAGAAATTATGAAATTATCATATCACAGGCTCATAGTGCAAACTATCCACTGGGTAATATGAAATGGAGATTATTTTTCATTCCAGTTAGGCTGTAATATAGTTGAATCAAAATCTTATCAAATTCTTTTAATATAGCTAAGGAGACTGCTCAAAATACTGGTCTTTATATGAGCTATATCCTGTACAGGTAGTCATTTATGCAGTGACCATTTGAATGCACTGAAAAAAAAAAGACAACCAATCCACACACTTAACAACCATTGCAAGATCCCCACAAGTCATGTGATCAGAATTCCAAATGGCATATATTTACAATGGTTGTGGCATCCTGGGGTCACATGATCATCATTTGTGACCTTCCCAGCTGGCTTCTGAGAAGCAAAGCCAATGGGGGAAGCTGGATTCACTTAACAGTTGCATGGTTCGCTTTTTATTTTATTCATATTTCATCTTTCTAGACTGCCTATCTCCCTTTGCATAAGTTGCAAAATAGGGTGCAACTCACTTAACAACTTCTTCGCTTAGCAATGGAAATCCTGGTCCCAACTGTGGTCATAAGTCCAGGTGCTCAACTTCTCTCTTTCCGTTCAAACACAACTTATATACTGTACTCACATACGGCACATTTACATGCACACTTACATGTCTTGTCAGCGGATTAAGAAAGCTCATACTGAGATTTGCAGTATCTAAGAGTTAATTTTATTGGGTGCTGCATGAAGGACAAACTCTGACTTTTGATCTGCATGCAGACTTTATTCCCCTTCCTAAATTCTGTATGAGAGTGCACTGTATTTTGGACCAAGAAATATATGAATTGTATTAGCTACTACCCCCTCTCGTTATGGTGAAGGAAAAGGGTGGGGGTTATTCCTGACTTGAGACAAGAATGGCTGGAGTTTATGTGAATATATAATTTTAGCAGGGTCACCCAAAGAGCAAAGGTCATCCTATCTGCCCAGCTAAAGCAAACAATATAGGAAGATACTGGAGGGGGATGTAGGTAGTCCTTGACTTATGACAGAAGTTGTGATTGGAATTTCCATTACTAAGCGATGCAGTCATAAAGCTTGACTGCATCGTTTAGTGATAACAATCCTTGCAGACTCACTTGCTGTTTTTAATTGAATCCCACGATTGCTAGGTGAGGCAATTTCCTGCCAGTTTCCCATAACCAAGTCAGTAGAGAAGCCATCAGGAAGTTGCAAATTCCAGACAGCTTGCAAGCAGGCCAACACGCAGAGAAGTGGTTGCTGCTGGATGGAGGAGGGTGTGAGGGTGTGAGGGAGGCACAGTGAGGCTCAGGAAGGGTTCATGGGGGTGCAGGAGGTTGAGCAAGGGTATGAAGATGTGGCAAGGCTCTGTGTGTGTGAGGCGTGCAACAAGGCTTGGGGAGGGTGCACAAGGGGATGTGATGGGGTGCCTGAAGGTGTGAGAAAGGTGCAGCACAGCTGAGGAAGGGTGTGTGAGGGTGTGTGGCAGGGGCAAGGAAGATTGGGGAGGACACATTAGGGTGTCAAGGTGCAAGGGAAGCACAGCTGAGGTTGGGGATGGAGACACAAGGGTAATGTGATGAGGCCCAGGGACGGCGCACAAGAGTACATGGATATAATAGAATGTGTAAATTACCTTGGAGAAAGAGGGAAAGAGATGCTGCATAGGAAACAATCAAATGAGAGAGGCAGGAATCCCCAATGGCTTAATGGTCAGGAAAACAAAGTTAGAAAGGCCCTGGCCTAATAGAACAAGTAGTTAAATGTGGCAGTGGAAACTTGAAAGATTCTGTTAATGTAGCTTTAAAATAAAGTAGAATTAGTTCATCTAGTCTTGCTTCCTGCCTGGTTTACCTGGGAAGGCTGACAGAGGGAAGCAAGGTGAGGGTCAAGGGTGTGTGAGTAGCTGGCACAGCACAAGTGCAAAGAAAAGTTGTGGGTAGGGGAGACTTACCCCAGTTACTTACAGTCTTCTCTGCCAGCTTCCGCATTAACTTTCTGAGGAAGCTGGCAGGGAAAGTCACAAATGGTGATCATGTGATTGTGGTGCACTGTAAACAGTCATGAGTGTGAGCTGGTTGACAAACACACAGATTGGGGTGCTGGGATGTCTGGAACTCTGAGGACCAGTCATAAGCACCATTTGTTCAGCTCTATCCTAACTTCAAACGGTTGCTGAACGAATAGCTGTGAGTTGAGAACTACCTGTAATCACTTTAGTAACAATGGTACTGTCATCCTTCCACTACTGTGCAGTGAAGGCAATGGTAAACTATAATCTCTAATTAATACTTTATAAATGCCACTGTACTGAACTAATATGCATTACTTATGTCTTTATTATGCTATAATAAACCTAATTGTTAACAATATTATTGTGACTGTCTGCTCCAATACTATAACAGATGGAGCTGTTTTCATTTCATTTTGAAAGGAGTATCATAATTGGTATTCTAGACAGGGGAAAACAAAACTGTCTTCACTTTCTCACCTAACAAACCATTTTTTGTTGATAGAACATATATATGTATGTATGTGTGTATGTATGTGTATGTATGTAATGTATATATATGCATACATATACATACATACATATATATATATATATATATATATATGTATATATATATATATGTATGTATATGTATATGTATATATGTATACATATACATACATACACATACATACATATATATACATACACATACACACACGCACATGTGTGTGTGTGTATATATGTGTGTGTATACATGTATGTATGTACATACATATGTATGTAGGTATGTAGGTATGTATGTGGTTTTTTTTATGACGCACCCGGTCGGCCCAAATATGGCTTCTGGAGATGGTTTCAAATGACTGGAAAGGTCACGTAGGAACAGACATTAAGATGTGTAGACCCTAAATAGATACACAAACCTTTTTAGTAGCATGGGTAACATTTTTTATCTGTTACTTAAGTTTAGGGTGAATTTTCAGAACAGTTTAATGATGTCCTATAAGTAGACAGGGTTGTTTTGGGAAGATTACAACTCATCTTTTTTATCTTTCCAAAGCCACCCAAAAGCATGTGATTTTTAATATTATTAAGATATTATATCTCTGCATTTATTTTATTTTATTTTTTGGAGGCAAAAATAGCAGTATAGGATCTTCATGTGGTCTTACACCATGGATTCTCTATTCCAGCTTGGGGTTGGGGAATTTCAAGCAATTTATCATAATTAGCACTTTAAACTGAACCTGGAAGTGAATTGGAAGCCAGTTGAATTAATATTTATCTATGTGCCTTTTTAAAAATACAAGGGGTGGTGGGGGTGCAATTTCAAAATACTTTCGAAGGGCAACTAATCATTTGTCAATGGAGATTCTCAATCATCCAGGTCATGGTTGTCTCGTGAAAAGTCCAGTTGCCTCGTGAAAAATCACTTTTGGGGCAACTAATCATAGTACACAATTCTGAAATCTAACTGGGATAAAGTTCGAATTGAGGTGCTTAATCAAATTAGGTCAACCATATCTCAATCCTTTGCAAAACCAGAATGCTTTATTTCCATAATACAACCATCCCTCCAAAAACTGAGCACTGTGCCTAAGCCAAGCAAAGTCCCTCTACAGTTTTACAACTGTAATTACAACATTTCAGCACCAGTCTGCTTGTACATATGGTAACATGTAATTCTACCTCTTTTAAAAGTATGTACCTTTAAAGCAGACAAATGAAGGTGTCATTTTCTTTCAAAAGAAGTAGAAAAAGAGAGTGGCTATATCACAGGCCCATTATATGATATTCAGGAAAAGATAAATGTTCTCTGTCCTCCTTTCTAAATGGACAAGACAATGTATATTGTCTTCCTCCTTAATGCATTCTAAATGTGTTCACCATTTTCACTAATGTGTTCTGAAAATGGAAAAGTATTGTAATAACACGAACAACAATCCACCTCTCAGTGAAATTAATGGCAAATTCCAAGTGATCCATAATATACTCATTTTCTTAGTTCCAGAATCTACAAAGGATGTCTTAACATATCTCTTCACTATTTATTTCAGTAAAGCACATAGTATTTTAAAGTAAAAGCAACAATATTATGGTTTGCCTCGTTAGAATGAGGTAGTAATTTCTCCTTTGCTAGAAGTCTTCAGACGAGGGATGGATGGTCATCTGTCAGAGAACCATCTGTCTAGTGAATCCTGCATGGGCCACTGAGTTGGACTCTATGAGAACTTCCAATTCTATGATCCTGTGTTGCATTTGGAAGAATGTTAATAATCTAAGTATAATATAGTGTCAGATAGGAATAGTTTATTTCAGGTTAGGACAATTAAGATGTTCCAAATGATGATATATTTTCTTTTAAATGGCGCAGTTTGTCACATAATTGCAACCTTTCCCATTGCATCAAAATAGTTTCATTAAAGATGAATTTGAGGACAGGTATAGAAAATGCTGACCAAACACACTATAAAATTTGATTCCTAGAAATCCAGAAAAACAGGTAACATAATTAGAGAAAGAAAGAGAAAATCTACAGTAAAGGAAAAAAAAACCTGATATTTATAATCCCCAACAGTATAAAATGTACAGTTATTTATGTTATTAGTCTGACTCATTATTAAGCAAAATATCAAGCTGAAGTAATTTGATTTACAATGAAATGTTATTTCATCTGTCCTCTTTGTGAATGTATCCCCAAATCTGCATAGCCATGCCAGTAAATATGAAAAGGGACAAAATGATCAAAGGATCATCCTTTTTTCGTCTTATGTTCCTGTATCAACAATTTAACAAGTCCCCGAACAAATAAGCACCTTCTTACTTCTGCAGTCTTTTCCCCGAGGTTTTCCTCTGGTTCATTAAATTTCTCTTGGCTTTTTGATTGCCTTAGCTTCAGCCTTCATGCACTGATTTTGCCAGCCTTGGCTGATAGTATCTGTTTGAAACAGATTTCTGACAAGAGTGAATATGGAATACCAAAACCTTGCTATGAAGACTAACTTGCAACAAATTATAGTTATATTTTATGGAAGCTGGACTTAGTTTCAAGGTCTTCTTTTATATAATGCAAAATGTTGTGACAGCCCTATTCAGTGCAGGTAGCCCTTGATCTACCACCACAACTGAGCCCAAAATTTCTGTTCTTTTGTTAAGTGACTTTGTCCCATTTTACAACCTTTCTTGCCACAGTTGTTAAGTGTATCACTGTAGTTGTTAAATCAGTTAAACTGTTGTTAAATGAATCTGGTTTCCCCACTGTCTTTGCTTGTCCGAAGATTGCAAAAGGGGATCATGTGACCTCAGGACACTGCAATCATCGTAAATATGAGTCAATTGCCAAGCATCTGAATTTTGATCACATGGCCATGGGGATGCCACAACGATTGTAAATGGTGAAAACTGGTCATGTGACTTTTTTTCAGTGTCATTGTAACTTTGAATGGTCACTAACTAAACTGTTGTAAGTCGAGAACTATCTGTATTCCAACAGACATCCATGTTGTGTTGAAAGATACTTTACAATTCCATTTTTTAGCTTCCCATCCTCCATCTCCTCACTCTCAACCAAGAGTTTACATTGGTACGTAGATATCTGAGCCCCCTTTGTCCATCAGTCTTTCCATAATTTTGTCTGCAAACTCTGGATTTTCCATGATTATAGTAGTAATAGTAATAACTTCCTTTTGAGCTGTGTCATTTCAGTAAAACAGTCCAAACAATTCTTTCAAGAAGAAAGAAATCAAAATTACATCTACATGATCTTCTACAGTACAGGTGGAGGATTGTGTTTAACATTCTTATGGATAGACTTCCTTTAAGCAACATTTGAAAAAAGACACTATTCTGTTATAGACACAAAGCTGTAATTATGTTATATTAGAAAAATAATAAAATTAAGATGTACTGTATAACATTAAAGTGTTTAAAATAATCTCAAGAAAATGATGTAATGTTGACCAACACCAGTCTTATTGATGCAGCAATTCTATCTGAGTCAGTTCTTCTTGGTAGACCAGACTAGAAAATCAATGTTATGTAGACCAATACTATCTTTGTTATTGGTCTACATAACATTGGTATCCTAGTCTGGTCTTTCCTAGTTATAGTAGAATCTCAGCTGGGCCTTTATGAATCTTCCAACTCTATTTCTTCTGCGTTAGTTGGGAGGCTATAAACTTTGATTTCAAAGTCCAGGTCCACAATTGATCTCAATGTTTAGTTATATTAAATATTATAAATTAATTCTATTTCCCAAAAAGTTGGAAAGCTGGCCTTTTGTGTGTTTGTGTGTATGTGTGTGTGTGTAAGGGTTTTTGAACAACTGCTATTTGTCCAGCCAAACAACATATAACTCCTGCATGGTTCTCAGAAAATGTAAATAACTTTGTGTATTCAGTTTGACTGCTATACAACCATATGTTTGGGGGTTTGGGGGAGAATAGTATGGAAGTAGTTAGCCATTGCCTTCTGCCTAGATATTTTTCAATTTACCAATCTAGTTTACAGTCATGGTATTTCCTGGTGTTATTGTATCCCGGTACTAACCAGGCCAATCTGGTTTAGCTTCAAAATCTAGAATATTAGGCAAAGATCATCACTTGCTAATATGAAAATAAATATTTAATTTTATCCTTTCCAAAGAGTCTGAGAAGTTTTTATTTAATTTTATGATTCATAATACTTTATCTGTTGCACCAATAGAAAAAAATAAAAAAAAATTGTAAAATCCTGAAGGTTTTTGCAAATTTTGATCAAGCTAAATTTGGAAGTGAAAATCCAATAAATCTTCACTAATAAAAAGTAATCAAAAAAGAATTCTAGACACAGAATAGTGCCAAGATAGTAGTTGGACAACAAGGCTTAAATGGATAACAAATACCTAATAGTAAAATATAAAAAGAAGTTATTGACCTTACAAAGTGTCTATGGAGATTCTGTCATCCAGGTCATGGTTATCCCCAAAGTGCTTTTTCAAGAGGCTTGTTTTTCTTTGAAGACGTTTCACTCCTCATTCAAGAAGCTTCTTCAGATCTGACTGGATGGTGGGGAATGGAAGGATTTATATTCCTTGCAGACAGCTGGTCATTTGCATTCTTTTAGAGAGCCATTGAGGCCACTTGGAGATTTATCTGGGTCCTCAGGTTTACCTGACTCATTGAGAAGTTGGAGCTATGCTTTCTGCAGGATGTTTAGTTGTTGTTGCCACTTGAATCTCTTTCTACTATTGTATTTATAACCTGTGGGATTTTATATGAATATGCTGATCTAAGATTGTAATAAAGTCTTATTACATATTTTTGATACTATACATTCTTTCTTATCTAAATAGCGACAAAGTTTGCCAGGACAAAAATGGTAAAATATTACCCTAGAGGAATTATTTTGATATATATATATTTGGAATCAGTTACTGTAGCAAAGTATGTATCTCCCCTGGGAATTTCAGAAATGGAAATGTTGCTTTGTAAAATTTATTGTGATAGCATATTCATTTTTTAAAAGAGAATATCCAAACAACTACAGACCTGGAAATTAATTCAGGAAAGCAAAACAGATTAATCAATTATGTATATGTGGCAATACTTTCACTAGCATGTGGTTAGAACTAAAGTATGCACTTTGATATCAAACCAATATATCCAAGGGTCATAAATGAGCACATCTGAAAGTAGGGTAATAAAAACTAAAAACTACAAAGGGTATAAAATGTTTTTGTCCTTTACAAATGCATTACTCTGCACATAATTTTATGTGGGGAAAAAAGTTACTCTGCCTTTTCAAATATAAAGGTAGACCTGGAATATATTTGAAAATCTATAATTGTTAGTGATGGCAGTGATAATATTAGTGATATAATTGATTATGGAGAGCATCATTCTCATTTATATGTCACAATATTAAAATATTCTTCAAAGGAAAGATCATTACTATCAAGATAAGGCAGTTGGGTCTCTCTATTAAGCATCAAATATATCTATGATGCAACATCCCCATCCTAATACTCCTTGGAGTATTGGCACTATGCGTCTTGAAATTCTCCACCCACCATTTTAGTTGGCAGCATAAGGAGATGTAATCTGAACACACCTGGAAGTCACCTGTTTGAGTCTACTGAAAGGATGTCTTCTGATTTGTAAGAACAATTGTCGTTTCATTTTTTATTACTGTCAATTGATGCTATGTGGGGTCCTTGATGCTTTATTAGCTTGCTTGTTTTCTCTGATGTATTTCATTACCAAAGTAGGGAACATCAGTGCACTGATCATGTTATCTAGTTAGGTAATGAAATGTCTGCAAGGAAACAACCAAACAATTACCAACGGAAGAGAATATTTGTAACTCAGTTTGAACTGTAGAGTTCTTCATGCTCTCTGAGCTTGGTTATTTTCTGCACTATTATATTCTGCACTATTGCCTACTTTGGTAATGAATTGTCTGCAAGAAAACAATCAAGCTCAGAGAGCACCAAGGATCCCAGAGTTCAACCTGGAGATACAAATATTCTCTTCCATAGGTAATGGATGCTGTTTTCAGATCTGCCAGTTTCCCAGTTCAAATTGCAACTCCAGTTACAACTTTTCTCCAGCCATTCTAACAAGAGAAAACGGTTACCAATCAGTTAAGAGAAAAGATTTCTAATAGCAACCCTGCCTCACCCATAATTTCTGACAAATAATCTCTGCTGTTATTGCATTCACTGCAGACAAACTGAATAAGTCTCCCAAATAATGGCTGCAATATGTGTTAAATGAAGCTAACTCACAAACAAATGGCTTATTTGCTGCTCTTCTCTGTCTTCCAGAGTTGAATACTTCAGTTATATTATAGTTCAGATGTGGAGGAAACCTGACTCTGTTACTGTAACGGATTTAAATTTACTTAAGGTAGAAAAGATGGCTTTGATTTCTCTTCTGCTGTTCAAAAATCCTTGTCCTCATCTGTTGCATCAGTGTACTTCAAATTCAAGAGGGAGGTCAAACATGTTTTGGCAAAATGCCATGATAGGCAATATTAGATTCAGTCATTTAAAAAGTTTTGCTTTGAAAATATTTGCTTTCAGTGGTATGACTGAATTTGGGTTTTCTGAGTCCCATTTGATTAGTGGAATTAATTCACAAATATTCAAGTATTGCAGCTCATTGGAGCAAGCCCCCTGACAACTATGTGAGCCTATGTCAGGGGTTGGTTTATATATTTATTTGATTTTTATCCTACCCTTATTACTTTATACATAATTCAAGGGAGAAATATTCCTTCCTCCTATTTTCCCCACAACAACAAACTTGTCAGGTGGGTTGGACTGAGAGAGAGTGACGGGTCTAAAGTCACCCAGCCAGATTTCATGTCTAAGGCGGGACTAGAATTCAGTCTTCCAGTTGCAGGATGTTTTCATTTTTCATTTCATTTTCTTTTTAGTTGCTCTTTGGGTTAACAATCAGCTTTACTGTAATCACATTTTAAAAAAAACCTCAATAAAAATAATCAGACACAACAGCATAAACATTAATGCTAGACTAAAGGCATGAGTCAACAAAAAGAAAAAAAAACAAAGGCACAGGGAAGCCTTTTTTGAAGGAAAAAAAAAAGAATTCCAGGAAATTCCAGGAACTCTTGATTAAGAACTGGGAAGGGGGGATGTGGGGAGGGAATGTAGCTGGCATTTAAGTCATATCTACAATGCTCTTATTTACAGGGATGAAATTCGTTTTGACTATAACAGCTGGATTTTGTATTTTTAAAAATGGAGAAACAATAATGATGTGTATGTGTGTGTGCGCACATGCTCATTCTTGAAAAGCTTTGGGTTTATTTTGGTGGAACCCAACACATTTTAAGAAGACAATAGAAAACACATACATAGATTCCCTGATGCTTCATGTGTCAGCCTTCCCAGGTAGATAGACATGACCAGATGAGCTAATTCTACCTTGTAGTAAGGGCTACATTAACAAAATTTTGCAAAGCTGACAGTACAAATCTCCCAGTATCTCCTTTACAGCTTGAGATATCAGGGAGGGTCACTTCTGAGCCTCTTTCTCTGCCCATTATGCAGCTGCAGGCTATGCCCTCTCTTATCTAATGTTCCCTAGGCAGAATCTCTTTACCGTACAGTATCTCATTGGCCTCTTAAAGTCTTTCTAACATACCATTACACCATCCAAGTGTAAAGTTTGAGCAGACACGACCTGAATGCCAATCACATCTTTTATCTTCCTGTCTTCTTTAAAGAGACTTGCAGCTTTTTTAATAAATCTTCCATTGGCCTCATAAAGTCCATTGATTGGGGATTTCTCCTCTGAAAATAGCATTCCACTGAAGGGGTGGGATGGCAGAAAAGTGTTTATCATAGATCATCTGTTAAACTCCAAATAGCTGAGTGAAAAGCAAAAGACCCTCCTTGAAACTGCTTAACAGCTCAAGCAAATTCCTATGAAAGAGCCGATTCTTGGGATTGGATCCAGAAACAATCACTTAGCCTAAAAAAAGTCATTTTAAGATTATATGTCTTACTGTTTTGGCATATAATTTACATGTCTTTCTCTTTATTTCTTTCTCCTGTATTATTAGTTTTTTAATTGATAGTGTGCTTGATTATTTGAAATGCAGATTGTAAGTCATAGAGTAGAACATATTTGGTTGTCATTTAGATTAATCTTTCTTGTAATAGAATGGCTTATACCATTAGCTGTTTTGCTGGACAGTCCTGAGATGATTATTGTATGTGTGAAGCTGAATATCAATCAACCAAAATTACTCATCTTCAGTCTGATCAAGCTTTTAGGATCATATAGGGAATGATTGCATCATTGTTTGCTGTGAATTGCAGAGATTCCACAGATGAGAGACACACTTAATAGGCATTAATATGCAGTGAAGTATTAAGGCATTAAAATCTTCCAATATTTCATTTCTTTGATTTGCTCTGGATTCCCAGTCAGCAAAAACTGTTGTTCCAGTATTACAATTAACATGAAGCAGTTGGTTTTATGAGGTGCCATAATGATGAGATAATTACCAATAGAAGCTCATGAAACAGAAACAATCAGAAGGACAGGGAAAAAGAGATAGTCACCACTGTGTGTGAATAAGTAAAATTACCCATCTTTGTTGGCTGACTCAGGAAAAGTAACAGGAAAAGTAACAACTGAATGTGCCATTCAAATAATAATGACATAGCCACGATAATAGAATTACCCTAAGAGAGTCATTAGTGCAGGTTAAAAGAAGTTAAAGAAAAATTTCCATCTAAATATTTTCATGTTCAGTTTTCCAAAGAGTTGTAGCCTTTCTTAAAGAATACTAGACTTCGGTGAAACTTTGATCTTCTGGTACCGTAACTAGTGATATCAAGATTAAAATACTCATCTAAAATACTCAAATTTAGTTCATTGGATATAAACAATGTTACATTTAAAAATGTAATATAAAAATAACTGCTGTTGTTTTTATAATTAATTACAATGAGCTGTAGATGCTTCTGAGAAGCAGTCAGATAGACAGAAGTACATATGACTAGCAGTGTATAATTATTTCCCTTCTCATCCTAAATGATGAACTCTAGAAAGTGTAGCATGTGTTCTGGTTATCTGTGTTAATTGAGATAATGTGTGCTTTGTGTTTATTGTTAGTCATTTTTGTACACCGTCCAGAGTACCGTTGCTTTAAATTAGTCTACTTCAAACCAATATATCAGAATTCATTAAACTAAGATATTTCTGCATCTGTCTGATCTGCTGTTTATTTCTGCCATTTACAATGTTCCATGGAAGAAAACTGCTTGGAGAAAAAAAAAAATCACAATTACTTGTTTTGGCCAAAATGGGAAACAGTCATCACAAACTATTTTGGATTTGGTTTTAGAACCTGGTTTCTTCTGAACCTGATAATGTTACCATCCAAGTATTCAGGTAAAAGAAAACTGCAGATAGGTAATCAAGCAAATATTCAATCATGGTTTGTGTGAATGGAGTTTAAGAAATGCAGACAGTCATTACACTGAATCAAGCCACTAGCTGGATTCACATGACATATCAATTTGCAAATTAGCCAATCAAATATTTAAGTCAGTATGTTCTATAAACCCAACTAATGTAGTTAGCTTCAGCTTAGTATCCTGTCAAATATGGTAAGAAAATCAATTAACTATTTATTTATTTGTAACATTTCTACTCTGTCCCACTCCTAAAGCACTCTGGGTAGTGAATGATATCAGATAATTTTTTTTTTAAAAAGTAAAATTAATACATTTTGTTTATATATCTCACAATCAGTTCAGGTTAAAGGCAGTCTTTTCTTACCTTTTTTCGCCAATAAGGATATGATTACTTACATAAGACATACATATTGCTTTCAATTTATCACAGTATAAATAACATGGAAATCCAATAGCTATGATGTAGTCAAAATATCTGCTTATGTTGCACTGAGAATAATAAGTGTATCCAAGCTATAAAAACAATGACTTTGTATTCCTTGGAGAAGATTAAACAAGCAAAGAGTTCTGAACAAATCAGCAGATTGATTCAAAGAAACATGTCCACAGCTGGTAGAATATCACAAAAATATTTAATTAAATAATTGATTTCCACTGAATGTTGCTCCAATTCTGCCTTGAAAATGTAACTGACAGTTTCTGGATCATTTAGTACAGAGGTCTCCAACCTTTTGGGCACCTGGGACCGGTTAGGTGGAGAGAGATTTTTCCGAGGACCAGAGGGGGTGTGGTTTTGTGTGCTGCCTGCATCCGACGGATAGGGCTTTGTTTGTGTGGCCCGGTTGCTGACATGCCGCGGCCCGGTACCGGTCCACAGACCAGAGGTTGGGGACCCCTGGTTTAGTACTTTAAATAAAAAAAACTTTGGAAATTTCAGTGAGAATTCTAGAAGTACTCTGACTACAGAAAAAAAAAGCACTCAAAATGTTTAATAATTCAGAACATAAATTATAAATAGTAGTAATTCCTTTGTGACAGTCCTAGATTGATCAGTCAACTTTCTTTGTTTTTTTTTTTTTATTGGCAAACACTGATATAGATGTTTCAGGAAAGAGGAGTAGTGCTTACTCTAAACATATATGCCAGTTCTATACTAGGCAAGCCATATCTTGTCTACAAAGATACTTCTTCAATGAAGACAAGCAGTTGGTTGCAGCAAAGAGATGCAGAAAATTTTCTCCTATCCTTCAAAAATCATCTTGATTTTTATAACTCAGTTATAGTTATCCCTGCTCAGAAGCCTAAAATGATAACTAAAATTCAAGAAAATGGACATGAAAAATATCAAATTCAAGGCCTAAATATAAAAGTAGAGATAGGCTGATTGCTCTAAGCTTCAATTCTGCAGTATGTCCACCGGGATCCATATGTAAATGCAGCCATTCTTGTAACTGAGCCACTACTTTATGGAGTACGGCCGTGCAATGATTTGGAACCAATTTAGAATAGGTCCTTTGGAGCATGCAGCAATGTGAATGCAGAACATGTCTGCAGCCTATTAAACATCTGGTTGTTTTCAGAATTGCTTGGTTGCAATGGAAAGTCCCCATGTTCTTGAAAATCATATGTGAAGCATCTCACAGCTTTTTTATGAAGACTGTTCCATGTAACAAGGTGTTGTTTTGACAGCATTGTAGGCACCAGTAAATTACTCAGCTTCTGCCCATTGTAGTTCTTGGATTATGCTTTTGTAGAACAAAATCTGCCACTGCTTGTCTCATTCATGCTCATTTTCTTTCTTACTTTCGGGCAAAGTTCTGTATGACCACTGGTCTAGTGAAATGCCTCCAGGATATTGTTGTCAACCCCACTTCACTCTATACAGTCAACGAATCAGCGAACACCTAGAGGCAAACAAAATCATTACCAAAAGCCAACATGGGTTTGTCAAAAACAGATCATGCCAGACAAATCTTTGACCAAGTGACAAACTTAGTGGACCAGATGAATGCTGTGGATATAATTTACTTGGACTTCAGTAAGGCATTTGATAAAGTAGATCACAACCTATTACTTGATAAGATAGAAAAATGTAGGTTAGACAGCATCACCACCAGATGGATTCGTAGCTGGCTGACCGGCCATACTCAGTGTGTGGTCCTCAATGGAACTGCATCTACATGGAGGGAAGTGTGTAGTGGGGTGCCCCAGGGCTCTGTTCTGGGCCCAGTGCTCTTCAACATCTTCATCAATGATTTGAATGAGGGGATAAATGGGGAACTCATCAAATTTGCAGACGACACCAAGTTGGCAGGAATAGCCAACACTCCAGAAGATAGGCTTAAGATACAGAAGGACCTTGACATACTTGAACATTGGGCTGTATCTAACAAAATGAAATTCAATGATGAAAAAAGTAAGGTTCTACATTTAGGCAAGAAAAACCAAATGCACAGGTATAGCATAGGTGGTACCTTGCTCAATAGTAGCAACTGTGAGAGGGATCTTGGAGTCCTAGTGGACAATCACTTAAATATGAGCCAGCAGTGTGCTGCAGCTGCCAAAAAAGCCAACACAGTGCTAGGCTGCATTAACAGAGGGATAGAATCAAGATCACATGAAGTGTTAATATCATTTTGCAATGCCTTGGTAAGGCCACGCTTGGAATACTGCATCCAGTTTTGGTCACCTCAATGTAAAAAAGATGTTGAGACTCTAGAAAGAGTACAGAGAAGAGCAACAAAGATGATTAGGGGACTGGAGGCTAAAACATATAAGGAACGGTTGCTGGAATTGGGTATGTCTAGTTTAATGAAGAGAAGGACAAGGGGTGACATGATAGCAGTGTTCCAATATCTCAGGGGCTGCCACAAAGAAGAGGGAGTCAAGCTATTCTCCAGAGCACCTGAAGGCAAGAAGCAACGGATGGAAACTAACCAAAGAGAGAAGCAACCTAGAACTAAGAAAAAAATTCTTGACATTTAGAACAATTAATCAGTGGAACAACCTGCCTCCAGAAGCTGTGAATGCTCCAACACTGGAAGTTTTTAAGAAGAGGCTGGACAGCCATTTGTCTGAAATGGTATAAGGTTTCCTGCCTGAGCAGGGGGTTGGACTAGATGACCTCCAAGGTCCTTCCAACTTTATTGTTGTTGTTGTTGTTGTTATTTTATCTTGCCTGGGAACAGAACAATTGTAGAAAATTGAGGATGGGGATCAACCTGGAGCCCCTTTTGATGACTCTTAAAGTTAGTAGATCATTCCATAATATTATCAGATATAACATTCGTGTTGTAAAGATCACTGTTTTATGACATTGCTCTCCTTATCACTCTTATTTAATATTTCTTGGAGGATATAATCTATAACCTTGCTGGGTACAAGCCTTTTTGCATTCTTTTGAGTAGGAGCTCAGTGGCCAGTGTAGCTCTGCATGATAATAAAAGATTCTTTGTTGCATTTATCTGCAAATGCTTTGTTTTCTTATGTAAGTGGACACTTTTCCTACAACAGATCATCCCACAAATGATCTTAAACTAAGCAAAGCCTTGCAAGGAGAGGAAGCACTCAAAGCAAGCCAGTTTCTGATTGAGATTCCAGATTTCAGGCTGATTTTAGATTTCATCTGAAGATGGAAAGAAAAGCACAAAATGAAATATTTTTTTCTCACTAGTTGACCCAGTCACTTTTTAAAAAATACACGTCTAATGTAAATTATTCAGAGTCACTCCTTTGTTAACCAGGGCAAAATGCTGTGATTTTACAATGAGATTCTTCCAAGATAAGCTGAAGAGAAGGGTGTTTTCTGGTCAAATTGGATACTTCA
Organism: Azemiops feae; assembly: GCA_023970755.1. Taxonomy (NCBI): domain Eukaryota; kingdom Metazoa; phylum Chordata; class Lepidosauria; order Squamata; family Viperidae; genus Azemiops; species Azemiops feae. The sequence goes on along the minus strand of JALGBA010000341.1, from coordinate 973,919 downwards.
GTATCATATTACATGTTGACTTGTCATTTCTAATGTAATACTTTGAAGTTTCCTTGCATAGCAACTGTTACCAAGACAGGCATACTCGCTGGCTTCACATTCTCTGCTGAGCTATGCTTTCTTTAGTCACCTCTTATTGATTAAAATTTAGTTTAGGTTCATCTATAATTGGAAACTTTAAGCCATGATTTACAAAACATCTGCTTCACACAATATACTGAGCTCCAAACAAGCAGGCCAGCATTGTGCTTAGCCTAATATATAAATATAAATATAAATATAAATCCAGTCATTGACACAGACACTTTAGAAAAGAGGAAGCTAAGATATTATCAGACATATTATAAGGCCCTTCACAGCTCATTTCCAAAATGCCAGGCAAATATAAACTTGCAATTTACAATTTAAAGGACTTTACAATTCCTTTAAAGATCATTTCCAATATTTCTTACAGTACACAAATTTACAGTGAAAATACAATGTTTCCTTAGTTCTAATAAACAACAGGAAGAACATTAATCTGTTGTATATATTTTGATACACAATTTAACTATGATTTTTTCCCCCCTTTGGCCTTACATCATTTAGTATGAACATGAAATGAGAACTCTATCCACAACTATAAGAAGACACCCTGGGACCTGTTTTAGTGTAAGGCTAAAACGGGGGCGACCTCTGATCAAGTTTCATCCCTGACATGAAATTCACTTGGTGACTTTGAGCAAATCACTTTCTTTTAGCCCAGGGTTGTTGTTGTCTCAGAACTAAGAAGGCCATGTGTGCTACTTTCAGCTTCTAAATGAAAGGTAGGATATAAATACATAAACCTGGTAAAACTTTAAGGATGTAGCAACAGATTACATCAGGGTGTCAAACTGGCAGCCTGTGGGCCGGATGCATCACGCGCAGGCCACACCCACCCCGGCTCCTCAAAGGCAAAATCATGATCGGTTTGACACCTGTGGATTAGATATTAGGAAGAAATTGTTGACATTAAGATCTTTCAATCAGTGGAATAGGTTACTGCATGGAGTGGTTTCTTCTCATTTACTGAAGGTTTTTAAATAAAGGCTGGATACTCACCTTTAGAGGATGGTGTAGTGAATCTTGCAGGGGATTGGGCTTGATATCTTCTTAAGTCCCTTCCAAGTCAATCATTCTATGATAAAACATTTTGGATCAGATATATGGTAAATATACATCAGTTAAAAGTTGGCCCAATCAACTCTTTCATTTGTTTGGGGAAAAAATAGACAACTTAATCTGATATACTGTTAAGTGAAACACTACAATTCTTTCCCTAAGGCATGAAAGGGAGCATGTCTAAATTCGAAGCTTATTGCAGCTCTTTCTCATAAAAACAAGCAGGATTGGTCATTAAGAATCATGACTCTCATGACTCATTAGTTGGAGTCCCAGTGGCCCAGTGGTTAGAATGCAGTATTACAGGCAAGCTCTGTCCATGGCCTGGAGTTCAATCCTGACTGGTTCAAGGTTGACTCAGTCTTCTATCCTTCCAAGGTCAGTAAAATGAAGACCCAAATATGCTGTCATTGTAAACTGCCCAGGGAATACGGTAAAGGATGTTATATAAGTCTAAGTGCTATTGCTATTAAATCTGAATCAGGCTGATGTGTTACTTGCATACAAAATTTGCAGAAGTGTCTGTTCCACTCCAATTTTGTAACGATTGTAATAAATAATGTGCTCTACCAGGTACAGAGTATTTAAACAATTATCTGTTGTGCTGTGCACATTGTACGATGAAGAATAAGTTACAGATAAAGACTCTCTCAAGCCAAGCATCTTTTGTGTATATGTGGACATTCTGGGATGCTTTTCAACTTCTCTGAGTAAATAATTCATGTATCAGGTTTTCATGCCAAATTTTAAATGGCAGGTCAGGACTATAAGTTAAGGCAGGCAAGTGACACTGGACATAGAACATCTTAAGATTTTTAACTGCTTATTGCCTACCAAACCCAGCCTCTTCACCAATGCCACCAAGTGAAAGAGTTAACTGAAAGGGGAGATCTGAAGCAGAGAAAAAATAATCTTTATCTTCAGAGATTTATTTGCTCTAACCTTTTCCCTTCTGCAATCTAAGAATACTATTGCATGCGTTAATGTTTTTACTTAAAAAAACCCAGCTTCCTACAATTTGCTACATAAGCAGATTTGTGCTTATTAAAAATCAATGTAGCCTCAAAAGTCATTTTGTAGAAGTTGTGCAAAAGTTGTGTTTGTGTGTGAATGCATACCATCCAACAATTGAACAATCTTCTAAGTGCAGACATTTTTGATATTAGGAATGTTTTGTGCTCAAAAAAACTCCTCAATGTATTCATGTGTTTGTTCGTATTGTAAAAATGAGATATCCAAGGGACATATTACTATAGCTTAAGACAGCTCACAATGCAATTTATCAGTTGCATTGTATTACCATACTGAATAATAATTGGATACAGGGGCAGAACTTTAAAAAATATTGTATTAATATTTCTAAACCCACAAATAAGATGAATTGCCTTTTAAGACTTTGTTCAAGAAAATAAATGCTTTAGGGAGATATAGCCCCATTTTCTCTAGATATAAATCCAAATTCTGACAGTTAGATTTTCCCCAATAGGTCACAGTAATGGAAATGCTGAAAGCCTTGTGAAGTAAAAATGAGTAAAATTTGTTTATTCAATCAGCTATAATAAAATAATACAGTAGTTAACATAGTGAAAGATTGGTGTTATTGACATACCATTTTTTCCTGCTTTTATTGTATTGATTAATATAGAGGTCAATTTTTGAAGTTAATGGTACAAAATTGCCAGGACTCATTAAAGATATTTTTAAATTTTTCTCAGCATTACAAAGAAATTGAAACAGCAATGATCACCAAAATATTGAAAATTTTAAAAGCCCCTTCTCCATCCTCAACCGCCAAAATAGGAGCTATACAGCAGTAAAACAAAATGCATAGCTTGAATATACAACTTTGATATACTGTACATCTGAATATAACATTTTTGATCTGGTACAGAATTTTAAATGTCTATATTATACATTTCTATTCAGAATGTCTTTTTTAATCTAAAGTAATCTGCTGAAAATTACGTTATTGATATAACTCTAAAGGATAAATCAAATATGAATGTAACAATCTTTAATTAAAGGTTTCTTCACAAGTGTATTGATTTTTAAACCACTATTATTTTCCATACTTTTAAACACTATTGATCTGAAGAAAGATATTGGTTTCCAGTCTATCATACTAAAGTAAATTTGACAGCTTACAACAAAACAACAGAATTAATTTGAAATTATTAAATGGAAAATGGTATATATCTATTCAGCATCATTTAGGATCAAAAGGACAAGTAGACCATAACTTAAACCAGAAATGGTTGGATTCACATAATAAACTAAGCCAGGACACAGAATAATCTTCATTATGGCTAAACTTAATATATGATTACAGCCACCCTCTCAGCAATTAGGTTATTAAAAGAGTTATTAAACTCTTATTTTACTGTCACTATTCATAGTATGGTCATTTCTACCAACCCTCGAGGAGGAACTAAGCTAAGCTGTTTAATCAATCTCCCCTATTTTTTTCCTGAGGAGCATGCAGAACTTTATCATTATCAGAATAATCACCTATAATTGTAAAATTTGATAGCTGGGACTCATGACACATCTTTCTTTTTTTCTATGTCAATTTTCCTTCAGCAAGATAGATAGATAGATAGATAGATAGATAGATAGATAGATAGATAGATAGATAGATAGATAGATAGATAGATAGATAGATAGATAGATAGATAGATGATAGATAGATAGATAGATAGATAGATAGATAGATAGATTGCACATATGATACTCATACACACAAATATAATTTAATTGATTTAGTTTAGGTACTACTTTACTCTAGACAATTCTGAGTGGCTCAGAATAAATTATCAGAGACAAAAAACAAAAAAGGAAAGAAAAAAAAATAAAGAACAAGAAACAAAAACAAGATAGCAGATCAACCCCAAGAAAATACATCTCACAAGGGCTTCATTCACTTAGCCCACATTTAGAAGAAGAGCCAGGTCTTTCAGGATTTGCAGAAGACCAACCCGTGTGGGAGACACCCAGACATCCAAGAGAACCTCATTCCATTCTCATTTTCTGTGATAGAAAAGAGTCCTAAAAATGACTAACTGAAAGGAGGTGGAGGACATCAGTCCTATCAGCTCATACTGGCCAGTGTCATATCATGGAGATAGGCAGTCCCACAAACAAGTCCCCATACCATGTAGGGCTTTATACATAAATGTACAGACACACACACTTGGTGGAGCATTAAAAATTAGAAATTTCCTACTCTAACACTTTCTATTTAATCAGTTCATTTTTCTACAAATGTAGACAAATGCCTCATTTTGTGTTTCCAATGTAGGATAGAGGAACCCCCAATTTAGAAGAAAGATAATCCATTCATATGCTGCTGCTTGAAGAAAGAATTTAATGTGCAAAAATATATTTAATATGAAAATGTAATTAGAATTATTCAGCTTTTCTGAGAATATTTACATGTGATTTGAGAAACCTATGGTGCATTCTTTCTGTGGTGTTTATATTAACCTGGTCCCATTCTGATTTGTTGGACACATCCAAGTGATCATATCCAACTTAATACCATACATTAAGAAGACATTAAGTTTGGACATGCCACTTGTATGTGGCATCTACCCACTAAATTGTGATTGATGGCTACTACAATTTTTTTTCTACTTTTCTCTATTGCTTCAGCTTTCTCCCATGAAAAGTATTTTTCTTTACTACCAAATAATGTCACAGTATGTCACAATGTCCTGTACATTGGTATATTTGCCAGGGTATAATACTCAATTACAAATGACAACAATTTCATTTTTCAGTTTTCACTCCTTGTGCCTTGAAATTTGAAACATAAGAACAATAGAAAAAGCAAAAAAAACTACATCTTTTCCCTTGTTAGCAGTTTGTTAGATGGTTATACTAAAGCTTCATCCTAGTCACACAAGGTGGTAAAATATTTGTACTAATACTCAGCTTTAAAGCCTTTAACTGCTTCACATGTTGGTCAATCATTAAAGTTGCTTTATGAAAGAGCTAATCCAGTTATCTTGTTTTGTTTTGCTGTAGTAACATGATTATATTCACAAATGTGGCACCTGACCTTACATATCAGCTCTCGTAGAATAGGGGAGGGGCCAAGATGGAGGACAGGCAGCAAAGGCTGTAAAGAGCTCCTCCAAAGGCAAAAGCTTTCTTTTATTTTCTTTTATTTTTATTTTAACTTTTTAACTTTTAACTTTTTATCTTTTTAACCTCTTTTAACATTGCATTTTAAACCTGTTTTAAACCTTGTTTGATATATACCGGAGAGGCCAGTATATATTGGAAACAGAAGCCACCGGAGAAAGACGGAGGAATGGGTAAAAGAAAAAAGCAACAAGGCACCAGCCCGGGATCTCTCCTACCAGTGAAGAATGCAAAACAACCAAAAATTGAGGAGCACTTTGCTGGCAAGAGACTTGTAAGTAAAACTATCCCCCCCCCTTCATTACCAACAAGCCGGAGAAATTAGAACGGGACCTGCAAAGAGATCTGATAAAACAGCAGATACTGGACTTTCCTGATCTGGGGGGAGGGGAGCAAAATGACAGCCAGCTATTTTCACAAATAACGAGTCCAGTTACAGCCGGCATGGAGACTAAGATAAAGTCTAAAAAGGTTAACAACAACAATCTAACTCAGAGTGGGGAGAGCTTACCATGGGAGAATACAATAGAGTTCATGGCAAAGCAATGTCTTCTCACAGCGCAAACGGTAGACTCAATATTTGAACAACTAATAACCATTCAACATGATGTAGAGACATTGAAAAAAGATATAGCTGTTCTGCTCAAGGCACAGCATTGGGCTATGGGTGCCCCCACTGAAAATGAGCACAGACCCTGGGAAACAGACAGAGAGCCTGCTGTAAAGTGGCAGCCCACTCAGAAAAACAGTCCTTCTACTGCTAAGGCAACAAGAGGAGGAGGTATTAATAGAGAAGTTTCATGGGAAGACAATAAAGCACCCCACCTAAAATCACAGCAATCACATCGCTCACTACATACACACGGTTGTGCTGAGAATCCACATGAATAGGCTTAATCATGGTCGTTGGAATTCCAAGAGGGCTATACTAAATTCCCTAAGCCAGCTTCTTCACTGTCACTGGGGGCAGATTGATCTACATACTGCGGAGTGGCTCCCTGAGGCCCCTAATTGGAAGCGGATATTTCTCTCCTTTAAACAGCCCACCATACCACTGATGCTATTTAAAATGAAGGCTCATCTAGCCTCCTTTCAAATCTCTCCCATCAGAGTTTTCTGCGAGGAAAGGGTTAAACCCTTAATTGTTAACATGCGAGCTTCCAAGGTTGTCGTTTCTTCCGCATTCTCAACCCTGGGAAAGGGAGAGGGAAAAAAAGGGAGTAAGAGCCCCGTTTTGAGAAGATGTACTTAACAGCACAGAAACAGAAACAGGACTTATTAATGCTTTTGGCGCTCTCCCAAGGAGTGAACAAGATAACATACTAATCAAGTTAGAAAACCTCCTAGAATAGGGCTTTTCAACCTTTTCACTGATTGTACCACTTTTAGAATATGGCAATATTTGAGTACCACCAGTTGTCTAGCAAGGTGCCAAAAACTTGATGACCAAAAAAAAAAAGGAAAAAAGTGATAAAGTACAGGTAGTCCTTGACTTACAACAGTTCACTTAGTGACTGTTCGAAGTTACAACGGCATTTAAAAAAAGTGACTTATGACCATTTTTCACACTTATGACTGTTGCAGCATCCCCAGGGTCATGTGATTTACATTTGGATACTTGGCAACTGATTCATATTTATGAAGGACACAGTGTCCTAGGGTCATGTGATCCCCTTTTGAAACCTTTTGACAAGCAAAGTCAATGGCTGGGGGGATGTGGCCAGCTCAGGGGGGGTGGAGGGGCTGTGGGGGGAATCCAGGGGTCTCCGGTGGAGGGGGTGGGACTGGGATGGGTGTCAGGGCATGGTCCACAGGAGGAGCCTCGCTGTCCCTCTTGGCCACGCGGGAGACCCCCGGATGGTGGCGTGGGCTGCCTGGAGCCCTGGGCAGTGGAGGGAAAGCACCCAGCCTGGCCCTCGAGCTCCTGGGGCATCAGGACCCTGCATACCAACCCAGTCCATCCCCAGTTTCCCAAGGGGGTGCCTGGCTGCACTTACCTCCTCCTCAAGGCTGCTGCTGCTGTGCTCGCTCTCCTTGGACAGGTTGCTCAGGGTGGGTGCAAGAAGGCAAAGTACTTGAGTCAGAGAGAGGCCCACTCCCTCTCCATGCAAGGAGACCCAGTTTTGTAACCAAAGCATCCTTAGATCACCAGGATAGGCCAGGAGGAGGGGCAAGGGATGGTGAAAGGGCAGCAGGGCTGCTGGTGGCCAAGTGCTTAGGCAGGACTTCCCTCAGACCCTCTCTCCCTCTCATTCCAATCTCCTTCCTTCCTTCCTTCCTTCCTTCCTTCCTTCCTTCCTTCCTTCCTTCCTTCCTTCCTTCCTTCCTTCCTTCCTTCCTTCCTTCCTTCCTTCCTGTTTTCCTCCCTCCTTCCCTGCCTCATTGCTTCTCATTCCCATCTCCTTCCTTCCTGTTTCCCTCCCTCTCTCTTTCCCTGCCTCCCCGGTGAAAGGGAAGTGCTCAGAATGCGGTCAGCCTTGTGGGGCAAAATGGTCACCTGGGACATCAGGCCCTGCCCGTTTGCCGCTTTCTGTGTGCGTGCCCAGACAGGTTTGGCTTCTCGCCAGCTTTGCCTTACCCAGCCCAGCCTCTCCATGTTGTGAGGAGAGCACACCACTGCCTGCCAAAACTGGGCAGGCTGGGGGCTAGGAGGCGTTGCGCAGATAATGTGGACTCTCACACCGCTCATGGCGTCACCTCCCCTGGAGCCCACAGAGCCGGGTGTGTGAAGTGGGCAAGGGCCAATTGCTGGTCAGCTCTAGTCGATGCTGCCTTTCTTCATTCCTCATGGAGGGTGACCCCTCCCCAGCTGCATTTCTTCCCTGTTTTCCGCTGCCACCTGTATGCATGCCTGGCACGGATGGCTGCCACAAAGTTGTAGATCAGCTCCCAGCTGGCTTGTTTTATATCCTCTCCTCTCTCTCCCCCTCCTTCTTTTCTCTTCGGTGCAGGTCGAGCTGACTCCTCCTCCCAAGGCTGCATCTTTATTTCTCTCCCTCTCCCACCAAAACTGCCTCCTTTAATATCCTCTCCTGTCTCTGCCCTCCTCCTCCTTTCTCTTCCAGGTGTGCCAGAAGTGCCTTTGTCTCGCCCCAGCAGCCCTGCAGCTCCTGATGACTCTCTCTTGTCCTAGCTGCGCCACTTTAGCTTGTTCCCTCCCCCTGCTGCACTTGGCTAGGCTAGGCAGGGCCACGTACCACCTGCCAGGTGCCAATGTACCACCGGTTGAAAAGCCCTGTCTTAGACGTTATGTAGAGATATGTACTTCTTTCCAATATCAAAATCAAGGGAAGCTCTGATTGGCCAAAATGTTCTACATTTCCTACATTTAGTATTCTACAAATATTAAAAGTTATTTGTGAAAAAAAAACTGGCTTTCTTTCAGTTATGAAACCCTTGATACATTTTTGAAATTAAGTGTTATTGTTAAAAAGGACAATCAATATGCACAACGAGCTTTGATCTTATATATTTTATAGGGAGAAATGTAGGAAGAAATATAGCATATCTACAATCTGTTTCTGTCATTTGTCTCTTTTCTCTCCAGGGTCATTGGGTGGCCTTTCTGTGCCTTTCCTCATGCTTATGCTAGGCACATATATGACAAGTGTCCACATTCCATTTCTAGATAAAATCATTCAAGGAGAAGTGGATTAGCTGAGCAGTTTGCTGAACTTTCTGTCTCTTTGCACACTTTTGTTTATCTTATGGAGAAATCTGTTTGAGTCATTTAGACTTCATACCAGCCAATTATGATCACAAAGTGTGATCCTTGGAACTGTACTTGCAGTTTGGCCCAGGCAAAAGGACAGGCAGGATTATGAATCCTGTTGTGAACATAGTTTTCCTGACAAACAGCAGAATATTCCCAATACAGTTTTCTCATTTCAAACAGAATAATCTATGAAAGAGACATGCCTTTTTGGTCACATACACAGTCATATTACACCCTTTCTCCCTTTGCTGGAAATAGGATAAATTTGATCCTTTGGGGGGGAAAAAGACAGAAGTTACTGAACTAAGTCTGTAGAAGACAGGCTTAATATAATTCCCATGGCCTGTTAACATTTGAGAATTTGGGAAGCTTGACAGTTCATTTAACTGAAATGGGAAATATGTGTTTCAAGAATCTGTTCTCTGTAGGGGAAATTTAAAATATTCAACTGATAATTGTGTTAGGGTTAATTTTTGTTTCTTTGTGTTGTCAAATCTAATTTCATATATTTCTCTGAACAAGCTACTTTGTAATATCAGTCTTTATCCATCCTTCAGGCTCAACATAAAGATATTAGTAGCATTTACAGTATAATCTTCATGTAATCTGAAATAAGAGATCCCTGCAGAATCCTCTCAATGTTCTAGCACATTCTGTTTTGTAACATTTTTTGGTCTATTCTAAGCATTGTTTTTTCTTTTATAATTTTTCTTTTAAAGCTGCTGTATTCGCATGATCTGAATGGCTTTTGCAGTTTATTTTTTTCATCTTTGAATGTTTGCATTTGAATGCTAAATGTTAATGAGAATTTATATCTTGTTAATTTTTAAATAAAAATATTGCTTTTGATTATTTCTGGTGAGATTTGTCTCTCTTTAAAAGATGGAAGGAAGCATTGAATAATTTAGTTACGTATCTCTATGCTATTGAAATTATTTCACATTTTTTACTTTTCATGTATGAAAAGGCAGCCCTGTCTCTTTCACACCCCAGGATAAAGAAGAAGGAGCCAGCAGACGTGCATCCTGAAAGATAAGTGGTAGCAATAATAGCTATAGTATTATCACTATCTCAAAGCAGGATAGAGGCAAATGTATGAAGACACAAAAGGTACCTGGGAGGAAAGGTTTGAGAACTTCTGCTTTCTATACCATAACCTTAGCTACTTGCTATAGGTCTTCTAGCATCCTTCCCCATCTTCTGGATTCTCTATCTGCTGCCAATTCTCAAGAAACACAACTATGACAGAGAAAATACAGTAGTCCTCTTTCTTTCCCCCCCATCCTTGGGATCTATTATCTGTCTTAATATAAAGACTGACTTCTTAGTGTTCTTTGTTTTCCACTCTAATTTATGTCTTATATGCTTCCTCCTGTGCCTGAATGTTTGGCTCCCAAAGCTAAGGCATGTCCACTAATACCTTCTTATCAGAGTCATTTGAGAGTTGGGCAGCATACAAGTTGCATGTATTATTATTAATATCCAAAACTAATCCTGTAAAGCAAAGAAAAAGGTTTATAGAGAACTTATACTGGTTTTCTCATTTCCCTAAAAACCTCACTATATTATCTCATCATTAGCCATCACAAATTGTGTCTTACTGGTCCCTAAAATGTTATTTCCCCAATTGAATTCTATTTATTCTTTGATTACTATTCTGCTCACTGTCCCTTTGGCATTTCCCTTTGACATGTTTTTATTGTACTGATCCTCTTTCTAAGATATAGGTAATGCTGCCATTTTTGAAGTCCATGTTTGTGGGAAGCCTTACTACTTAAATGCTTCTATCTTAAAAGAGATTAGTTGCATTCTTGTTCCTTCTGGACAGAAACTGTGTTAACATACCAACAACTAGGTAGCAAGGCAATAAGAAAACAAGACTATGTGTGCCTATAGTCCAAAGATAAGGTTTTACAGAATGGTTTCAAATTGCTTAGCAATTCTGCACATAAGATAGATCAAAGAAACCAATAATCACGTTTCTCTTTGGCATATAAATGAAAGAATCTGGTTAAAAAAAACACCAACCTACTGAAGATAATGCCTAATGCTGGGAAAGATTGAGGGCAATAGAAGGGGACGACAGAGAATGAGGTGGCTGGATGGAGTCACTGAAGCAGTAGGCGTGAGCTTAAATGGACTCCAGAAGATGGTAGAGGACAGGAAGGCCTGGAGGAACGTTGTCCATGGGGTCGCGATGGGTCGGACACAACTTCGTAACTAACAACAACAACTAAAGATAAAAGGTATCATTATGAATTAACAGTCCAATGAACTTTTTTGTCATCTGTAATTGTCTAAAGTGAAGACTCTGGACTGATCAATTTAAATGATTTCTGTATGGTTTAATTTGGAGGATACTGGGTTGTCATTATATATTCCATAGAAACATTACTATCGTTGAGTAAATTCCTATCATTGTAATTTAATTAGTGAAGGTATTTTGGCAGAACTTTGTGTTAAACTAATAATTATAGTATTGGATTGGATTTTCAAGCCTGAGCACTTTACCCAGAATCAAACCACAAACAACACTGAAAGTCTGAGCCAAGGTTTTCTAGGTGATTAAAATATAACTGAGTTCCTGTTTTATTTCAAACTTCTTAATATGGTTTTGATCAACTCACAGGTTTTCTACACTGATGTGGCAATCTTGATCAATTAAATAGGAAAAGTTAGCTATTTAAGAAATAATGAAATTATTTGTATAAATGCTTATTGACACAACTGCATTATGGAAATCCTCAAAATGTCAACTATTATTATTATTATTATTATTATTGTTGTTGTTGTTGTTGTTGTTGTTGTTATTGTTGTTGTTGTTGTTGTTATTATTATTATTATTATTATTATTATTATTATTAAAGAGGATTTAGGTAATGGATTTTCAATGGATATTTGCTACGGCATTCCCAACTTGATTGTGCAAGACAGGCAAACAAATAGACAAATAGTCATCCAATCTCTTCTTAAAAACCTCCAGTGATCGAGCACCCACATTTAAATATAAATCAACATCTATTTTTTATATTATTTTAAACTTGTGTATATGTGTGTGTGTATATATATATATATATATATATATATATATATATATGTAGGTCTTTGGTAATTCGGGTTTTCTCCCGTGTAAAATTGGAAGTGTCTTGGCGACGTTTCGACGAAGTCTCATTCGTCATCTTCAGGCTGGTGTCTCTTCGGCCTCGTGCTTCTAGAGGCAATGTGTGATCGCAGCTGTTTCTTCCTTTTAACTGCCAGTGGAGGTATGAACTGATTGGATGGGAGCTTGGCTGTGTTCTGATTGGGTGGAGGTGTGTTCTGATTGGTTAGGGGCTTGGCTGTGCTCTGATTGGATGAGGGGTTGGCTGTGCTCTGATTGGCAGGGGGTGTGCTCTGCTTGGGTGGGGGCCCTGTTGTGCTCAGATTAGTCTGAGTTGCAGGGGGATTTGAGATGGAGAGCTGCATTGCTGTTGTTTGGCTTCGCGTTCGTGGTCGTGCCACATCTTCAAGGTGGGTGTCAGTTTGCTTCACGTATGAAATGGAGGGGTTTAAAATGGCCAATGATGCAGCTGTGGTCTGGTTTCTGGTCCGCGGTCGTGCCTCATCATCGGTGCGGGTTTGAGTCTGCTTTTTGTGTGGATGTGTGGTGGTGACATCATGTGTGGTCTTCGTGAGTGTGGGTCCAGTGTTGCTCCTTGTGCTAGGGATTCGTCTGTCAATAAGGCTGGGTTTCCAAATGGCTGGTAGGCGGGAGGTATCATCTCGTTTATTCATGCTGTGTGGGCGATTTTCTATCTCGATGGCTTCTCTGATTATTCTGTTGTTAAAGTGTTCAGTTTTGGCAATAGTTCTGGTATTTTTAAAGTCAATATTATGTCCTGTGGCTTTGAGGTGTTGGACCAGGGAGGAAGTTGGTTCCTCTTTTCTGACTGAGTTCTTGTGTTCTTCAATGCGTGCACTTATTCTTCTGTTGGTTTGTCCGATGTATGTGGTGGAGCAGGCGGTGCATGGGATTTCATATACTCCTTGATTTTCTAACTCAATTTTGTCCTTGGGGTTTCTTAGGATGGTGGATATTTTTCGGTTGGTGCAGAATGCTGTCTTGATGTTGTGTTTGTGGAGGATCTTGCTGATTTTGTCTGTGGTGCCTTTTATGTATGGGAGGAGGGCTTTGCCGTTTTCTTGTTCTATGTCTTGGATTTTAGTGGGGGTTTCTTTTTGGATTAAGTTGGTAATCTTATTTCTTTGGAATCCGTTGGATGTTAGTACATTAGTGAGAGTGTGTAGTTCGGTTTTTAGGTGTTGTTCGTCAGCTAAGCGTTTTGTTCTCGAGATGAGTGTCTTGGCTACGGAGTTGATCTGTGCTGGGTGGTGGTGTGAGAGTGCGTGCAGATAGCGGTTTGTGTGTGTTTTCTTCTGGTAGATGGTGTGTCCTAGGGAGCCATTGGATTTCTTGTAGACTAAGACATCCAGGAAGGGAAGTTGCTTGTTAGCTTCTGTTTCCATGGTGAACTGTATTTTGGGGTGTAGGCTGTTGAGGTGTGTGAGGAAGTTGTCTAGTTTTTCTTTCCCATGTGGCCAGATTATGAAGGTGTCGTCTACGTATCTGAGCCAGAGTTTGGGTTTATGATCAGATTTTTCTAGAGCTTGGGTTTCAAAGTGTTCCATGTAGAGGTTTGCAATGACAGGTGAGAGGGGTGATCCCATGGGTGCTCCTTCTATTTGTTTGTATTTTTGTCCATTGTAGATGAAGTATGTGTTGGATAGGCAATGGTTGGTCAGATCTAGGATGTGCTTGGGGGGGTTATATTTGTTTTGGATAGCTGTCAAGGCTTCTTTGATTGGCAGGTGCAGGTGTTGTGGGACTGGATCTGTCAGCTGTTTGGCGTTTTTCGAAAAACCTCGCGCCGAACAGCTGATGAGAGTGATCCGACTTACGCGCCAAACAGCTGACAGATCCAGTCCCACAACACCTGCACGTGAGAGGGCGAGACGAACATCCAAGCTACTCTCCACTAAAAGAATCCAGCCGGCACAAGACTCCGCGCGGCTCCCTGTTAACCTCGCGCCGAACAACTGACAGGCACGCTCCGGCTTGCGCGCCTGACAGCTGTCAAGCGCGACTTTTAAATCTTGTCGGGAGACTTTCTACTGTATACCTACTACCGTCAATGTGATTTTTCTAAACGAGCTTCCTAAGCACGCTATGTGCACATGCCACAATGTAACCGTTTTCTAACTGTTATGTGAATTTATGCACATGCTCCCTTGCCATTTAGCCCTTTGCTCTGATGATGTTAACAGGTTGTTAACGAAAGCTCAGCAATAAAGAAGCCTTTTTCTAATATCCCAGAGTTCATTATTTTATTTAATTGACTTTAAATGTCCATACCTGGGATTCCAATATTTAAAATTATTAAAGACATATATATATATATATATATATATATATATATATATATATATATATATATATATATATATATATATATATATATATATATATATATATATATATATATATATATATATATATATATATATCTCTTTGATAACTGCAAAAATACGAATCCCGGGCATATCTGTTCAATAACACAGTCCTCGATCTCCGGGAGAAATATAAACCAGCTGTTTATTGTTAAAAAGTTTAAAACAATAAAAACAACTATTTACAATATTAAAACAACTTAGCTTTCGCTGGTCCTCTGCCAGCGTCCTCAGAGTAAAGTTTTGGGGTGGAAATTACTTTTATAAACCTTGCTAGCCTAACTGCTTACTCATTGACCGTGTGATAGGGCCATCCGTCCTGGCTGACCGTAATTGCCTTAATTGTCCCGCCTCCTCTTTTTTGCACTCCAGTTCTCCAACCTTCCTCCCTCCCATCCTTGTCAATCCCCTCCTTCCTGGCACTGTCGCCGTTAGCGTGCCCTCCAGCTGCTCCCCCGCACTCGCCCTGGGCCCCACACTGCCTCACCTTCCCCCCCTCCTTCTTATCCCTTTGAACCATCCGCTGTACCTGCTTTTTTGCTCAGAGTAAAGTTTTGGGGTGGAAATTACTTTTATAAACCTTGCAGGTACAGCGGATGGTTCAAAGGGATAAGAAGGAGGGGGGGAAGGTGAGGCAGTTGGCTAACGCACCAACGGCAGCAACATTAGGAAGGATAGGATCTGCAAGGATGAGAGGAGGTGAATTCAGGAGTGAGCCGGCAGATAGCCCAGCTGATCGTAGGCAGACGAGGCAGAGGGATGGGATACGGCTGTGCGCACGCACATCCAAGCGCGGAAGGAAATCGGAGGAAATAGCACTAATAGGGATAGATAGTGGAAGACAGGAACAACGGGCAGACAAACGGGATGGAAAGGAGGGGAGCGGCAATGGGAAGGCATCTAAGACACCGGATCTGGGTGTAAGGCCCAGAACGAGTACGGGGGAGCAGCTGGAAAGCAAGCCAACGGCGGCAACGCCAGGAAGGAGGGGATTGACAAGGATGGGAGGGAGGAAGGGTGGAGAACTGGAGTGCAAAAAAGAGGAGGCGGGACAATTAAGGCAATTACGGTCAGCCAGGACGGATGGCCCTATCACACGGTCAATGAGTAAGCAGTTAGGCTAGCAAGGTTTATAAAAGTAATTTCCACCCCAAAACTTTACTCTGAGGACGCTGGCAGAGGACCAGCGAAAGCTAAGTTGTTTTAATATTGTAAATAGTTGTTTTTATTGTTTTAAACTTTTTAACAATAAACAGCTGGTTTATATTTCTCCCGGAGATCGAGGACTGTGTTATTGAACATATATATATATATATATATATATATATATATATAATAAATATATAATAAAATTAAGTGATATAAAATGTTCATTTTGAAAAGGAAAGCATTTTGGAGCAACACATTGAATCAGTGCTTTTTTTGTAAAACAAAAAGGTGCCGGAACTCACACATGTCATACAACCCGCCTTGCCTACCCTACAAGGTTCCATCCAAAAAAGGTGCCGGAACTCCATTCTGGGCGTTCTATGACAAAAAAAGCCCTGATTGAAATATTTAATATATGCTTTAATTATGTTAACATAAGCTTAAGGGCTGACAAAATCCATAAATGCACATGATAGCTCTTATAATCTGTGCTAATAAATTTAGAAGGAAACGTTATGAAACCTGGCACATTTCATACACTAAACATGTTAAAGCATTTTAAATTGAGGATATTTTGCAGTTATTTAAATAATGTTCCCCAACGCTTGAAGAATGGTTTATTTCAGTTTCTAAGAGTTGTCTGAATGAATCTCAAATCGTGACATATTTCAGATAATATCTTTTCCCTAATTTTAAACCATCATATGTTGTAAGAAATAAACAAAGTATTTTTCAATGCAGCATCTCAAAAAATTACAGTAAGTCAACTTTTTGATGGCTGTGTGAAAATTTAGGGAACAAACATGATTGATATGTGAAGAAGTTCAGCAGTGGCACTGAGTAAGCAAAAAATTCTTTTGTTCATACAATTTAATAATCCTTTTGAATTCAATTTAAACCTTTTATAAGATATCCCATGCTATTGTAAATGAAACATTAATCCTCAAAGGAATATTTTTAGGACATGTTAGGTACAGTGAATGGGGCAATTATTGAAAATCTATTGCTCTATGTGGAAATATTTTCTGCTCATAAAATCATACAATCTTTTATTTGTAAAGCATTTTCTTTCATCCTTTTTTTCTACTCATGCAGGTGATAGCACTATGGCTAGAGAGAAAAATGTTTGGGCCCATATGGAGCACTTGTCTGCAACTTCTTAAATTAATAAAGAATATAGTTTTCCAAACATGAAAATATAAATATCATTCTTCTACTCCACCCCCATTTGCATCTGCTGTGAACAAATCAATAATGATGTTTAATTTTTATACTATCAAGGCTGGAAAAATACTTGTATAGTATTACTAATTGTCAGAGGGAATTAAATACTCAAACTATGATATGCTTGTTTAAATTGTCAAAAATCATTTTCCTCTGTATTAACATCTTATTTGATGAAGAGTTCTGGAGAAATGAAAAGTTTCTATGTGCCTTTGTTTTATTTTATTGAAACAATTATGTTGTTCTCATTGAATTCTTAGAAGTAACCAAAAAAAAGGTTAAGCTACTATATGTTAAAATGAGGTGTGTGTGTGTGTGTTTTTATGTATGTTTAAGAATTTAACAAACTATGAATGTATATTTTATGAATTGAGCAGATAACATGGTCATTCTGTCCTCACTTATAAGATACATTTAAAATATTAGAATTTCAATTAAATAGTGGTATTATTTATTTACAACTCTTATGCAGTTTCAATCATGAGAATCATATGACTTACAAATGCTTTATAACAATCATAGAAACAAGCAAAATACACTCACAAAACACATACACAAAACACATACACATAAACGTCTAACATAAATAATATTAGACAAAATAAAATAAGCAGTACCTATACAAATCAAGGGAATATTTCACCATATTCTCATTTTCCAAAGTTGTATGCTCATTGCTGGTTATCAATTGTAATAAATAGTCCAACATCATTACAGTTTAAATTTTTTATAATATTTCCATTTTTGATTCAGAATTGTTGACTCTAGAAATATATCCTTTATAGAAGGCCAACCCGCCCCCCCAGCTATTGAATGATATATTGAGCAAATCCATTTTCTGCATATGCATCTTCTGAAAAGCAGTGTGTCAGACCTGTCCCAGTCTGATCCCTTAGGGAAGTAAAACTCTCGACTCCATTTGGTTGAAGTGAAAAGGCACTTTTACTAAGAGATGCTGATTGCAGTAGTGTCAAGCGGAATGTAAAATTGCTGAGCACCAATACAGAAAGAACCCCCTGGCTCCCCTTAGCCCTCCCCCTCTGGTCCGTCCATGCGTAGCCAATCCAGCACCGCCGAGATGTTATGAGAAACATTGAGGTGTTTGGGCTGGTGAAATTCCACTCTCAGGGCAAACGGCCTTGAAGATCCTGATGTGCCAGCAAGAACCAGATTCCAAAGCACTCTGTTCTTTCTCAACTGTTAATTTCCCCTCCCAATTTTCCATCATAAAAGTATACAGCTTTTCCCCCCCATTTATTCCCCCCTCCCTTCACTAACTGACGACAGAACAACTGCAGGGCAGCAAGCCAAAGCTGTTGGATCTGACACAATGAATCCTTACATAAAGGAGCAAAAATACAAACCTTAATTTCATGATTTGAATTATGGAAATCAAATGACATTTCAAAATATTTTTAAGCTTGTCTTTTTTTAAATATACATTTATTGTGTTTTATCAATAGGAATAAAATACAAAAGAAAAAAACAGAAAAAACATACATCCAACAGTAACAAAAAAAAGAAAGAAAAAAATGTATACAAAAAAGGGAAAAAAGAAAAAGAAATGACCCAAACATTTTTTCAGCTTTTCTTAATTGATTGTAAAATATTTTTCTTTGTAAGCTATAAATAATAAATTCAGTTCTTTTTACCAGTGAAGATAGCAACATTTCCCTTTATTTATCCCTCTGCATTCAAGTGGAAAATCAATTATCATTTTGAAAGATCCATCTGTTAGGAACTGACATTTGGGTAATGTGAACCTCAGACATACACAAAATGAATGTTTTACACATGCTGAGTAATATTCTTAAATGGCCACTTTTAAGAAGAAGTTATGTTTACACACATACATAACAACATTGTTGTTTGAATATACAGTATAGCCTGCTCTTATTCCGTTGGCAAGGCTAAACAGCATGCTGATCATTAACCCTGTCTTAGTCTCTTAGCCCCTTATAACATCTACATTAAGACAGTTGGTTACCAATAATACTTCAGTTCAATTAAACTGTTTTTAGAAAGGATTTCCACTTAAGTTAATGTTTCAATCATGAAGTAAGAAATAAAAGAATGATCTTGTTGAAATTAATAATTTTAGGGCAAGGGTACATATTTCCTGCATATCATTCCAAATGCTTTATTTACAACCTTAAAATAATAATTGTGACCAACTTTTAAAATCACAAAGCCAATGAACTGGAAACCAGGGCAAGATTTATATCTTGGGATCCCTCTTAGCAATATTGTTTGTTAAACTTATTAGTTAGCAAATAAAGGCTGATGTTTGATCTAAATAAAAGGATTGGATAGAAAAAAAAGGCCTGTATTAATAAAAAGTATTATTACATTAATGAAAAGGATTTTCATTGTACAGGTAGTCCTCCACTCACAACAGTTCATTTAGTGACCAGTCAAAGTTACAACTGCATTGAGAAAAGTGACTTAGGACCATTTTTCACACTTACGACCATTGCAGCAGCCCCATAGTCACATGATCAAAATTCAGATGCTTGGCAACTGGTACATATTTATGACGGTTGCAGTGTCCCGGGGTCATGTGATCACCTTTTGTGACCTTCTGACAAGCAAAGTCAAAGGGGAAGCCATAGTCACTTAACAAGTGTGTTACTAACTTAACATCTGCAGTGATTCACTTAACAACTATGACAAGTAAGGTCATAAAATGGGGCAAAATTCACTTAATAAATGTCTCACTTAGCAACAGAAATTTTGGGCTCAATTGTGGTCATAAGTTGAAAATTACCTGTACTTTATTCACAAGAGAGTTTTCTTCCTAACACTATCCACCGAATACAACCTGGAGCTTCAGGCTAAAAACTAAGAATGTTTTAAAAATGTCTCATATTAAACATTTTTAGTACAAAATAAAATTAATTGTTCTTATAAAACACTATGCTTTTTAGCTAAGAAACAATTCAGAGATTATTAGTTTATTCCTTTTTATAAACCAACTACCAGACCTGGGATATGAAAGATTAGATAATTTATTCTGCCCCATAAATTAATTTTCTCTTGAGACTTATCTCAATTATCATTGACATCCAGAGTTGTTTATGATCCAATCTGAGACATAGGTGAAATATTGAACATGTTCTTGTGGGTCCACAAATAAAATATCAGTTTTAATCACAATTACTAGATATACTATCAAAGGAAATGTATGTACTAGATAATTTTTCTCAGTAAGAAGAGAATACTCTATGGGTCGTCTGTCCAATGCAGTATAGCAAGGAATGTCACTGCAGCACAAGATGACTTTTGTGGTTTTAATTGCAGGTGCATCACACTCTTGATCTATGTTCACTTTATGGTCTACCAAGCTATTCATGCCTTTTTAACATGTGCTGCTGCCCTATATGGATTTCCCTTTTTGGTACTTATTTTTTTTTCCTATGCAAATGAAGGATTTGGCATTTGTTCCAATTTAAAATTATCACGTATGTTGCTGCCCATTGTTCCAGCTTGTCAAGAACCTCCTGAATCTTGATGCAGTCCCTTAAGGGTTTATGACAATTTTCCACAGTCAACTCGCCATGGCCAATTCACCATGGCCAACTCGCCACAGCCACCTTGCAGTGGCCAACTCGCCACGAGACAATTCACTGTGGGACAAGAGTTACACTAATATCAAAGAAATGGTGGAACAGACTCATTAAAAAAAGGATGCAAAAGGAGGGACAGAATGAAATGTGAATGGCAAAAATTAACATAATTAACATAATTTTTGTTTATTTTAAATAATTAAATTGAATTGTTAAATTGAGTTGTCCTGCGGCGAGTTGGCCATAGCGAGTTGTCCCGCAGCAAGTTGGCCATGGTGAGTTGGCTGTGGTGAATTGGCCACAGAGAGTTGGCTACAGTGAGTTGGGTGTGGCAAGTTGTCCCTTCTGGTCTCTTCAGGTTTTTGCTATCATCCTATCTACGTGTCATTCACAGGTTTGATAATCCTATTTTCTAATCCCTCATTTAAACACCACAGTCTAGCCCATATTTTGTCATGTTCTTTATTGGTATCATGTGGGAAACATGCACCAATGTTTTGTTGGAAATCAAATAAAAGATTGGTTCCAGCAGTATCTGAAATTGCAAGGGCAAGCTATGGTTTTGTTTACCAAGTAACAAGATATATGAACAAGTAAAATTACTTTATGTTGATCCCAGTTATTGGCTCTTTAAGTCCAATACTATCTGTTTGAATATTCAGAAAGCATAGGGAGAAAATTTTCCAAAAGATTTGCTGCCCATTGTTCCAGAACAAAAGATCGTTTTTTTGGGAAAGAGAACATAAATTTATTTCTATCTTATATGTAAATGAATTCTTGCTGTAATGCTTAAGTATGAGATAGAAAGCTAGACACGAAGAGAAATATCTGGAAAAGCATGAAAGTCCTGTATCAGTATTAATCAGTGCAAATGCATTGATTAGACTGCCCTCATAACACCCTCCAACATAAGTGGTGGTGTGCAAATTATTTTTTGTACAAAATTAAACAAGAAGCCTCCTTCCAAAAAAGAAAATACATGTATCAGGTACTTTTGTATTCCTTCCACTCCTATGTCTTTGATTTGATGTTACATTTCATAGACAAGTGGAGATTTTTATTTTATTTTATGAGACAAATACTTTAACTCATGTTTAGGCATGCTTAAATATTAAAAGTATATCTCTCGACTCTGTACCTAATATTGCATGCATACTTCTGACCTTCTATGAAGTACTAATAGTCTAGAGTAGACAGACTGTAACTGAATGCATTTATTGGAATTAACTTGTGGCTAGAGGGAAGGCCATTTAAAATACTCTTTCAGATTGGCTATTTGTTTCATGATCACTGTGGTTTTAATTTATTTTGCTTCCTAGGAGAAATACAAGATGTAAGGAAAATGTAAGAAAAGAGCATATGGGAAAATGTTACTTTATCCTCTAGTTAATTAAATAATTAAAGGCTTTAATAAATTTGGTGCTTATTGATTTTTTTAAATGACTCATTCTTAGAAAGCCCCTGAGCCGGTTAACAAAAAAAGTTTGGGATTATTTTTTGAAAAAGCTGAAGAGCAGTCTTTGTTGCAATGTCAACCTACATTCCTAAAATTGACAGCTACCTCCCAGACACAAAATACACAAATTTCTCGAGCATGTTTTCTGAATGCGACATGCTCCAACTCAAACAGGCAGGAAGACATTTTGTCAGACTCAGAAACTGAAGAGAGAAACCTGATTGATCGTAGGCCAAAGAAACAGTAGATAATCATATGGCTGAAGCAGCTGCCAGACACAATAAATCAGAACTTATGGGTGTGGATCAAATAATGAACACATACTGACAGGACACCAAGCCCAAGAACATGCCGGCAGCTAAGTAGGACAGAGCAGAGGTGATTAGCCTGTTTCCTCAAGAAGAGAAGGCAGGAAATCCCTAATTCATTCTACAGTAGTGGCCAAAATTGTGGAAACCTTTTGGGAAAAGTGTACAGTAGAAATGCCACCTTTGGTTAAGTTTCCATCAATTTTTCTTCTAATTTCTTTATAACTGTAGCCTTGTTCACTTAATAATTCTATTTTACATCGCTTTCTAGGCGACCAGTCAACTCTTTGCACATTACTTTAATTTTATTACGTTTTACAAGCTCACTAAATAAAAGGAAAAAAAAACCCCAACCAACTTGATAACGATGACATAACACACTGACAAATGTCCTCCTCTCAGCTTCAATACATGACATCAATAACTGAATCCTACTGTGATCTGATTGGCTCATTGCCAAAACAAGATGACACCTAATTGGCTCTCTAAACACTCATGCTCATTGGCTACAATCAGATGAAGGAAAGCTACCTGATATCATCCTAAGCAAGTTCCTTTTTCTGGTTATTTGGCTATAACTTTTCATAGAATACAGATAATTGAACAAACTTTGTTGCATTACATTCTTGATTAAATTATCTTTCCATTGATATATAATTTTATGGTACTACTCCAAAAACAAAGTGGTGTTATTAGCCATCAAACCTCAAAAATACACTTTTCCCAAACGGTTTCCACAATTTTGGCCACTACTATAGTAACCTTGGCTATGTGGGAAAAAACTTCTAAATTCTTTTCTTTTTGTTGGAAACAGCTCTTCTGTTTTGGAGCTTTATTCCTCTGGCATTTTATTCGAAGTTCCTCTTGTTCCCCGCCTAGGCTTGGATCCCCAACTAAACTCTAGGACCAATTTGTGTAACTCTCTGGTTATAGACTTTTGGACTGCTTCAGACTGTTCTCATGTCTCTATCTCTGAAAAGTCCTGTTAGCGATTTGGGTACTGCTTAAGCTACAAAGCTCCTTAAAATTAATATCCTTAGTTACTCTCTGTATATTAATGTCTCTGAAATTTATTTTTTTCTGCATTAGCTCAGTTATGGAGTTTCACTTGAAATTTCTTAGTAACACCACTTTCTTTAATTAATATAAACCTGCCAAAATCTTATTACCTGCCTCAAAATTTTAATTTTCCTTTATATTTTTCCATTGGAGGGTCTTTTAAAATGAAGATTGCAATTTGAATAACTCCATATTTTTTATTAGTTTCAAACATTTGTTGCATAATCTACATACTATTAAAACTCTTGTTGTCATGACCTTTAATCATAGGGCAACAATTTTTGAACCAAGGCAACTCAAATGGGATAACTTATAGCAGAGATCACCAACCTTTCTCGGTTAGCGGACCGGAGGGAAAGAGAGGGGCATTTTACGTATGTGCGTGCATGCATGCGTGAACGGGGCCATGAGCATGGGCGTGATGCAAACGGCAATGCTAGCACCCACGTGATACTCTCTAGCCCTGCCCTGTTCTTGTGCAGCATGGTGTCCCATTTTCGCACCCTGCAATACGGCGGCATCTCATTTTCACAGCCCAAGATGTGGCAGCATCTTGTTTTCATGCCCCGAGGTGCAGTGGTGTCCCATTTTTGCACCCCACGGCCACGGCGTTAGCGCGAGTGGGGGATGCGCGCACACACGTGCACACACTGGCCAGCCTGTCCCATGGCCCAGTAGCCAACAGGCCATGGACCGGTAGTGGGCCGTGGCCCACAGTTTGGGGACCCCTGACTTACAGAATGTGTTCAAAGTCCAGTATCCATGTCTCCGAAGGAAATGAAATTTGAGGAAGTTGTAGCTGCTTCAGTGCTACTGCTGTTGTGCTTCTGTGCTGCTGAGCTGTCACATGATCTTCATTTTCAACATTTTGTGACAGTTTCCCAGGAACAGGGAAGAAAGAACCCCCATGAAAAATAACTACCAACATTCATAACAAGACAGGAAGCAGAACTAGAACACAGAGAATATAGAGATGCCAGGTGAGGAGTATTAAACCTCCAACTTTTTCCCCTTTGGGCAGCAGCTGTGCTGTTACTGTATATCAGACATGTCAAACACAAGGCCCGGGGGCCGGATGCAGCCCGCAAAGTGGTTTCATGTGGCCCGCAAAGCCATCCTGGAAACAGTGAGGGAACGGCCCCCGCTGCCTTGGCCCTGGCCCTGGCTGGCCGGGAGCCAATGTACAATTTTGTGGTGGCCATCTATGCTGAAATGTATTCAGTCTTAGCTCCACAAGGCCGTCTGGAAACAGCGAGGAACCAGCCCCTGCCGCGTCGGCCCCGCCCCCTGGATGCATGCTGGGGAGGTGTCACCCTTTGTGAGGAATGAAGAAATGCACTATCGCCTGGAAGTGGCCAGCAAATGGCTCTCGCCTACTTCACATATCTGGCTTGGTGGGCTCTGGGGGAGGGGATGCCATGAGCAGCATGGAGTCAATGTTACCTGCGCAATGCCGCCCAGCCCCCAGCCTGCCCGGTTACGGCAGGCAGCGAGGCGCTCTCCTCACAGCGCCGAGATGCTGAGCCGGGTGGCGTAAATCTGATGAGAAGTGCAATGCTGCCTAGCCCCCAGCCTGCCCAGTTTCAGCAGGCAGCAAGGTGCAAAGCTGGCGAGCTTCGCACTGCCCGGCTCAGCCTCTCGGCACTGTGAGGAGATCGCCCTGCTGCCTGCCGAAACCAGGCAGGCTGGGGGCTGGGCAGTGTCGCGCTTCTTTTCAGATTCGCGTCGCCTGGCTCAGCCTCTCGGCGCTGTGAGGAGAGTGCCTTGCTGCCTGCCAAAACCGGGCAGGCTGGCGGCATTGCACAGGTAATGTTGACTCTCACGCTGCTCATGGCATCCCCTCCCCCAGAGCCCACCAAGCCAGATATGTGAAGTAGGTGAGGGCCATGTGCTGGCCACTTCCAGGCGACGGTGCATTTCTTCATTCCTCACGAAGGGTGACACCTCCCCAGCTGCATTTCTTGCCTGTTTTTCTCCCTCCCTCATCTCAAATATTTTCCCACCACTCTGTTCTTAGGAAGGAAGGAAGGAAGGAAGGAAAGGAGAGGGAGGGTCTGATGGAAGTCCTGCCTTAGTCCTGCCCTGCTGCCCTTTCACCATCCCCTTGCCCCCTCCTCCTGGCCTATCCTGGGGTCTCCCATCCTATTGCTAAGGAAGCTTTGGATACCAAGCCGGGTCTCCTCCCATGGAGAGGGAATGGGCCTCCCTCTGACTTTGCCCTCGTACCCATCATGAGCAACCTGGCTAAGGAGAGCAAGCACAGCAGCAGCAGCCTTGAGGAGGAGGTAAGTGCAGCTGGGCGCCCCCTTGGGGAAGTGGGGCTGGGCTTGGTGCCACGGGTGCTCGAGGGCCAGGCTGGGCATTTGACTTCTGCTGCCCAGGGCTCCAGGCAGCCCACACCACCATCCAGCCCCCCCCCCACATGGCCTGAGAGGAACAGTGAGGCTCCTCCAGTGGACCATGCCTTGGCACTTGCCCTGGTGCCACCCCCTTCTGCCAGAGACCCTCAGATCTGTCCCACTCCTGTCCACACCCTTGATGTGAACAATATAGAGCTGGCCATGCCCACCCAGTAGGCCACACCCACTCCATCCACGCCCACGCAGTAATCCACACCTACCCTGGCCACACCCACCCAGCCCCCCAAGGGCAACCACAATGCAGATGCAGCCCTCAATGAAATTGAGTTTGACACCCCTGCTGTACATGTAACAATCCACTGCATTTTATAGAATGACAGAGTTGGAAGGGACCTCAGAGGTCTTCTAGTCCAGCCCCCTGCT
The DNA here is from genome assembly GCA_023970755.1 of Azemiops feae. NCBI lineage: Eukaryota > Metazoa > Chordata > Lepidosauria > Squamata > Viperidae > Azemiops > Azemiops feae. The sequence goes on along the minus strand of JALGBA010000341.1, from coordinate 947,883 downwards.
CAAGCAGGAGAACATATACCATCTCAGACAAGTGACTGTCTAGCCTCTTCTTAAAAATCTTCAGTGATGGAGCGCCCACAATTTCTGGAGGTAAGCTGTTCCACTGATTAATTGTCCTCACTATTAGGAACTTTCTCCTTAATTCCAGGTTGCTTCTCTCTTTGATCAGTTTCCAACCATTGTTTCTTGTCCTGAATAATGTGACCCCCTCTTCTTGGTGGCAGCCCAGCTTGATGGTAAATGGGATTCTTCAATAAGTGTGGTCCATCCTCATCTACTTGGTGATGCATAATTTAGCAGGACAGTTTTTCCCCTCATCAAGTTTTGTTGGGTTTTGTGGGGTTTTGTTTTGGTTTACTTGTCAGATGCATTGCTTCACATCATACGGTAGCATCTGAAAAGAGCACCCTAAAATACCTCTGGAAAACATGTTCTTGTTGAAAAAGGTTTAGTAGGCAAGGAGGGGGAATTCTTGGTTATCTGATAAGATGCTATCTGAGGTGAGGCTGACTGATAGAAAAGGATAAATAAAGATGACCCAAATTAAATCTTTGGTAGAGAAGCAGGAAAAAAGAGTCGGCTGGAAAGCTGGTAGCAGAGCTAGAGGCGGCTATAAATGCATAATCTAGAGCAGACATGTCAAACTCGCGACGTCATGTGACATTGCGCAATGTATTGGGACAGTTTTGCCATTGCCAGCAATGGGGTGGGCATGGCTTCCGCATGACACGTCTGGCCTGCGAGCCAGCAGTTTGACATCCCTGATCTAGAGGGAGGACCATAATTGGCCTGAAGAAGTTCTAGTCAGCAATCCAGAATATGATGACACTGAGACTGATTACCATAGTGACAAGCAGAGAATAAGCAGTGGTGAAAAAAACCTGTCATGGTTCTGAGCAGGAGAAAAATTGTAGAAAGCAGCCAGCTGCAGACTTTTGAATAGGAGGGTCTTTAGAAGAAAGCCAAGCCACCAACATTATTTTAGGACAAGCAAATAAGTTATCTTCCCTTTTTCCTTTCTTTCTCTTCTGTGTTTGAAACAAAGAAATAGTCCTAATGAAAGTGCAAATGTTGTAAAAAGAGAAATGAAAGGCTAACAGGTAAAACAATATAAAGGAAAGTGTAAGCAAGACAGTTAATAGTTATAAATCACAGCGATAGGTTATAGCATGTTGAGATGGAACAGTGTGAATTTATGTTGAGTTTTGGCTCTTTCAAAAGGACTATCATTACAGAATTATTTATTGGATATGGAAAGCACCCAACTCCAAGATAAGAGGCTTACAATTTAAATGAGAAAAACAAAACAAAGAATTTAAATCCCACATAACAAAACTGATGGGGCTCCACGGGGACCCTACTCAAAGGCTTGGAAGAAAAGTCAGTTTTTCAAAGACCATACATCATTAGGGTAAATCCCAAACTTCAATTATTTATAACCCTTTGATAACAAATTAGGACACTAGTATTGTTATTGACATCATTTCTTCCTGTTACATTTTAAATTAGTTCCCCAGAAAGAGAACACCTGCCCTGATGTTGAACTTGGTCAAAACTATGGCCACTTATCTCTGTTTTTATCTCCCTCAGAGCCATAGTTTCTATCCCTTTAATACAATATAATTATATCAGTATTTCACTATATAATGATGAAATATATTTCATGAAATAGATTACTAGTCAGAGTATCAAATTTGCCTTTATGCCATACCACCATGTAGGGTTTCATTGAGATAAACCAGTGTTTCTCAACCTTGGCAACTTTCAGATATGTGGATTTCAACTCCTAGAATTCTCAGCCAGCAAGGGAAGTTGAAGTTCACAGTTGAGAAACACTGAGATAATTCCTTGATTATGAACAAAATTTTATAATTGTGTTGCGAGGGACCAGGAAGGCCAGGCCAGATTTCATAAGAATGCCTGCAACTCTATTGATATCGCCTGTGTTGAAAGCCTGACAGCATTTTCCTTCTCTTTTTCTTATACTTAAGGGGGTTAAATGCGGCTTACCTCAATTTCCTTATAATGGCTTTTCTCCCTGTCCTGTACTTAAATCATGTTTTTCTAATTGTCATCATATTGTTTCTACAAGGTCATTTCTATGGTTTTCTACATTAGTGTCTAGTATCTGTATAATTTGTAGTATAAATCATTAGAAACATATAATGTGAGGGTTGGAAGTGACCTTGGAGCTAATCTAGACCAACCTCCTGTATTATTATATTCTCAATAGATGTCCATATAGCGTTGCTTAGATACATCCAGCAAGAAAGATTCTTACCTCTTCCGAATATAGTGTTCTTTGTTAATAAGCTCTTACCAATAAACAACAATCCACTAAAACAAGAGATATATAAAACAATAATTATCTAAAACCATTATATAATAATTAAAAGCATTAAAAACTATAACAACAAAACTAAAACAGAAAAATAATAGGTGAAGGAGTAATGATAATAATATAATAAGGGACCCACTTCAATATTTCACCTGTCTCCATTATATCCCTTCTTTCTTTCACTTCAGTGGTGTTAAACTTATGTTATAGGAAGCTCATCCTTGAGTCCAGCTTCTGTTTTCCAACTAGGAAACTATATGATAGACTTTCCATTTATTGGCTTGTATTTCATTCAGTGGATCTGTTTGCCTGCAGCTTTTATAGGATTTGCTGCCCATGAAATTCTACATTCTAGATTTGCTAGTATAGGACATATACTGGCTTCTTAGCAATTTGGAAGCCTTCAGAAGAAGACCTGATGTAGCCAGCAGCTGCCTTTCATGGGACCAGACTGGGCATACTCATCAGCAATGGGTGGAAGAAGACAGCGAAGGTAATTTGAGGCAGTAGGGCCTACAGATTGCAGTTGGGGCAGTTGGGGCTTTGCATTGTAGCATTGGAGTGGCTAGCCAGGGAACGGGGCTTGAGGCACTGCTCCTTGACAGAAGTGGCAGCACCAGCAGTTCTGGGTGAAGTAGAGGTATGGGGCAGTGGAACCCAGCTGAAACTACTGAAGGCCTTGTGCCTCTACTTCAACCCCACTGCTACCACTGCACTCAGGAGTGCTGTCACCACAATAGCAAAGAACAGAAGCCACCGGATAGTCCCATTTGTTCAAAGTGTCTCTGGATCTTGTACCCATGTGCAGTCTATTCAATTAGAGAAAACCCACAGAACCATCAATAACATTTTTAAAGGAATCCAGTTTACTAGAAAAGAAGAAAATGACAACTTGCTACCCTTCCTGGACATCCTGATCAGCAGAGACCACAATGGCAAACTAGAAATGCAAGTCTACAGCAAAACCACCCATACTAACCAGGTGCTCCACTACCAAAGAAACAACCCAACTTCCCACAAGAGAACCTGCACAAGGACTTTATTTAGACAAGCCCAAACACATTGTAGCAAGGAATAGCAGAAAAAGGAAACAGAGCATCTTTACAACATATTCCAACAAAATAGATATCCATGTAACTTCATCAAAAAGTCCCTGACCACTCAACCCAATACAGCAGAACCAGCACAAATCCTAAAAAGAATTCCATTGCCATACATCAAGAATATCTCAGAAACCACGAACAGACTACTACAACCACATGTAATCAGCATAGCACATAAGCCAACTAAATCCCTTCAAAACATCCTAAGCAGACCAAAAGACCCAACAACCTCAGAAGAAAAAACAGGAATCATCTACAATATATAATGTAAGGACTGCAACAACTGCTACGTAGGACAAACAGGCAGAAGACTGGCAGAACGCATCCATGAACACCAATTAGCAGTCAGAAGACATGATAAAAATTCTTTGATTTCACAACATATAGACAGATTTAACCATAGTTTCAATTGGGAAAATATGACCATCCTAGACCAAGCCAAGTCCAAAAATGCCAGGGAATTTCTAGAAGTCTGACACTCTGACAAATCAGCCATCAATAGACACATAGACATTAACAACTATAGACTATGCAAAAGGGACGCTAACCCAACCCAAAAAGGAACAAAAAGACCCAAGCACCTCTCCACCATCAATCTGCACCCAGATCAGCATAGATTAACTCCAAGGTTAACATCAGACTGACAATCAAATAAACAATACCCCAAGCAAGAAACTGCCAAAGAAGCAAACAGCAAACAGCCCAACCAAAGAATCTCTAAGACCACCCCCACCAATATTGACAGGCGAGCCATTAGAATAAAAACTGACAGCAAACAGCACTCCTTACTAGCACTGACGATGTTACCTAGTTTGAGTAATGAAACATATGCAATAAAACAAGCAAGCTCAGAGAGCACCAAGGACCTTTCAAGTCTATTCAACAATTGCATACTTGCTATTTTAAGTGAATTAAAAATAATGTTCTCTGGCAGTGATATCACTCAAAATATTCACTGTATAAGTTACAATTATCTGTTGGTGAAGGTGGATTGATTTTTCCCCCCCACAGTTCCAGGTTTATCACTAGGCATTCATTTTCATTCATTTCTTGCCTGAAATAAGGATTTTCATAATTCATCCACTTTTTATACTCAGTTTGAAAGCTATTAGATTCCACTGAAGTCCTAGCAAGTGTTAGGACTCTTGTTTATGGGTCAAATTCAAGTTCTGAACCTAATTACAAAAGAGATTTATGAAAGGTATTGAGATGCAGATGTAATTTTTATCTTATATTATCTTATATTTTCTATTTTAAAATAGATTTTACATTTGGGAGGCAGAAAAAAGAATATTTAAAAGTTCAAATCAAACTATGTCACTACTATTATTTGGTTGATTGTCAGAGTTATAGGCCCAAAAATGTTCCATGGAAAATTTTTCACTTTTAGATTTGGCAGTTTCAAAGTTGCACTGTTTGCTTTTCAGGTAATTCCTCTAACAATGGGGAAGCATATGAAATAAAGAAAGAGACTTATTTGACATCTAGATTATCTTCTTCTGGCCCCAGACAACCATCTTTTTGTATTTTTTTGTACTTTAGGAAGCATTACAAGAGTTTAGAACTTTAGAGTACATTGCAATTCTTTATTATTTTATTACAAGTTTCAGATTGTTTCCAACATTTCAATACACATTTTTGCCACATTTAAAGCTGCTAGTTCCTTTAAATGCAAATTCAAATGTCATAAAATATACTATAGTTATTTTTTTTACATCAAATAATATAACTCAAATACTAATAAAATCATGTGAGACAAATACAGTAATTCCAATAAATTGCAAAACATCAAAAATTCCCCCCAAACCCCACAACTCTACTGATTGCAGGTGTTGGCCTATCTCTGTCAAATACACGTCCTATTTATACATCTAAAATGAATGCACATTTCTTTCTAGAGGGACGGAAATGCAGGTTTCTTCATGTGGAGGAGGCCCCAACCATGTTCACTTGATATCTCACATGAACAGATAGAGTAATATTTTTATCTGTTAGAATATAATCCTCCAAGTTGTTTCAGCACTTGGGATTCCATTGCTGAAGCATTTATTTCAAGGAGTGAAAGGAGTGAAAAATACATTATAATAGCGTTTTGAATTAATGTTCTCTCCTGAGCCTTTTCTGACCTCCGAAGGAATGGCAGTTCTTTTTTCTGATATTATAAAATCTGGTAGGAGATATTAATTTCTAATGAAACCAGCTGTGTTTTAGGTATCATTCTGATTTCTGGCCTGCCCAATACTCAAGAATGTGTACACAGGTATCCCTATGAGCATGCATGAGTAGCAGGGAATTCCAATTTATGAAATAAACAAAGAGACTTATTTGACATCTAGATTATCTTCTTCGGGTCCTAGGCAAATATCTTTTTGTCTTTTTTTGTTCTTTAGGAAGCATTGCAATATTTTAGAACATTAAGAGTTATAACATAAATTGTGGTTTTATACTGAATTTATTATGCTCTTGTGTGTAGTTTTTTACTGCCATCTTAACTTATTGTACATAATTAAGAGAACTGTCACTGGGCAGTATAAAAGTTCCAGATTAAATAATAATAATACGAATATGTACATACCCATGCTTTTTCCTCTGTGAGACTGTTTAGATGTATTGTTTTCTAATCAGAAAGTGTTAACTTCAAGAAATGAACAGAATTCCTGCAAAAGAATTATGAGAAGATAATTTTGCATGCTTTGTGGAAGACACAGATTTAAAGAGAGCAAAAGAAACGCCAATTCTTTGCAGTAGTAAATTCAATTTATTAAAAGAAAGATTTCAACAAGGCACAAAAACCATTAAATGGATCATTTTCTTCCTTTGTGTAAAGTTAAGACTCTGTGATATCAGCTTTTCAAATTGTTTTAGTATTTTCCACTGCGGAGAAGCTTCTAATGAGGAATGGTAAATTGACATCTCGCACCTAGTGGGAAATATTACAGCTGAACATGCATCTTGATGCTAAAAAGAAAGAAAATCTCTCTAGAGAAAAAAAAGATCTTGAGCTTGCTCATAAGTACTCCAGACAGCTGTTTGTTTTGTGCAAGTAGATGTCAGAAATTATATTTTTGTGATCTTTTGCAAACAGCTGGGAATCACGAGATTCCACTGAGCTCAGAGACATTAATGTAGCTTTTATGGGTATAAAGTTTGACCAAACCTTACTTTTTAAAATCAGTCTGAAGAACATACTGCTTGTTAAAGATTGAAAATTTTCAGAAAGGCAAGTGAAATTGTATTCACTGGGTGAATTTTGCTTCAATCCTTTAACTAAGAAAATTACAAGTTTAAAGTTTTTCAAGTTTCCCCCCCAAATATATAATGAGATGTTGATTACAGCGTTGATTTTAGAAAGCTTTAAATGGATTAAGGGTTTAGAAGGACTTAAATCAAAGAAGAACTTTGAAGTCAATTAAAAGAATCCTTTCCCATGGGAAATGTCTGTTTATATTTGGAAACAACTGATAACACAACTTTGAAGGTTGCACACTAGATGTCATTAGAAGGAAATAAATGTGTCAATGACTACCTTAAGAGAGATTTATGATAAGTGGGCCAACGATGTAATCATAAAGTTATCTGTTATGTTGGAATTGGCAGAAGTGATTGAGAAGAAGCAAGTTACATTGAATAAAACTGAAATTTATTTGAATGTGAATTTAAAAATAATAGCCCATAAGAAAGAGATGGAAATAACAGATTTACAAATGAAATGGATAATGACTTAATAATTACAAAAGACACAGAAGTATTAAACCAGAAGAGTGATAGGATAACTGTCATGGTTCCGACAGATGGATCTCTTCAAAAGAACTTCGAGACATTGTTTTCCTTAAAGAATCTTTTACTCGAGAAACAAAGTATCGGCACTACATAGTTGAAGACAAAAACTGAATTCCCCTCCCCTGGCACAAAGTAGCAAAGCGCAATTCCCTCCTCCAATTAACAGTCATAAATCACATTCCCCAATTAACTTGAAGTGCGGGCTTTCTCCCCATCTCTCCTGCCCACCAAATTTCTATCAACTCTGGAACTAATAACCTTGGGTTCCCACGGCTGAGTTATTATTCTTATGACTAGCTGGACTCTCATCCACATTCCCCCTCCCAGCATCAAAGAACTCTAAAAGCGATAGAGAAAAGATGGCTACATTTCCATCTGTTGTCAAAGCAAGAACATCCGATGTTAGCATGTAAATCTCTACATTGGATTTACAACAAGAATGTCAAAGATTTTGTGAGAGGAAATGTAGAAATATGAACAGTGATGTGGATAATGTTCTTTTACTGGAATTACAAAAGGGGTTTGGTAAAGATATCAATGATTCTGAGGGAAGAGATAATGAGGCAGATGTTAGGATGTTGAGGACTTCAGAAAGAAGAATACAAACCCAGTTTATTTGATTACAGTTAATACAATTGGGTTGCTATTTTTGGCAATATTTAATGGATTTTGTTATTTAGGATTGTAGGACAATTTTAAAATTTTTGCTTAGTTGAAGAGAGGAAATAAGGGAGATATGGTTAACTAGAAATGGAGATATAAATATAAAGAGAAGCATTCAAATAGGGTTTAGCAGATATAGTTTGTAATAGTTATGCTGCTAACCCTTAATGCTCTCTTATGGAATGCCATGTTTAATTTTAGGATGCTTGGTCTGGGGCCATAAGTATATTTCAGCTATTTAGAGAAAGTCTGAATGCTATAAAAAATTTAAAACATGTTAAAATATGTTTAAGAATTAATGGAAAAACAGACACTTTACTATCAATTTACTTTACTTTCCTGCTGAATTAGAACCCTCAAAATTTGATTTAGCCATCAGAGATTACTCAAAGCTTTTCACCTGCAAACCATCCAACGATATCAAAATGTATAACTGTTCAAAGCCCACCAAAATAATTTGTGCACGTGAGGTAGAAAAAAACCCAAAAAACCTCTCCTATACCATGATAATAAAATATAATCATATCAAATTAAATGCCTAGCAATAAGCTACTCCTTCATAACAGCCACTTCCCTCTGATGTGAAAATGCTGTCTCTATAGAAGGAACTTCATCTGATGGACTCTTCTTTTCTGAAGATCTATTAAACTTCTTTCCAAAAAGAGTTTTGAATACTGATTTCTTTATTAATATTTTTCTATAGGTATATTTTTTGTCATCTTAATATTTGCACTGCAATATTTGCTTTTATCTTATTTATCTTACAAAAGTATAAGTGATTTTTTTGAGATAACTTCAGGTTAAATATTTTTCAGCATCAATCATTTCCTTTAAATGAATTCAAATAGATTCCTTTTTTTCATTAACACTACCTTTCTAATGTAATTATATGTTTATGAACATTTGCATCTGCATTCTCATATTCTCTGCAAATGATGGCCCTAATACTGTTGATTAGGCAAACTTGTATAACTATATGCAGATTAGGCAAATGTATGTCAGCTTTCCCCAATACTCAGCACCAATCATGCAATCTTATATAATCATCATAGAGGGAGGTAAATATATAGTATATCGTTTCGAAAGTAGCTCATAAATAGACAGTGGCAATATGTCCTAGAATATGCGTAAGCAAATGAATTAATATATGAATATTTTAATGATCAGGATTGTAAATCTCAAAAGCTAAATATGAAACCTAGTTAAAGTTGAGAGCAAACACTTAGAAAATATTTCATGTCAAGTCCTGAATATAAAGTTTTATTAATGGCTTCATTATTATCTGCAGATGCTGGCACAGCAACAAGTCAATAACTATAATTGAAACTATTTAATGGGAGGCTTTATGATCTTAGCAGATAGTTGTTTAGATTGTTAAACTGATACAATGCTTAAGAGGTTTGAGACAATTTTGTTACAATCTTTGCTTCCTCAGCAGAAGTCCAGTTTGAAAAATTATGGCAATTAAGAATTTGTTTCAGATAGATAAAGGATGAGATTAAAAAAATCTAAATATAGTTGCATAATGAGAAAAAAAATATTCCAGTGCCATGCCTTAATGATGGCAAATATAAAACTGAGACTGCAGATGCAAAAGTTTCCTTTGATATTTTTTAATTTGGTTTTCGCTTTCTTAGTGATAGGGGATCTTTCAGGCATAAAAATATACAATCAAGTCAACAATACAAAGCTGAAGAAGAAAAGATATTTAGTGGAAAACAAAGAAAGAAACAAGCTGTCTTGCATACTGGAAGTTTCCCTGTCAGAAATCACACAAAATTGTTTGATACTAAATCTAGCCACTAGCTATATTTTGGTGACAGGCAGCAACTGCCCCCATGTCCTCAAGAGAACTATCCATTTTTTTTTCATTTTATAAGTATAAACCTTGGAGTTTTAGCTTGAAATTTTCTGCATATGTACAAAACTCATTCAATATGTCATGGTCTTTTAAAATAGTGATTAATTATATTTTATTATTTCTGCCCCTCCTCCCCCCGTTATTCCCAGGGTTGCCAGAATAAATCCCATCTCTGATCTTGGATGGAATTGGATTTCTCCTTTCACAATCTCAGGATCTTCCTGAAATAACAGCTCCTGCTAATGAGCAGGTGACAGCTGTGGCCACAAAGGATTTTGCATAACTCCATGTGGTGCACCAGTTGTGCCCTTTCCTAGATGGGGGGGGGGGGCTTCAGACAGTCACTCACGTCCTGGTCACTTCACAGTTTAACTATGGCAACATTGTGCGGATAGTAACACCTTTGTTTCATCACCTGCCCTGGTTGCCAGTTTGTATTTTGGTGCAATGTAAGGTCCTTGTTATTACCTACAAACTCTATCTGGCCAATCTGACAGGGTTGCACATTGCCATTTAATGGGATCCAAAAGCTTCACCAGCATCTGAAAGATCCAAAGACCTAGATTACCCCCATCTGGCTGTTGCAGAGAAGTGCTGTGAAGACCTGGGCCTTTGGCGAAAGTGAGTGAAATTCCCTTTTGGATTATGTGAGTTTGTTTCCTTATATTCCCATCCAGTTGTCACTCTTTGCTCTTCATTTTTGTCTATTGCTGTGCTTTTCCCCTCTGGTTTTTAATGTTTTTATTTGTAACCACTCAGAATTGTTGGGAGTTGGGCAGTAAATAAATTTAAGCAGGTTATCTGGACCTATTTTAGTTGGGATTCAGGCTGTGGTATAGTACAAAGGTATCATTGGTTGCACTAGTCCAGGGGTAGGCAACTTTGGCTCTTTTATGACTCGTGGACTTCAACTCCCAGAATTCCTGAGCCAGCATGGCTCAGCTTGGAAACCTCTCCCTTTCCCCTCAGCGTGGCTGGCTCAGGAATTCTGGGAGTTGAAGTCCACGAGTCATAAAAGAGCCAAGGTTGCCTACCCCTGCACTAGTCAATGACCTTTGGTGGAGCCAGGATGGGGTGTTGCATCTATTCTGTCCATCTTTATCTTTCAAAAAAACTATGGTTATGATCAAGAGTATCCTTTTGCACTGCTGTGGGAGCGGGAGGTACTGGATTATGGAAATTCTCCTTCTTCCTCTGAACTGGTTACAGTTCTTGCAGACATGTGGAGTTGTGTGGCTTCTAAATCTAAATTAATAAATGAAACAAGCTCCAAAGGCTGTTCCAATGTCTCAATTCCTATATCTTACATCCAAAGAAAAATTTGAAAGGACAGGTAAACCTCTAGATTTTCTTTCAACCATAGTGTTAAAAATGCATGAAAAATGGGCAGGGACAGAGAGGATGTGAAAAATGAAGTGTTATCAGATACAGCCCATTGTTGCTGGATGGGATTTGTTTTGGACATTAATTCATCTCTAAGAACTTCAATACACCACAGAGAATCTAACAATATTCTTGTTTCCACTTCTGCTGGATCCTGCTGTTCCAAAAGACCTTCCCTCTGATATTTGGTAGCCCCTGACCTTCCTGTTCTTTAGGAAAGCTTTGAAAATACAGTTATTTCTCTAAGCACTGTAGCCAGGATAGTAAATTCTTATTGGAAGAGGGTAAAAATGTTAGGCCATGACACACATTAGTAATTATTACTGCTATTCTTTATTATTGTTTCAATATAGAGTTATATTGTTGAATTGGGGCACCATCTACATTTTTTTTTTAAAAAGAAAGTGGTTGGCAGTATTTTTCCTGGAACAAAACCAAACACAAACCCTGTAACATTAAGACTACTGAGTCAGTTAGGTATTCCAGCCCAGAAATGGCACCACCATGCAAAGAAAGTTGAGGCTTGTCATTAGAAGTCCCTATTGTTCACAAGTAAATGCACTTCTATAAAAAGTTTACCTTGAATGGAAGACAAACATATCAGGGCAATTATGGGGAATTGGAATAATAGGGAGACAATTTAATGAACACAAATGGGCTAGCCCCTCCAAAAAAAATGGCAACTAAATGGTCTCTCTTATTTCAAATAACATATATAATAATAGAGGGAGGTCTATTTGATGATTTAAAAGCACTGATATGGAAGCCTAGTTGGCAAAGGAAGAAAGCCACAATAAGGCTGAAGAAAATTGGGGTTTTGATTTATTAGAGGGGATTTCATATTATTAATTAGAGGCTTAAAGGGAGAAGTTGAGATAAGGGGAATTTTGGTCATTAGATTTAAAATATTTGGAAATTAGTTGAAAATAAGGATTTTATCTTTAATATTTAAAAATTAGACTCAAAAGAAAAAAAATTAATTAATATGAATATGTTTGATTTATTGATTAACCCAGACAATATATATAATGGTTTTGATTTATTAAAGGGGATATTGTATTATTAAGTAGATGATTTAATACGGTGGGAAACAGATAACTTTTAGGAAATAGAACAAGACTATATTCAAATAGATAAAATGTGTATTTTGAATATTAGATTCTGTTTTGAATTGAGATAAGGGAAATTTTGGTTACCTAAAGCCTGAAAATTATAAATATCAAATTGGAATATTGATGGGAAATTAAAAATTGGGAAAAAATTAATAACAGGACATGGATTGTTTATGAAGATTGAATGTAAAAGTATTTAAGATATGTATAAGCTAAACATTTATTGATAAATGAAATAATGATGTTTTTACTGAGTTGATATAATAAGAACTGTATTATCTTAAATATGAGACAATAGATATTAAGGGAAAGAGAGGAAATATTTGATGTTGTAACTTGAGATTTGTACTAAAGATTTTTATATGTTATTGAACTATTGATTAACCCAGCCACCACATTGCTTTTTAAATACTTAAATGTAAAATTGGAAAATTAATAAAATATTATTTTAAAAAAAGTTTACCTAAAGCATTATGTCACACAAAACATACATAACCCCCTTTCACTTTCCACCCACCCATCAGTGTGGAAACAAATCACAATCAGAAATCAAGGACAAGGATAAAGTTAGACATGGATGCTATAAACGTCAGCATTTCAAACACTTTATCCATATATTTTTTTCCTTTCCACATCTGGAGCAAGGGGGAGGGAGCAAGCAGGGGGAGGAAAGCTTGATTGGCTGCATTTCAAAAACAACCACATTTTTCAACTGAAGTTAAGCATGTTTATATAATCTACTAGTTCAGAAGAATCAGTCCCATGGAGGAGTTGCATTTGTGCACAGGTACTTTCCATACTAACAACAAAGACTTAGGAAATCACAGATACAGCCAGGATCTTTTTCTGCCTGGGGCAGCATTCAAATTCTTTTGGCAGTTGATATCAAAATTACTTCTCCTTAGCTGTACTAGTAAGTAGTTAATAATAACTACTTAGATGATGCCTCATCTTCATAAAATTCAAAATGTGTTACATGATGCTAATGGTACAGGACCCAATCTGGGTCAGTCATCTCTAGCAGCTAGAGAGAGAAGTTCCCTGGGGATGGGCTCCAGCACGAAGCTCGGAAGACAAAAACTCTGGTCCTGGTGACCAACCCAGTTTGGATCCTGCAACATGTATCCTGGGACACACATATTTGCCTTCATTCACTAATGGTACAGCTGTCTACAGATGGAGCCATCAGCCAAAAGGCTATTTTGCCATGGATCAAGTTTGGAGCTTGGGCTCTGTTCTCAAAAGCGAAAACATCCCACCTTCTATTTCCCTGGCAGACCTGAAGCCTCATTTCAGAATTCCTGAGTTTCGGAAAGTCTGAAAAGGAGGAGTGGGAGAGGAAGTGGAGAGAAGCTTAAGCAATGCGGTCCAAATTATTTTCTTCCGTTACTTCACCATAGGAATCATTTAAAGGCACCACATTCCAATTTTCTTTCTTTCCTGCCAGTTTCTTGCTGCGGGGCACTGAGTTTGCAGGATTGTTCTATTGTCTGTATAGTGTTCCAATTCAGGGATGGGATTGCAAAATAAGAAGCCAGCTGGACACCTTTCAAAAGTTGAAATTTTTATCATCTTTATTTCAAAACTTTAGACTGATATCCTTTAATTAGGAAAGAAATTTAAACCAAGATACTTGGGGAAAACAGTCTTTGTCCTTTTTGCCACACGTGAAATGAGAATATTCTGTAATGTTGAAATGTATGTTTTTAATAAACTTCTAATGCAAAATTAATTAGAAGGTAATAAAGAAACTAAAGGCCATATGAAGGTTTCATTCACAATTGAGAATCTAAAGATTGCTTCTAAGTAAACAAATTGTGGTGCACAGGGCAGACCCCAATAGGCAATATGTAATTACAGCTGCTCACAAGAGTACTGCATTCTGTTATTGTGGGCAGTCTCAAAGAGAGCGATACAATGACATAATGATCATTACAGACACATTATTAAATCTCCCTGTTTCACTTCTGCTATAAGTGGGTGCTAGCTGCATTTTCCTTTCTCTGTTCTACCCACAAATTAAAAAAAGCCTGCAAATGCAATATCCAGGTTTTTTTTAAGGTTCAGCAAATTATTGTATGAATGCAGAAATACTTTATGTAATATGCTTGGAAAAACAAAATTAATAAGTTTTTAATATAATTTTCTAATTTTAACCTACCAAATCTTTTTTCAGAAAGCATTTTTTGAGAAATGTGGCAAATGTGGCAAATTCAAAAAAGCCTGCAAATGCAATATTCAGGTTTTTTTTAAGGTTCAGCAAATTATTGTATAAATGTAGAAATACTTTATTTAATATGCTTGGAAAAACAAAATTAATAAGTTTTTAATATAATCTCCTAATTTTAACCTACCAAATCTTTTTTCAGAAAACATTTTTTGAGAAATTCCCTTCTTTCTTCATTGTTTTGTGCATATTTGCAGAAAATAATTTCATTTATTATGACAGTTTAATTTAATTTTAGTGCCTAAAATTAAGTGAAGGGAAATCAACTTACATATTAGATAGACATTAGATAATTTCTAATACTATCTATCTTTTACGGAAGACCTTGTGTGATACCTTAATTCTGAAGTGTAAGAGATATGGTTCTCATATCTTGTGCTGTTTTTCTGGCAACTATAAATAAATGAATAAATAATGAAATAATTCCTATAGTTGCCATTTTTTGATCATATCACACTGAGGCATATTGCCAGAAATTTTAGTCCTTCCATGGGAGATAGGTCAATCTCACAAGAGAGAAATAAAATCAAAATGTATTGAAAAGAAAATATACAGTGTGTAACAACTCTTTTAGACTTTATATGTTTAATATTGGAGGAGGTAAATATAAAGCTGTTGGAAATATAGGACAATGGCAGTTTTCAAAAAAATATATTTTAAAAAAAATTGTAATCAAGACAAACACTAAAGAGTGCTGATAAATAAATAAACATTTGTTGTAAAGAATTTGCAGCAAGATTTCAAATTCATATTCTGAATCACAAAAGACTTTAAACTTAAATATTACTTCTGCACAATTTGAGAGATGCCTAAAAGATTGACATCCACACAATTATTGAGTCTGCACAGAAAAATAAGGCTAATAAAATGAAAATAAGCCAGGAGAGGATTTGCTCTTGAAGATGGCTGCTGAATGGCAAGGGAATTTTTTTCTCTTGCAGATTTTGCTGCCATAGCTGTTTTTTTTATAGTGCTGCTTGCTGGATTTGAATGGAAGCACTTAGAAATGACCCAAGACGGCTTTTGGACAGCCATGGATCCACCTGGGAAGAGGAGACTTGAAGATTTCAGTCCCCTCTGGGAGTGGTTGGAAAGCCATTGGGCACACATCTTCCTCTTGGTAGTTCATTTTCTTAAGCATGCCTGACTTTTAACTTTTTGAATCCCCTGCTTTACTTTGTTTTTATCTTTAAAACTTGACTCATTGGCTGAATGCTGATTTATTTTAACCCCTGCGCTCTTATACAACAGCCCAAAAGTATCTGAGTGGATTTATGATAAACTGTTTTTTTTTTAAAGTGGATTGAAGGAGATTGGGGAATGAATTTATCACATTTAACTGAGGAACAATTTCATCTGGATTTTTTTGGGAAGATAGGCTTTGGAGATTTGACTTATTGTAGTTAATCAGACAACAATTGGTAAGAGATGGTATTAAGAAACAAACATGGATATTTGATTCAGGACCAATCAGTGTTATTTTTTGGGACAATTTGGGATAGTTAAGAAGTTGATTACAATAATATTTGTTAACAGAGGGTTTTGAAATTTTAATCTTTTCTTTTTTATTATTGTTTTTCTGTTAACTATTTTGTCATTAATATAGTATACAGATGACAGTTAACAACTAGCAAATAGAATTAATAGTTTAGTAGTTTAAAATTCTTTGAGCCTGTTTTGCAAGGGCAAAACTAATATTGCTGTAATATATTAATCAGCATTCAGTTGGGGGGACAATATGCATATATGTATTAGTCTTTTTAATGCACTTTTTCTTTGTTTCTTTAACCTTTTTTGATGTTTTGTATTTTCTAATAAAATAAAAATAAATAAAAAAGAAAATAGGCCAGGAGATTTACACATTATTGAAAAATAAATGTCAACATTCCAATGCAAATGCTCTCTTAGTCTTCTCCCTTCAGAAACAGTAATTCAAATCTTATTTCTTTATTTCAATTTCTCTGAGTTTCCTTTTTTCCTGGATATTTCAAATTTTGATGCAAGATGGAGGATGTCAATCTTCTCTTTTCTCAGCTTCAATAACTTTTATCTGATAATGATGAAAGCAAAACTTTCTACTTTTGTATAGGAGAAAAGACTGAATCTTCTATCTGTATTTGTGAGCTGGGTCTTCTATTTCAGTGCTACAGCTGATCTCCATAAATGCTGCTGGCCAAAACAGTTGAAGAAGAATTACTTACCTTAAAATAACTACAGTGTTAGGGTTCAATCAACTGGAACAGCTGATAGATTAAGGTGCTTTTAATTTTATTTTAAAAATTACCTTGAATAATAAAAGACATTTATCCAAGCAAAATATTACTTTTGACATTGTGACAGAAGCTGCATGGGGTTGAAGGACATTTTTATCCAAGCTGTAGCCCACATCAAATTTGTTATTGTACTAGAATAGAAAGCAAAATAAGAAGAATGTAGAGGCAAAGATAAATTTAATACATTCTGCTTGATGGCAATACATTTTGCTTTTTTTTTATCCTGGGAAATTATGTCTTAGATGGTAAATAAATTACCCATCCAGAATCTAGATGCTTATAAAATTGATCTTGCTGCTCTTAAGGCATTTTACGTCCAAGAACAAAGACGTGTTCATTAAGCTTGACTTTCAAGGAAATGAAAAACGAAGAATATTTTTAGATCAAGAAAAATTGATTATTATTGTGTATTTGTTTCTGATATGACTATTATAAATTTGCCATCAGGCCACTGATCACAGCCACAGTTTCTTTTATTATTGATGCACTTTTTTATATGGACTTTTTGATTTTTTGAGTGCTTTTTGGTAATATTATATGGAAAAGCAACAAGCAATGGTGGATTAATTGGAAAAATTGCAGATGATGTGAGAATCAGTCTAATCCATATTGTTGGTCCCATGTGAATTTAATAGTTCAAACTTTTATTTAATTGAAATTATCTACTTGTATTTAGATTAATAATAAATATTTTGTGGAGAATAGGGAGAAAACTGTATCTTTCCTTGGGTAATGAAAAATAGCAATAAATATCCCCAAAGCTGTGTAAAAAATGTTTTTCCCATGCATTTTTCTCACTGCTTCTCCTTTGTTGTTTCTTGGCCAAATCTTTGAGGCTCATTTGCAAGAATCCTGAATGACTATAGCAAGCATGATCATGGACTGGTTAGGGATGATCTATTTGTACCTAACACATTTGGGTAATTTAAGAACACTGAAGGGGATGTTTCCAAGTTATTCTGTGATAAGTCCAGTACTGTTTATATTTTATAGTATATATTCAATTTTATATACGTTTAGGTTTATGTATAAGAATCTCACCACATGATGTAGAACTCAAGGGCTTCTTAAAATATGATTTTTAAATCTCCTCTTGAATGCTATAAGTACTGTTTCAGCCCACCTTGGGACATAACAAAAGGGTGTGTTTTCCTGCTGAATTTCCCCTAATAATTTACAATGAACATAATTCATAAAATGGAATTATGTTCATTGTAAATTATTAATTCTCCAGAAACTAAATGATGCATCCTCAATTTATGGGTCCACTCCACAGCAACCGTAAAGAGCCATTTCAATAAGATTGCAATGCATGTTTCTCACTGCCAATTAAAATATATATCATGCACAATTGCAATACAGAGTGACAACTCAAAAAGGGAGATAAGACCATTGGGATAATACAATGCCAAGCCAAGCCAGATTTCTGTAGAACTCTTATCTACAAGCAGTTTGCTTTGAAACAGTGACCTTGAGGTTTAACAGGAAAATAAATCTGTTCTATCCCTCCTTGTTATGTATTCTTTGGTATCTAGTTATAATTTACAGCTGAACATAGTAAATCCACAATTATGTACACAAAAAATGGCTTATGGAAGATTGTACAATAGTTTGCATTATAAGAACATTTTTTTTCTTTAATTTTGACACACTTGTATCAAAGAACTTGTAAGATTGAACTTTTATCTTATAAATATATTCAGCTATGGTATGTCCACTGTACTCTGATCTTTTCACAAGGTCATCCCAGCTGAATTTGTGACATGAAAGATTGCCTTACTTTCATGGTGCCGATTTTCAGGTGTTAGAGGGGAAAGACATCCCCTCATGTATCTGGCAGCTGTAAAAAAAAGATGTCAAGAGGCAGAGAGGTTATCAGTCAGTCAGCAGTTATGCAACTGGCAAACATAAGGACTAAGTGAATTTCAGATTTCATATACCAAATATAATCTTTTCAATTAATTGTCCATACTGGGGCATTACAAAATAAGCAGACAAACAAACACATCTTATTTCCAAATTCAGAGCAGTGACACCTTGATTCTGTTTTAGCTAAAAATACATTCAGTTTTGCTTATAATAAGTAGGATTCTGTTCAAGTATGATCTCCAAACTTTTCAAGCTATTGTGTATATTTGGATTTTTGGGAACCTGCTACATAAATATTTTCATGGCAACAATTTACTCATTCAGATAAAAGCTGCAGTTCTCTATCAGTTTTATTGTTGAAAAACATTTATGTGGTTCAAATATAAAGTCAGTTTTGAAAATAAAATGATCTACTTTGCTTTACAGTAGGACTCCTTTAAAAAAAATAAAAAAATGTACAATATTTTAAAGGTAAAATATCAGGGATTGTCTCAACATACTGAGCATCCTTGGATTAAGGAACAGGCCTGGCACAAAGAAAACCTAGATTCAAATTCCTACTTGACCAGAGTCTGATTGAATAACTTTGTCAGTGCCTTTCACAATAGCCTATCTTATGCATTACTGTGAGAGAGCCATATATGTTACTTTGAGGTCTGAGAGAAAATATGACATACAAACCACAAAATAACATATCTGCACATTGTTCATTTATTAATTCATATCTTTATCCCTCCTGATCTTGGCCAAACTAACATTTGCTGTTATTATATATATTATTAACATATAACATTTAGTTTGAGGATTTCCCTGGTGAATGGTGATATTATGGTTGATGTTGAGGTGTATTGTATAACTTTCAATTTTTGATTATGATATGTACCACTCTGAGATGGTTAGAATGGTATAAGAATAAATAAAAACATTGGCATGAGTTACAGATTAATTTGCAAAAGATTTTTAGACACTTTCCCCAATCACACCTGTACCTTTACTATATATTAAAAAATAGCAAATAAAACAAACTGGCCACCTGAAGCAGGCTAGAGACTCCTTAACATCAGAGCAAGAATGGTGTTAGAAAAAAATCCTCAGAGCAAACAGTAACTTAATTTGCATTAGGTTTTGATACATATGGTATGCATCAGATATTTTTTCTCAAATTAAACTAAGAATAAAATAACTCTTAGTTCCTTTTCTGTTTTTTCCTATTGTGCTATACTTATTTTTCAATGGAGCAAATCTCTTTTAGCACAGTTGGATTGTTCAATATGGAAGTCTTTGCAAAAGAGATATTTAAATTTGTATTGTCTGAACAGGCTCCTTTTTACTGAATTCACATTGAAGGTGTTCTTTTCTTTCCTTCACTATCTTCTAATCAGTGAAAAGAAGAACTTCACATTTGCACAATGGGAGGAAGCTACAAAAAAAAGAGAATCAAATGGCTTTTAGCTGTTTTGAATGGCATTTAATAGCTTTGGCTTTCTGGGAAAGCAAATTCTGAACTTTTCCTTTATCACTGGAAACTTAAAGATCTGATTGAATGTTATCAATTTCCATAGCATTTTTGGTTGAGTTGATATTATCTACATCAGAGGTCCCCAACCTTTTGGGCACCAGGGACCAGTTCCATGGAGAGAGGTTTTTCCGTGTACCGGAGGTTGTGTGGTTTTGTGTGCTGCCTGCATCTTGCGGATGGGGCTTTGCTTGTTTGTGCGGACCGGTTGCTGGCATGCAGTGGACCGGTACTGGTCCACGGACCAGGGGTTGGGGACCCCTGATCTATATTCCACATCAGCACAGCTTGGCAAGTCAATTAAACTCTCAAAGCAAGAAAAGTCTCATATTTTTATGTAGGTCTCCTAGGGGCAATGTTAGAGAACATGTTAAACTTTGCATCCAGTTCCTCCTTGTGCTTTTTGATAAGTATATTCTTAACCTTAAGAGGTAGGAAGTTTAAAGTTTTATGATCAGGCAGAATGGTATGCATGGAGTCCAACATTTTCATCACTTCTAAAGTGGAATTATTTTCCATCCAAACTCTTCAGTTCATCAAAGGAACGCAATCATGAATAAATACATGCACAAGTGAAATAGCTCATTGAAATCATGCTTGGAAAAAACATTGAATAAAGGAAGTGGATTGCTGTAGGAGAAAAAAAACAACTTCAAGGCTCTATACACAATACATCCAAATGAAACTTGTGATGTCAGAAAATAAAGGAAACTTTATTATTCCTTGCTGGGGAATTTGGACTTGATGATCCCAAAGGTTCCTGTCAAGTGATTGTTGGCAGATATATTTTTCTATAATATTTTCCATAATCCTAGCAAGCGCATCTATACAAGCAATGACAATACAAGCAAGGTTATGCTTATAAAAAGTGTAATCTGTCGTGAGGTGCTTTGATGGCCCTGTTCTTGAGTCATTGGTCCAGTATTATTGCAGGATGTTTTGCGATCCTAGTGATTAATCAGACATCAGTGTGCCATCTATTTGGCATCTGAGATTACATTTTAACTTTTTCTGTCATTGATAATGCTGCAAAAGATTACGGATTCTGATTTATGCCAGAGTTTGTGTTTTAATTCTTGAATTTAAATCTTATAATGGGTAGTTTATAATGGTAGTCATTTATAAAGCATATTGGTAGAAAAAAGATGAGACAAAACTTAGTATTTTATAAACAAATATTATGTTCAAATAATATAATAATCTGCCTTTCTGCTGTGTTTTCCAAGGAGCAGCTTCAGAAGCACCAAAATTTCTATATAAGGCATGCAGTTCTACCTTCTGTTGCAAAAGAATATCCACTAGCACTAATTCCAGTCACCATTCTACATAACAACATATGACAAATTCTATGGCAAGTCCTGATAAATGAATTTCATACTGAGAGGTCTGAATATATGGAGTTCAGCTTCCCCCCCCCCCAAACAATTATTTCCATGCAATTTCATTTATATCAAGGCTGAAAGGGTGAAAAACAGACTATGGCTTTATAATTCTGTTATGGATCATTGGGGTAGGAGCTCAATTAATAAATACTTTTTTTATTTTCTGGCTATTTCAAACTCTTGACTGAACAAAGCAACCTTCAGTTTCTCAAAGACTCTAAATTCCATTTATCCTCCATGTACTATAAAAGAAGAGAAAAAGAAAGAAGGAAGTGTGAACAAGGGCTTATCTACAAACATCCAAACAAGAGGCTCAGATAATCTCCCTGAAACATTCTTGCTATAATGCATGAGAGAGCTTATTCAAGAGGTAAATGAGTAACAAAATTAGCTAGACTATCTGTATTGATTTTATCTGGAATGCTTCATAAGAGATTGTTACCTTCCCATTGTTACTTTCCCCGTAGAGTAATTTTTATACATAAAGATTTTGCTTCATTGGTATTATAAGAAAATTTCTCCTAATTATCTTTTGCTGGAAACCTCTTGGAAGAAGGAAGCTATCAGAGAACTTTGAATTTATCTCTCTTCCCAGCTCTTAACAAGTTTCTCAAACAGATTATTGGGCATATGCTTCTTACTAGTATCTTATGTGCTTTGAGTTTAAGAGATGTATTAATAATTACAGACATACTTGGTGAATGATAATTCAGCCTATGTGAATAAAACTCTTGAGAAAAACTTTGAAAAACTTGCAGAAAAAATTACCTATTTCATTATTATTAAAATATTCTGAAATAATCTCTTCTGCATTGTGCTGAACAAACATTTAATGCAATCTGATTATTAGGCTGCCCTAAGATAAAGGACAAACCCAGACAGCAGGTTGAATGGGCTTTCTTCCAATCTGTGACACAAAGTATGCCAATATAAATTTGTTCTTTCTACTTGTCTCATTAACAAAGCTGGAGATATAAGGACAAAGATTGCCACTGAAGTATCAGAAATTATGTATTTAGCAAACCCTGGGTTCTGATAAAATGGAAAATCCATTTTATTCCTTTGCAGAAAATAAATACAAGGTTTGAATAACAGGGAGCTATAAGGATAAGAGGATCACGTAGGACATAATATTATTAAAAAATGGTAAGCAAGACATCTTTGAACCATAATTAAGGAGTCATGTGGGTATATACAACTCAACCTGGATTCTTATAAAAATGTGGTCAAGCAAAATCATCTCATTTTAAAATCTTTCTTGAACTTACTGGATTTGTTTATTTACCCCTTCATCTCTTTTTTAAACAACAGCAACAAGATTCATATCTTCATTATAGATTCAGAATACCAAATTGGTCTCTAATGCCTCCTGTGTCAGGGAACAAGGAATTTCCGTTGACATATGATTGATGAAGTGTAAAGCATATACATTCCTTAGCTTGAGAAAAGGAACAAAAATAATGGAAAGTTACCCATTAGTCAAAGGAGACCCTGTGTAAGCTAGTAGTATCATTTGACAACACTTAATAGTATGAAATCTGAAGGTGAACAGTGAATTCATTGGCATTGTCTACCACTAGATTCAGTGGTTGAGTTACAAGCCACAAGACTATATCATATTGTACCCTAATACAATAAGATCTGTGAGATAGCAGAATCAAAATGTAGATGTTCCTAATCTTTGCCACAAATGGTGGGATGGCAGATTAGTTCAAATTGCTTAGAAATTATTTGCGACCAACACTTAGCAAGGATAGAGATATATCATACTAATTTTCACTGTTTCCATTTTCTCTTTAGAGAAACCTATACATTCCTAAGAAGCATTGTCATTTACCATCAGGGAAAATAATCATACTAGTAGATAGAGCAACTGAGTATGAATAGACAATGTGTGGCTTTTGTCTGCATGCATTTTGAGTACAGAAAGTACTAAAATAACCACATAGTAACTTACAGAATAATTATGCAAAAGTGGCAGATGAGGAAAAGATATGCTTTGATGTTAGCAAAATAGCTAACATCTGGGCGGGAAAGGAGAAGAATATAAAATTAAGCATTAAATCTTAAAATGACATTAAAATAGCAACCTTATTTCCTGTATTCATAAAAAACTCTGCCATAGTGCGCTAATCAAATACTTTATTATTATCATCAGCTACTGACTAGATAGCGAGGGGACCAGTGGGCTTATTATGATAGAAGACACATCCCAGCCACACCCAGGTATAACACTGGCGGCATCACCCAAGGAGATCACGCGATCACCCAATCTATTATCACAATGACACCCTTGAATTGTCACAAAACTCTTTTCAAAAAATGTCAGGGAACAAATTCTGTTTTATTTGGGTTTCTTTTACTCCTATAAGTAAATTCTTGAAGGGAAAAAAAAACCATGATGGTATCAACAATAAAATATGTCTTTGCCAGTAAATGAAACATTTCCTGTTGCCTTGCAAATGTGATTTTTCCCCTCTTTCTACTTCTACAGACATAGAAACAATAAAATGGAATTTCTATGTGAACTGCAGTTGACAGAAAATATAAAAAGATGCTTAATCGCAGGAGACTTTTTAAATTAATAATTTGTGCATCTTCTGTAATTGTTTTTTCTAGTCACTTGCCAGAACTTCTGACCTACAAAGATGATGTCTGACATACATAAACAATTGAATGTTGTTGTTGTTGTTAGTTGCGAAGTTGTTTCCAACCCATCGCAACCCCATGGACAACGTTCCTCCAGGTCTTCCTGTCCTCTACCATCTTCTGGAGTTCATTTAAGCTCATGCCTATTGCTTCAGTGACTCCATCCAGCCACCTCATTCTCTGTCATCCCCTTCTTCTATTGCCCTCAATCTTTCCCAGCATTAGGCTCTTCTCCAGTGAGTCCTTCCTTCTCATTAGGTGGCCAAAGTATTTGAATTTCAACTTCAGGATCTGGCCTTCTAAAGAGCAGTCAGGGTTGATCTCCTCTAGGACTGACCGGTTTGAATGCCTTGCAGTCCAAGGGACTCGCAGGAGTCTTCTCCAGCACCATAGTTCAAAGGCCTCAATTCTTTGGCGCTCAGCCTTTCTTATGGTCCAACTTTCACAGCCATACATTGCAACTGGGAAAACCATGGCCTTGACTATATGCACTTTTGTTGGCAGGGTGATGTCTCTGCTTTTTAGTATGCTGTCTAGATTTGCCATAGCTTTCCTCCCCAGAAGCAAGCATCTTTTAATTTCTTGGCTGCAGTTCCCATCTGCGGTGATTTTGGAAACAATTGAATACCACAGTCCAAAATGCTATACCAATATTTTCTTTATTTATGAATGTAAAATATATATCTCATAGCAGCTCTCTGCTCACAAATTTGTTTTCATAAGGTGTAATATTATTCTACCCCTGAAAAACAACTAAGAAACAGATTGTTCACAAGTTTATTTTGGGCTTCTTTTACTACACCATTATGCTTATAAAAGTGATGGCAACCATCCTTTATCTCTAGAGATAGGGTGCAAATTATTAAAATTTTAAGATGAAAATAAACTGGCAAAAATTAAAATTACATCCTTATGCAGAATTTTAGAGCTTGGATGTCTATCAAAATGCATGACTCAAATGTTCAAAATAAAAAGTATGATGATAAGCTTCACAATGTTAAATATGTTTCATTGCATTTTTTTCTCCTTTTGGCTTTAAAGCTTTTAAAAAGTTTTATGCCTAGAGGGACAAACATTGTCTTTTTTGTAATCGAGAGATGAGTTTTCTGAAATGAAAGACACACTATTCACCTAGGCACAGAGTCCTTGGGGTTTTAACAAAACACAAGATATTGAATAGTTTGTAATAAACTCATAAGAATTGGCATCTCAGCATTTGCTATCAGACAGTATATGTTATTTTCTGTCAAACAACATTTTTTCATATTACTTTCTTATGCTGGGATTGTACTAAATCTTAAATGTAATTTACAATACGCATCCTCTAGGCCCTGTGTGTGCAGTATGAATGCCACAAATCTATGGTGCATTAGATAAAAAAATATTAGGTCTTGACTACCAAAGCAACAAAGTATATTATTTTTGGAATATTATATTGTCAATCACGCAGTTTCATATTTTATTTTCATAAAATATGAAAAAAGGAGCCTTGATGGAAGACAGTATACAGTATTTTCAACTTCAGCTGCTTCTTCTAAAATACAACTTATTTATGTCATTATTATGACAGATTTTTTTAAAAAAACGTTTCTGCTTTTTATTCAGGAAAGTTATACATGTTCAATGTCTGAGATAGGCAGATGATTTGGATCTGCAATTGTAACTCTCAAAGTTATCTTCAGTCTCTTCAGACTGAAAGTGACCGATCCACCAGACAGAAGTATAACAGAAAGGACATTCTCAGTAGTGACAAAATGAAGAGACCGTGATTTATGCATTCAAAAACTCAGAATATTGCAGTCTTCCAATTTAATGTTCCAGGTCAGGAAAAATATGGCTGGACATCTGACTTGTCATGAAGAGAAAGCAAATCATGTAAGAGCACTCTGTAGTGGAAAAAGCTTGGAGTGAAACTGTCATTTAAAGGCCATCCAAAAAGATCAGCATCAAGAGAAGATTGCACCAGACTCTCTTCACTGGCAAAATATTTTAAAAAGAATACCAGCACTGCCCGACTTTTTTAATCTGCTGCATATGTGAAACAATGGACCCTTCCTTAAAATTATGGAACAGGTTGTTCTATACCTGTTTTCTAGAAGCATCCAAGAAATCTACATGAAACATTATCTAAGGGGAAAAACATAACAAATGAGATAATACAATTACTGGAATCAAATTAAAGATTGTGGCAGAACTGAAGTCAGCAAAATATTACTGGATTAAACACCTGACAGCAGCCGTGGAATCCAAGTAACTGCAAAACACCTCTGAATAATATAAATATATGTTCTCCTTATATACCAACTTTGCCTAAGATGATAAAATGATTAAATATCATTTCAATGAATTGTTCATAAAGCATCCAAAGCACTGACAATACTCCTTATATCCCTTTTACTAGAAAGCTCATTGAATTGCAAAATGCATTGCCTTAGCATTCTGTAGTAGCTAAATATATCACAATATATGCCCTCGCAATTTCCCATGCATCTGGTTAATTGATGTCTGCACTTGAATCCTTCGTCTTCTTGAGTATTACTCATGCTTCCACATTTAGAATTAAGTGTCATAATTAAACTTCAGAAGTGAGGTTGCAATATGTATAGACTACATGATTGGACAATGTCTCTGTTGTCTTAATAACTATAGATATGCTCAAGCTTGGTACATATTGCTTCTTTAATGCTTTTGTGTGTTCCCTTTACCTACATACTTATAGCTTTCCAGGATGTTGATTAGGATTATGATAGTTTCTAAAGAAGCTAAAATTTGGAAGCCAATTTTAAAATTACCTTCAGATTCCAGGTTAATGAAGGATTCATTACCACAAAGCTGATACACACAGACAAACAGAGACCAATATATAAAGCTATGTTAATATCACTTGCCTATTTTAGTGGGCACATAATCATTTTTTTTTTCTGTTTCTTTCCTTTTATATGAAACAAATTGATAATTGATTTGTTGCCTTTGTGCTTCGCTGCTTTTCTCCTCAACATTTGCATGTTTTTTGTTGCTAGTTGGAGCAAATCATGTCCTAGTTATAGGTTGTTTTATGACTGTAATACAGATATAAATTATTTAAAATATTGTATTTTCAGGAAACATACATTTGGCCTTGAGGTCAAAGAACATTTGTCTAAAAAATTCTCTAATCATAAGAAACCTAAAAAATAGATAATGTTATTCGTTCCCCATTATACTGTAATGATAATGAAACTACCAATGGTTAGAATATTACTATTATGTAGCCCAATTAATGGCAATTAATGCTAAGTAGTATAATAGATATGCAGTAATTGCTGATGAGAGATCAATATTTACATACTATTCTGTCTTTTTTGCAGAGCTCTGGTAGGCTTACTGTATTCGATTCTTCTAGCTAGTATATGCACCCAACAACTCAAGAATGGGGATTAGACTGAAAAATGTTGACTAACCCAGTTACACTTATTCAAAGCAGGTATATTATAGAATTGCTCTACACTAAAATCCAAAACACATTTAAGAAAGACTCTTTGGACTAAATAGAACGTACTCCAAAATAAATATGCCTCCAAATAGTACTAAAATAGCTTATTCTGCTTCTTTATTCATTTTCATTGCTATCAAATAATGGAATACAGAAACTGAACAAAACCTTTTTTCCCCCTGAATCCTTATCTGAAAAGGAGAATTAAATCAGACCTGAAACTTGAGAAAAAAAATGAGAATATCAGTTCAGAATCTGGATTCATTTCTGAATTTTGGAAGTGGAAAATACTTGATGCAGGTATTTTAAATATGAACATGCAGTTTTCTCTTTAGGGAAAAAAACACCACATACATGGTATAGGATTACCCTGATAAATATAAGACATTATTTTCTTCAGAATTTGACCAGTGGAAAATGTATTGGTCATTTTAATTGGTACTTTTTACAGGACAATCAACAATGTATACATATTCGTATTTATTTGATTTAAACAAGTGGGACTTACCATGAAATATTTATTCCTACCTATCATATATATTTTTTATTCTGGCCATTCATGAAAAGTAGGAATGTCAGAAATAAAGAACAACCTATGTATTAAATGCAATCCTGGCCTTTCTTGAGAATCTGAAGACACTAGTTGTGCAGTTGTGGGTTCAGGCCTTGTTGCAGAAAAAAGAGTAAAGCAACTGTCTTAAGACATCTTAACATTTTACCAGACCTAAGTCATAGCTTCTGCACATCTTCTATGTGAAGTTTCAATTTACTTATATTTACTTCTTTTTATTGGAATGAGGAAAAAACACAAATTGTATTGTGTATATATTTGATCATATCTCCAGTAAAGCCACAACACTCAAAAACCTCCCCTTGCAAAAGTTCTTCAATAATGGGACAATACAATGCCAGATCCTTTCTTCATTTTTAGCCATTAACTTCTATTCTGTGTTACAAAATGGAAAATAATAAACTGTAAACAAATTATATATCTATAATTATTTGGATGGCCTAGTTTCTTTTGTAGAACACACTACCTATGAATCATACTATTTAAAATTCCTTTCATTGGTGTATTTTACTGACATGCCAAGATCTAAACGTTTAAAGCACAGAAATGCCGGGGGGAGGGGAGGAGGAGGAGGAGGAGAGCCATAACTGATAGCATATCATACATCATGCATCATGCATCATCATGCATCAAGCATCATGCATCAGCATCACACATCACACATCACACATCACACATCACACATCATAATTTATCATCTATCACTTATTTATGGAAAGTAAAGATCAAATGGACCCAGTAGTGGTAGGAGCACTCAGGGCTGTGACTTAGCTGGGAGAGTGGCTCCAACAGATGCCAGGAATGACATCAGAACTCTCTACCCAGAAGAGGGCAAGGCCAGAAACAGGTAAGACACTGTGCAGAATCCTCAAACTCCCAGACCACCAGTAAAGTATTTAAAATTGAGGAAGACACAGGCCACCCATAAAGGCAAGGTAACTACTATTTTGAACAATTTTAAATATTTCCATGTCCCATTGTCAAAAGTGAAATTACTAACTGTTCTGTTTCAGCCGAAGAGACATCGAGGCGAGGCAGGAGTAACAAACACAAGTCTTTATTGAGATCACGAACAGAACAGAAGACAAAATGACGCCATGGCCTTTTATAGCCCCTTGCAAGGGACAGCATCAACCAATCAATGCAAGGCTAGTCTCCCGCCTTGCGCATGCGCACAAGGCTGGAGACAGCCTGTCTGGTCCCGGGCAACCACGTGGATTGCCCGGGCCTTCTGCAGCCTCCTGAGCCTGCTGAGTCATTCAGCAGTCCCAGGACATAACACTAACTGTTAGGGTGTTTTCCAAATTAAGTCATAAATAACTAAATGCTATTGATGCACCATATTAATTTTGTCTTCTAATCATATCTGCATAACCAAATGATCTCTAATTTGCATTCTTATTCAGAACTTACTGAGTATATCTGAGACAGTGAAAATATGCTGTTTGCATTTGCCACTAAAATAAATTTGTAGTAAATTAAAATGCAGTATACCTCCTCTTCTGAGTCATGCCGTTTTGAGTAATCAGGCAAGAAAACTGTGATGGAATCCTTGGAGAAATATTACTGAATACCCTGAAGATTTACATATTTAAACAATTTATTCCGCTATCTACTGAATTCTTCATGACTTAGTGAAATGGAAAATATGAATCACACAGAAGGTTAGTACAAATGGGCTTTCCACACAAAGAAACTGAAGTGAGCTGTGTATTTGTTCAGTTCTATTAAGCATGTTTTTTAAAATCCATTTTAAAGTTTAATGAAATTAGAAGTTAATTATTCTACTACTATTCTTGCAGGGCTCCGAAGATCATCGCCATGACTGTAACTGAATTAATTTAACACACTGGCACTACTGCTGAAACAGATTCCCCTACAAGCTCAAATGATAAATGGTTGGTTAAAGAGCTAAGATTGCTTGATTTTTGTTATTTCCATCAAGGAGACATGGCATGAAGTTTCTTTTGAGATGTGTGTCTTCTCTCAGCCTAAAATCCAGACTGGGCTTTGTATGGCCAGTGAATAAGTTTACAAGCCTTTTATAGTTTAAATTTAATATTATTTTATTTTATATTCCTTTTTAATAATTTATTGTATTTTATATTATGTTATTATAACACCACTGTTCTAAAAATGCTGCATAGAGAGAAGTGGCAATGGGAACTTTTTTCACATCTCTTTTAACATTCAAAGGTTGCCATCGACTCAGGTTGATCACACAGGATTCCATCAAGCTCTTGTGTGTTGACATAGTTACTTAGGTTACTGCAAAGAAGTTACTTTAAATGATTTATAAAGACAAACAGAAACCAGAAACAAACAGGCTAAAAAGATAGGGAGTAGGACTGATAGGAGAAGAAAATGGAATAGTGAAAGAGGTGTGGGAAGGCAATTTATCTGTAGACTGAGATGGCCTGTGGAATTGATATTCATCTTCTCAGTTCACAGCAGAGGCAAGAGGTTTTGATAATAATGATTATAGAAAGAATGTCCTTTGATATAAGAATACATATTTCCCAGGAGCACGTCTTGCCTCCACTTATGATAAGAATTATCTTCAGTATATGCATAGTCAAGCCCTTTATAATTAGCATTTGGCATCCTTCTGCCTGAATTGTACTTGGCCCACTGATTATAAGATTTCTCTGCAACTGATAACTTTTGAAAAACTACTCTTAACATGTCCTTAATAATTCAATACATATATTTTGAAACTGCAATTTGGAAATGGACAAGCAACATTCTTATTCTCTATACATCACAATCTGCTTTCCCTCTCTTCAGCCTCAGAAAATGTTGGGCAACATTTTCTGAAAAATTCAGATGCTGAAATGGCTAAATATTCAGCTTTCTCATTTTTATTAAATTTCTCCCAAAGCATTCTTTTCTCTTAAAATTATGCCTAGCCTCAGGCTACCATTATGTGTTTTCATCTGCAACATTTTCATTTCCCCCCCTTTAAAGTAGATCCTAATAATGTTACCATCTTCTGAAGCACAATAGTTGCAAGTAATTCAGATAAAAGGTGTGTTTTGTGCATTTCTGATTCACTGTAATAACAGCACATTTTTTCTTTCAGCATTCTATCCATAAACACTGTAATCTTCTCATATTTGCAATTTTTTGCCATTTTAGAATGCTGCTAAATAAAGAAATAACCACTTTGGTCTTCATGTTTATTAAAACTGAAACCTAATTATTGCCAATTTTAAGTTTTGTCTATCTTTAATTGGCAGCCATGCTGCAATCTTGTTTTGACGCAATCTTCAATGGTTGCTGCTTTTGCATAATGGATGCCAGGAAGTGTATATGAATAAGCATGTAGGTTGTAACATTTAATTAGGTTAATTTGTTTAAATATATCAAATAAAATCTATCTCAAATAAACTGACTAATGCATTTTTAAAACTTATTTTAATGGCTTACATCCAGAGTAGATTTTGTACAAAAAGGAAGGGTTAATGGTTCAAGAGTTGCTGGTCAGTGGTGATAGATTGGGAGAGGTTAACATTTAAGACAGGAATTTTTCAAGGAGACCTGCTATCACCGCTACTATTTGTCATTACAATGATTCCCATTGCTAACAAACATAAAAAAAATCTGCCAATCTGAAACTCTATGGAAAAAACACCACCTTAAATAGAATTGCTCTCAACACTGTTTATATATACAGCTAAGATATTGCAATGGAGTTTGGACTGGACAACTGTGCCATGCTCACTATTAAATGGGGAAATATATTGAAAACTCAAGGAATTAAGATGCCCATAGAACTAACATCAACAGTCTGGATGAAGATGATCACTACAAATACCTGGCCATCCTCCAAGCTGACATCAAGCACACTGAGGTCAAGAAAAAGATTGGCAGTGAATACATCAAGAGAGTGATAAAGATCTGAAAGTCCAAACTCAATGGATGAAATACCATCAAGGCAAGTAACACCTGGACAATTCCAGGCATTAGATACCCAAATGGAATAGTGGATTAGACACAAGCAGAACTAAAAGCCTTGGATAGGAAGACCAGAACAATAATGACAATGAATCAAGCCCTACATCCTCGCAACGACTTATCAAGGAAAAAAGGTGGGGGTGAAATGGTGCAAGTACATCAAACAGTTGAAGAAAAAAGGACATTGGAAGAATATCTGAAGGACAGTGGAGAAGATACACTGAAGCTAATAAAAGCTAATAGACTAGGAAGCTTACTGAGTACTGGAGAGGCCAAACTGGCTTAGAAGAAAACCAAATGGAGAACAGAAAAGAGACATGGGGAGACAAAGTATTACATGGCCAGTGCATTAAAAAATCAGGCAAAGCAAATAATAACAAGATCTGACTATGGCTAAGAGCAGGAAAGTTGAAGAAAGAAACCGAGGGGCTAATTCTGGCTGCACAAGACCATGCCTTAAGAACAATTGCATACAAAGTCAGAATTGAGAAGACAACACATAGCAAAATGCCACCTCTACAAAGAAGCTGAAGAAACATAGATTAGCTGTTTAGCTGCTGCAAGAAAATTACAGACTGACTACAGACAATGGCATGAAAAAGTAGCAACAATGATGAATTGGAAGAATTGCAAAAAATAGCATATGCCTGAAAGCAAGAACTGATGGGATCATAAAATAGAGAAAGTAATAGAAAATGAAGACAAACAGACCACACCTGCCACATACCACCCTAGATTTAACAATTGTCAATAAGAAAGACAAAAAAGTCTGGACAGTGGACATGGCAATATCTGGAGACAGCAGACTAGAAGAGAAAGAACTGGAGAAAATCACAAAATACAAAAGATCTGCAAATTGAAGTAGAATGACTGTGGCAAAAGAAAGCAGGCAATACCAGTAGTAATAGGGGCCTTGAATGCAATCCTAAAACAACTGGAGCACCACGTAAATATCATTGGCATTGACAAAATCACCTTGAATCAATTGCAAAAGGCAGCTTTACTCGAAATAGCTTATATCCTGTGATGAAACTTTAACACCATCAAACATCTATAACTGCCTATGCCAGGTCCTTGGGAAGGACACCATGGACGGATAAAAACATAAAATCCAGTTTGAACATCTGGCTGACTGTATGACAAATCATAATTATATTTTTCTTATCAACAATTGTCAATTCTGGGGTGTTTGTGTGGCAAATCCTAGTCTGTTTTAGAGTTTAAAAATCAAAGGTAGAGAAAAATCACAAAGACTACATATAAAAGTAGAAGTGTGACAAAATACAGCAAAGATAATATCTGTATTGGGTGCCATCCCAAAACATCTGAAGCACCACTTGAACACTATCAACATTGACAAAATCCCCATCAGTCAATTGCAACAGTCAGCTTTAGTGGAACAGCTTACATACTGCAAGGACACCTTTAACACGAAGAAACAACAATATTTATCTATCCCAGGTCCTTGTGAAGGACTCATGCAGACAAATGCCCAATCCAGTCTCAAGATTTGTCTGATTGTGCAACCAATTGTAACAATAATATTTTATATGATTCCCAGTGATTGTGGGCAGTTTAAAAATTGTTAAAATCATTTAAAAACAAGGAACAATACAAAAACACAAAAACAACACAAAACCAAAGGCAGATTATAGTAAAAATTAAACTGGATGAGAAAAAGGAAAAAGAAGAAAAGAGGCATAGTAATCCATTCCTGGAATATAACAATCATTGGATTGGATGCGACTTCTTTGTATTGATGGAAATATTCCTTTATGGAGTTCTACTCAAAATTCCTTTTCTTTTTTCTTTTTCCTTTTCTTTTTCATTTTTCCAATTTACAAAACGATAAACTTTTTTTTTTAACAGTACTGTGTCATGTATCTCTTACAGTTATTTACATTTATTGCTATACATTTTGTTTCTCTGTTCTAACCAATTATACCACTTATCCCACACCTCATAAAATTCTGTTTCTTCCTTGCCTTTCATTTCTAGCGTAAGCTTATACATCTCGGCACATTCTAATATCTTATGGATAATCGTATCATTAGCTGGTATATTTTCAAGTTTCCAGCATTGAGCATAGACAATACGTGCTGCTGTTACTATGTGTACAATAATATATTGGAGTTGCTTTATCTTTTGATTAATTATTGCTAATAAAAATAATTCAGCTTTAAATTCAATTTGTTCTCCTGTTATCTCCTGTAGCCATCTCCTTATCTGTTCCCAGTATTTCCTTGCTTTAGGGCATTGCCACCACATGTGATAAAATGTTCCATCCTTATATTTACACTTCCAACAGTCCGGTTTCATATTTGTGTACATCTTAGCCAATCTCGCCGGTGTTAGATGCCACCTATAAAGCATTTTGTACTGATTTTCTTTATATGCAGTCGATAATGTTAATTTGCAGTTTTTGTTCCATACTTTTTCCCATTCTTCTAAATTTATATTTCGGCCTACATTCTGTGCCCATGCTATCATTGGACCTTTCACTACTTCTTCTTCCATTTCTACCTCTAATAAATATTTATATGCTTTTGTTATAAATTTTTCTTCCTTCCCTATCAGTATTCTATCCAATTGTTGTGGTACCCCTTGAATTCCATATTCTTCCATATCTTTTCTATATCTCGACTGTGTCTGTAAATATGGCCACCAGTCTATTAATTATACCCTGTTCTTTTAGTTCTTCCTTTGATTTAAGATTCCCCTGGGTATCTAATAGTTCTTTGTATCTTATCATCTTTTTTTTAATCCAATGTATTCGGGTAAATCGTTGCCTCCATTGGCGAGACCCAATTTGGTAATTTCATATAATGTTTCCTTTTGACCTTTTCCCATGTCCATATCAACGCTTCTCTTATTTGATGTCGGTAAAAGTATGCATATGTCTTGTTACGTTTATCCCATAGGAAGGCATGCCAGCTGGCCTGTAGATCGTGTCCTTCAATCATTAATAATACTCTTTTGTTGTCCAAGTTAATCCAGTCCCTAATCCATAATAGCCCCGCTGCTTGATAATAAAATTCCCATTTTGGAAGTCCAAAGCCATCCCTGCTTCTACTAGCTTGTAGTGTTTTAATATTTATCTGTGCTTTCTTACCCAACCAGATAAATTTTTTAATTATTTTATTTAGTTCTTCAAAAAATCTCTTCTCTAATTTTATAGGGACTGTCTGAAATAAATATAATAATTTTGGCAATATGTTCATTTTAATCACTGAAATCCTTCCTAATAATGATAACTGTAACTTTCCCCAAATCTCTAAATCTTTCAAAATTCCTTTTCTGGTGGAGTTGAATTTGAACCACTGATTGTTCATATAATAAGACAGATGCAAATTAATTGGAAAATTCAGATCATTATGTTATTTTAAATGTGCTTGATAGATATTTGTATATATCTTAACACAGTTTCTGGTGCTTATATAGCAGATAGTTTTCTATAATTTTCCACTGTTTTACCCTGAGAAAGGTCACCATGATTTATTCTTGAATTGTAAGAGAGAAGTATCATGTTCTTCAATAATTTACAATAAATGAAACATTATTATATTGTACTGCTATTGTAGAAATGTCAAAAGAAACCTCAACAGAGGTAAGAGAGAGTTACAATTGTGTGTTTTTCATTACGCCAGCAGCTTACTTTTTGCACCATTTGTTTTAGGGATTGACAGTTTTGCATCCAAGAAATAAACTGGATAGCTAAATAAACTATAATCTCTATTAGTCATACATTGCATTTTTCAGCAATTTAGATTCTTCTTGTACTTTTAGCTTTGAGTTAAACTGCTTTATTTTTTTTATGTCAACCAAAACATTCAAGGTTCATTACTCAAGTAGATAACCTTATCAGCCCTAGCACTGAAGATGTTACCTAGCTGGGTAATGAAATGTATAGAGGAAAATATCCAAGCTCAGAGAACACCAAGAACCCTACACTAAAACATCTTTCTCTAAAGCGATAAGATTGAAGAGTAGATGAAAGTTATGATGGGAAGACTCAATCTCTGTGAAAGAAAACAGCAGTTCCTGATATGGGTATTTTTAATTGTTTATCCTCTAGGGAAAAAATATGACCAATCTATATCTGCATGAATTCTACTTATATTTGGAACAAGCCCTATGTTGCATTAGTGGGCTAATTTAATCAGGTTCACTTTTGTGGATTGAGGATTGGCACTATTGGCTGTTGATTTCCTTCTATAGTAGTCCTTTTTCTACAGAATACTGGCACAAATGTTTAATTCCTTAAACCAAATCCCTTTCTCTTTATGGATCTTTTTTTTTTAAGTTGTGAGTCAACAAGATGTGAAAGACATCAGGTATTCATGTTTGCCATTTTCCATGATTAACACAACTACACCAAAGCTATATAATGAGGCATAACAATCCAGTTTCACTGGTAACTGTCAATTGTAACATGTAATCAATATGTCACTATTTTCTTTTGTTCTGTGAAAGTGTGTTCCCATCTTTTGTTCATTGTTATGCTCTCCCTATTTATAGCAAAGTGTTCAATGGTAGATCACAACGGTTAAAATTGGCTGCAATCCGAATAATAATCAGACCCCAAAAAGGATCAAAGTAGGTCAAGATAATCAAGCAATATTGTTGTAAACCAGTGTTATGACACAAATTATGAATGGAATGAAACACCAACCACATGGTAAAGGAAATAGCTTTAATTCCATGGACAGATTTTGCTTGTTGGTTGCTGAACAGATCCAGGTAGTACTGAAGTGATGGACAAAACAGACCTAGTTGCGTCATCTCTAGGTCTTCATTTTCCTTTCTAAAGGCCTCAAATCTATCAAATTTTATTATAACAAAAAGAATGAGAAATACATCTATTTTTTTTATTTAAACACCAAAACTTTCCATTTCAGTTGGATTTTTTTATTCCAGATGTGAATATCTTCATTTACCTATATAAATGAAACACATTTTCATTTATATATACACTGTTCATATAGTATTAGAACAAATTGAATTCCACCAAAAGCCCGCTCTACAGAAAAAGTGGCTTGCAATTTACTGTGAAATATATAAATCTGGCTTCTCCAGGATAGAACTGTCTATATACAGAAGCAATAATTTCTTCCTTTAAAGGGCTCTCTGTTCACACAACATACTTAATGAACTAGGTAACAACAAGATGTCCCTTGGTTAGGTTTTTGTGTGGCTTAGTATTTACACAAACTCAGAAAATGGGTTGTTCAAATGTAGTCTGAAAGTAACTAGCAGCTTATTCATTTCCAATTAAAAAATGGGGAGAATTTAACTGAATGCTGGTATATCCTAAAATTGATAGCACTTCTGTTCTGATTCTCATGCTTAATCATTCTGACTGTGACAACTAACACTGAATCTTTTGAATTCATCTTACCATGTTCTTAATTATATTTCTGAAATCTAAAAATACAGTTTTCTACTCTATAAATCTTTATGAAGAGTTTGACAGAGATTTCTTATGGATCATTCACCTTAGCATTTGTATCTGTACAACAAAGTTGAAAGTTGTCTAACTAAACAATGAAGACTGATTGCAGTATTTTTTTGTTCACAAGTGATTCATACAGAGTAGAATAGCTTGAATTTAACTTGTTTTTCTCAAGCAGTCCAGGTATAGTGTGATCACTTTAAACAACTTCTTTATCCATCATAACTGACCTTTTAACATTTATTTGAATTAGAAATGTTACTGGTTATTTATATTATATTAATTTATATTAATAACATTAACTTTCTTCAAATATTTGACCATCAATTTTAGTATTAAACAATTGTAAAAGTTAGTCCTTTGAAATTGTTGATTTATAACATTTTTATATTAGACTAGTATTTAAAATAGTCACTAATTAGATGTATTTCTTGGAATTTCATAGTAGACATACTTTTTGCTGTTAATTCTTTGATTACTTTATTTTACAAGGAACAAAATACATCACTAAGCCAAATACAAAATTTTCTCAACTGTAAATTTCAAAATTGTATTGCTTGTTGGAATAATACAGGTTGAACTTACAATTTAAACATCATATCTATAATTATGCCATTTCAAGATAATCTAATAAAAATAAAAATACTAAAAAAGCAAGATTTTAAAAATTCCACAAAAATCTATATATTTTAATGCATTTACTTACTATATCTTTTTATTTCAAGAAAAACAAGTAAAAAGTACTTGGACACGTGAGCAGATATGTTAGATGTTTGTGTCAAATTTTGATTAAATCTATTAATATTCAGCATTGTCCATGACAGAATAAAACTATATATAATATATGCCCTTTAAATGGAAGTACCTTACATTAAATATAACATTCAGTGCAAATTTAAAATAAATTAGCAACTAATATACAAAGGCAACCTAAAATAGTAGGGGAAAAAAATCAAATTGTAGTTGCAACATACAAAAAAGAATGAAAAATAAGAAGACACTGAAATATATTCAAAGAAGGCTGCCTATTCAATTTATGCTTCACTTTCTCTAGAACAGCCGATCTCTGTTTTAATAAGACAATTTTTGCATCTGCTGCATCTTTGTAAATCAGTCTATGATAGTCAAGAAGTTTCCCTTTCAGAATCTGGCTTTTGCTGAGGGGAAGATCGAAAGAGAGATTGTGCGGGAGATATGAATTATGAGACTGAGTTTTTAATTTGTATAACCCCTGGACACCACCCATTATTTTCTGTCTCCATATAACCTGGCAACTATAATCACACTGGATTAGGTACATATTTACTCTCCATGAACAAAAGGCTTCCTTCCTCTATAAGCGAAGGCATTTTCATGAAACATAGGAATTTTTCTGATTGAAAGTTGCATGTATGTACTTTTTGTGGATTTCTTCCTCTTACTACCACCCTAGAAAATCATATTCCTCCCTCTTCCATATAGTATACAACATTCCAGCACATATATTCCAAGGAGTTGAAGGGTTTCGTGGAGAAAAGAGAATTAAAAAACAAACAAAAACTCTTTTCCTCTTAATCTTCATACAGGTCAGTAAGACATGCTATTTATACCATAATGATATTGCCAGATTTAAAACAAAACAAAGCCAATCTTAATGCCATCGCCACTTGTGCAGTTTTCTAAGCTAATTTTCTTTAGTATAGCATCTCTTCCAAAGTATTATGCAAAGGTTATGTAAGCCATGGAAAAACTGAAACATAGTTTTCCACTTTCACTTACAGTAATACTAACTGTGCAGTCTTATGCATTTTTATTTTGATGTACAACTATTGTGTTTAACAGGAATGAATTTGTATTTTTATGAATAATTCATTTTGAACAATATAGCAATTGCTGGAATTATATTTAGCCTTATCTTGTAATTGGAGCTACTAGGATTATATCTTACCTTGCAAAAAGCACCATGAGACTTGAATTGCTTAAAACAGAATGATGCACATCACTCTTATCAATTCCCTGACCAAGGGGCTAGATAAATATACCAAAAAACAAACAAAGCTCAATCTAGCATTCTTGCAGCATAATGTAGCAGCTTTTTCTCCCAAAAGAAACATCAGTGTTTGTGTTACATATGCCATAAATAATAGGATGAGAGGTTTTGTTTCAGGTTGGTTTGCATACCCTGCAGCAATTTGAGGGTTGCACCAGACTTTCCTTGGCCAATTGAATGCCACATTCCAAAAATGGTTGGGATCAAAAGACATTTGAAGGAAGGGCTTGATGGTTTAAGTACCCTTGTTTCTCTTGAATAATCTCACAACTCTAACCAATATAAAAATAAGCCAAATGCATCCTCAGTTACTTGGAGGGGGATGGCCTCTAAGAGTCACAGAACAAAAGTAATTACTGGGATATAGTTTTGCATCCCCAACTAATCCCAAAGGTGTTTTTCAAAAGGCAATTGGACATTTTAATTTTCATCCAGGAAGGTTCTTCAGTTCTCATACTAGGATGAGAATTGAAACATTTTCAAGGAAAAACCAAGGAAGTCAATTGCCTTTTGAAAAGCACCTTTGGGACAACCATGACCTGGATGATTGAGAATCTCCATAGACATCCCCAACTAGGGCATCAAATCCAACTTCCACTACTAAATCTAATGGACATGGGGTATATTCAAGAGAGGAGATAAAAGTATGATGGTGATCATGTTATGTTGACTCCTGGCAACTGAATTGATTATTCTCTGCAGTTTTCTTGGCAAGTTCCCGGAGGTAGTTGACCATTCACTCCTTCCTAGAGCTGAGAAAAGGTGATTGGCCTCAGGTTATTCTGCAGGTTTGGTGGCTAAGGCAGGACTAGAATACGATCTTCCAGTTTCTAGTCTGGTGTCTTAACCACTATACTAAACTGGCTCTCTCTAAATATGATAGAACCTGCTTGAAGTATTTGTATTCATACTTACGCTACTAAAAACAAACAAGGTGATATAAATATATAAAGATATTCATAAAGTATAACAAAACTTACCTTATTTCTGAAAGATCCAGCCTTAGGAGTATTGGATTCCACATTATAATTGGTATGTTTGCAAAGAGAGAAAAGAACTTCACTTTTCTTTCTGCTCTGTAGTTGCGGTGAAATCACCTTCCTGCTCCAGGTGAGGGACAAATTAATTGGGACTACAATTCATGGCAAATGCTTATCTCTCTCCTTAAACATGCTGTTCTTATTTTTAAATTAAAATAACTAAAACCATATCATTTTAATGTGTCATTCAATCTGACTCAAAGAAAGTTTGCCCATCAATACCTAAAGCTAATTGCTACAGTCCCAATCAAATGTTACGCTTTCAGGGCAAACTTCATGTTCAATTACACAGCCAGCATTTCCACTTTTCATCTCATTGCAGATTCTTGTATATATGCCTTATTTCTTTCCTTTTCTAATTTTACAGTGACACTCCAGTAGACCTGGTTATAATTATCCTCATGATAGGAACATTACTTCGTCCAATTGGAAAAAACACTAAAGAGAGACATCATTAGGATTTACAACTGCAGAAGAAGCCTCTTTACCATTCAAAAATCACCAGTAGTTGAGCACTGAAGAATAAAACAGGGGTTCTGGGAGATAAACCTTAGAGAAAGAAGTGTTTCCTCTCAGTATAGAGTCTAGGATAAAATATAGAATGAGCATAAATGTTCCTTGTACATATAACCTGTGGAAGTTCGAAGCCACATTGACTGATTTGAGAAAAATACGATTCCATTGCGTTTAAGAAGTTATTCTGGACTTAGACCACCGGACAGTGGTGGGATTCAAATATGTGAACAACTGGTTCTCTGTGTGGAGGCCGCTTCTGGAAGTCCATTCTGGGCCTGGGCAACAAAAAAATTAGCTATCGGTTCTGCCGAACCAGTGCGAACTGGCTGAATCCCACCACTGTCACCGGACAACCCTTCTACAATATTTTGATCCTTGTACTTCACTTGACCTTTCTGGTGTGTGTTGGTGTCTTCGGTTTGCAAGTCTCTCAAGGGAAGTCTCTCTTGCTGGACTTTGGGAGACTTGATTTTTCTAGTATTTGTCTGTCTGCATTTGCACTTGTTCATTTGCTTCACAAACTTCTCAGTAAAGTTTGCAATCTCCTATCTGTGTGTTTTTGGGTGAATGGACTAAGATAGGATAGTGTAGATCTAACAGATATAGTTGTAATAGTATATATTACAATTTGGGAGACAGGAGGAAGAGCCAGGAGGAGGAGGAGGCAAAAGCTTCTCTAGTTTTGGGGCAAAAAAAAAGAAAGTAAGGTACAGAACTCTACTTGCAGACTTGCATGATTCTGTTAATGTAATTTTACAATGAAAATAGGGTTAGTACTTCCAGTTCTATCTCCCAAGATTAACCATGAATTTTATACTTTGTTTTTAATTCAGTTTTCTTTTATGTACCATATCAGATAATAATAATGTATTCCAAGCATGATTGAATGCAGTAACATAATTATTATCACTATGTTATAGTCTTGAGGAAAACAAACCTGAAGGACTCAGGAGAAGAGTCACTGCTGGGCTGAGATTTTACATATATTTCCCAAATCATACTTAAGATTTATCTATATTGATAGATCAGCTCACAAAGGCACAGAACAAACTACAACATAATTTAATTTTATTTCATTTCTTTCTCAAATCTTTTAAAGTTGTTAAAATTATTGCTTTAATATATAAATAAAGATGTGAAGGGGAAAAAAGGAAATGTTAAAATATACACGAAAGAAGAAAGAAAGAAAGAAAGAAAGAAAGAAAGAGAAAGAAAGAAAGAAAGAAAAAGAAAGAAAGAAAGAAAGAAAGAAAGAAAGAAAGAAAGAAAGAAAGAAAGAAAGAAAGAAAGAAAGAAAGAAAGAAAGAAAGAAAGAAAGAAAGAAAGAAAGAAAGACCCCAGGCATAAGAAGAAATTATTCAGCCTAATTTTTGAAAATATAAAATAAGACAATGTTAATCCAAAATCCAAGATAGTGAGACAGGTATCAACTGTCCTTCCAGTGTTAGAATACTTGTTTTTCTTGATAAATTCATTTTTTTCATAGAGTAATAAATACACATTTTGGTAATCTGCATATTTGTGTACATTCATGTCCTTAAAACACATTAACAAATATATGTATATTAAACTAATAAACTCATAACATTAGTTCCTTCTCCTATTTTAGACGTTAGTAATGCAGGAGGTATCCCACTATGATGCAGAAAGCAAAAAAGGAGTAAAACTTGTTTCAAACATTTCTGTTGCACCATATGCAGTCTGTTTTAGCAAAAGTTCTCCCCCCTCCCAAAAAATCTAATCCATAATGGATTAGCATCTTCATCTGTACAGAATGGAAACCTCTATATGTAATTGTTATACATGGTTCTAATTATCTAATAAAATGAAATCATTTTATGCATTTGTTTTTGAAACTGTAATCTACAGCAGGGCTTTTCAACCTTTTTACTGATTGTACCACTTTTAGGATATGGCAATATTCGAGTACCATCTAGCAAGGTGTCAAAAACTTGATGACCAAAAAAAAAACCCTGTTCAAAGTTGCAATTACACTGAAATGACATGACCATTTTCACACTTATGACCATTGCAGCATGCCCAGGGTCATGTGATTTATATTTGGATGCTTGGCAACTGATTCATATTTATGATGGTCACAGTGTCCCAGGGTCATGTGATCCCCTTCTGCAACCTTTTGACAAGCAAAGTCAATGGCAGAGCTGCTGGTGGCCAACTGCTAAGGCGGGACTTCCTTCCCTCCCTCCCTCCCTTCCCTGCCTCCCTTTTTCTCATTCCCATCTCCTTCTGAAGGAAGAATTTGAACCCCCCCATATTTTCCCTCTTCCATATATTGATCAAGCAAGGAAAGGCCTCCAGAGACAGAAAAGACAAGCTGCTGAGTGAACTAGCTTAAAAAGGCACTTCCCCTTTAAGAATTAGCTACTGGCTAGAAAGGAAAGTAAGGAGCCCAGCTGGCACTTAAGGAAGAAAAAAAAATGTAAGTACTGGCTGCCGGCTAAGGCAGCCTCCCCAAATGGCTCCATTCGTAAGTAAAATCTGCAGCTCCAGAGGACTGTCTCACTGTAAGTCTTTGCCTGTGGTGGCTCTTTCCCTTCCCCACTACACTTGGCTAGGCAGGGCTGCGTACCACCTGCCACTCATTAATGTACCACAAGTGGTACGCGTACCACAGGTTGAAAAAGCCCTGATCTACAGTACTGATTGTATCTATTAGCTGGACCATCAGAAGAAACTTCAACACATCAGAAAAGCCTCTTTAGAAAGCTTAGTAGTGCTCCTAGTCTGTAGGGTATTCCTTGATCAGTGCAAGGGAGTTCACCTCCATTGCAGCCCTTCAAGTCTTAGTCTACTCTGTTCTGGAGAGACTGTCCTAGACTTAGTGGAGGGGCTTTTCAGGAAGTACAAAGAAGAAAAGGAGAAAGACCTGTTCAGCTCTGTATAGAAAAAACTGGATAGTCTATGGCCTGCATATCTCCTCTGGCTCCTTTTATAGCAGCCTCCTGAAAATTCTTGCAATTCCATCACTGACATTCTGTCACAGGCTACCAAATAATG
This sequence comes from Azemiops feae, assembly GCA_023970755.1. Taxonomy (NCBI): domain Eukaryota; kingdom Metazoa; phylum Chordata; class Lepidosauria; order Squamata; family Viperidae; genus Azemiops; species Azemiops feae. Next base: position 903,672 of record JALGBA010000341.1, on the reverse strand, counting down.
GCAGTGTGATTTTCTGTGGATTATGTGGGTGTATTTGTTAAATAAGAAATCAAACTCCAATAAATGTAACATACCTTCGTAATATAGAAAAAGAGCTAAGCATTCTACCCTTAACACTTCTAACAATGTCATTATGACCATCAATTTTATTTGATGTCATTATGACCATCAATTTTATTTGATGGCAATAAAATTACTTCAGTAAGTATAGTACTATAAGGAAATAGGATATATCCTTTCCTTCACTCTGCCACTAGTGGTCCTTTATCAACCAACCATGATAGTTCAGAGGGAGTGCAACAATGACTAACACCAGTTTCATTCCTCCCCTCAGTCAGAGATATCAGAACAGTACTAAAAGGAAAAAAAAACAAATGAAAGAAAAAAATGCACTGGCAATTCTCTGTATTCAGTACATGGGCTAAACTCAGTCACTGGTTGTCAGCTTGCAGAGACCCTGGTTTCTGAGATGTATTACCAGATTATAGCCTCCAAATTGATAGCAATATACTACTTACTTTATTAGAAAATACATAGAAGCAAGGAGAGACATGGATGGATGCAAGCTTAGAAAAAAGGATAGATTCAAAGGGAGATAGATTCACACATACATAAGGCATAACAGATAAGTAAACCAAAATGGAGACTTGAATTTTATGGCAAATAGTGGTAAAAGGAATAAAAAATGGCTTGGGAAACAATTCAAATTAAAATCAAAACTGATGCAGTGTAATTAATTACTTACTGTACCTAGAAGTTGGCATGTAGTTTATTCTTTAGTACATTGTGGGGGGAGGGGGGAAATCTTACTTTATATCACTTGGAAACATGCTAGGTCTCTTCTTCTCCTATTATTAAGAAGATTCTCAGACAAAAACCTCTAGCAAACTTTTTTCTGGCTAATTATCTTTAAGTGGAGAATAGAATTTGTGCTTATAGTCCTCAAGAATATCCCCAGATGTCTCTCCTGGCTTTCCTCACTAAGAGCAAATATATCAAGTTCATTTATTTTATTTATTAGACTTGTTTATCGCCAATCTCACCTAGAGGTGACTGTGGGCAGCTTACAAACATTAAAAGCCAATTAAATACTGAAATAATAAAAACTCATAATAACATAATTTACAATAACTATTATAAACAGTATACAGTAGGGAGTACATTATAATCCAGTGTTTTTCAAATTTTGCAACTTCAAGATATGTGGACTTCAGTTTCCAAGAATTCCATAGACATTCCCCAATATGCCAGCTGGGGTATTCTGGAAATTGAAATCCACACATCTTAAATTTGAGAAAAACCCTGTTTTAATCCAACACAGTTCTGATCCAATCTAAAACATGATTCTGATCTAATCTTTAGAGATATATCTATAGGGTTACTTTCTGGATTTCTTATTTGGATTAGTTCTTCATTAATAAATAGTATTAATGGTAATTCCATGGTACTCATGGAATGCCAATTATAACATTTAAATAAATTATATTAAATGAGTCTGATTTATCGCCTTCCCGAGATCATGTTGGCGTAATACTGTTTTGTCACAGGAATCATTGCTAAAACCATTATCAACAAGAGTTCTTTGAATATTTTTTCTCTATAAGTAATAGATACACTAGACACAAACAATATTGATATGGACGAGTCATTTAATGCCTTTTTTAACAACTCAAAGCAGGGTACCACATGCTATTTTTCTCACAACTATCATTCTGTAAAATGGGCTGGGCTAAGAAAAAGTGACTGGCCCAAAGTCATGCAGATGGACTTTGTGCTTAAGGATGGATTAGAATGCGAAATCTCATTATTTTTACTCCTATATCTGTATTTGTCATTCTAGTCCTTCTCTTCTACATTGCCCAATATTATTACATTACACTGATTCTTCACTGTTCAAAAAAGCAATGACTACTAATTATACATAGTTTACAACAATCAAAGTTGGAAATGGATAAATAAATACAACATCTCAATCAGCATCAAATATACTATCTAAATAATAATACTTTAAATGCTGTGTCATAAGTTGATTGTTAAAAATATTTATTATGAACTAGTTATAAGAGATCAGACTATAATATTGTGAGAAAAGTAATGAGGTAGAAAAACAAGGATAGAAAAAACAAATAATCAAATAATTTTTGTCACTCTCGTGATTGCTTTTTGTTTTGTTTGTTTCATTCTCTCATGAAGCTGGCCTATGCTTTTAAAAAGTTACATGGATTAAAGTTCAAAATTTAGCTATGTTTTTATTTCATAGGTGTCTGAAAATTTTGTCAGATAGTATTAGATATTTTCATTCAAGTCTTTGCCTAACAGTTATTATGCTATTATTGTTTACAACAACAATCCATTTCAGAAAATGACTACCTGGAAGAGCCTAATGTCAAACTATTAGATTTTTTTTAAAAAAATTGACATGATTGTTGCTCTCGTTCAATGAATGCTAATCCACAATAAGGCAATGATTCTAAAAGCAGTGATGGGTTGAGTAATGATATCATGTCATATTAACTATTAACAAGGATGGTCTCAAAGTACAGTATATTTGATGCTCTGATTATAGATTTTGATCTGGAAACATTAAATGCCATCTGTTTGATGATTCTATTTCAGCCAACATGCCATTTTCAACTACCTGGTCAGGCTCTGGAATGCCACAGTAATCATTTTATCAGTATGAAAACTACAATAAGGCTCCAGCAACATTATATATTATGTTACAATAGATCAAACCTATTCCCGCTTCTGAGTCAACATGGTTACCGGGGAAAACCATATAACTGTGAATTAATTATTACAGTTTTGATCATTTATTATTAATGGTCCCTTGTTCTTTCCTGAAAATATTTTGTCTTTCACACACACACCAACATTTCCATATAAATGGTATGTGCAGTTACAGGGGGCCTTTTCATTAATGTATGACAGGACTACCTCACACAAGTCTCTTTTAAGAGGAGTGAAGGGAATAACAGAACATACAATCACACGATTTAGCTTATTCCCCAAGAACATTTGTACATTTATAAGTGCTTGTATTTGGAGTCCATATTTAAGCCATTCTTCTCATTTATATTTCTTATAAGTTTGAAAAAAAACCCATTGTACTAGAGGTCCAAAGAATGCAGAATTATAATTCTTAAAACAGCATATTCTTCCTGATCCATCTTGGTAGCATTTTTAATAGGAAGTAAATTGTCTATCGGTAGCTGTATACTAGTAATCTATATTCATATTCAGAGGCTGGTGAGCAACTAGTACAGAATGAGCTATGCTTATGTGATGTTCCAGGATTCATATCCAGTATCTGTATTCTTGCTTGAAGGGTTCTTAACACATCTTCCAAGGAGAGTCATAAGTTAACACTTTTCACTGCATAACAGTTTTAAACAATTACTTTGACAGTTATTTATCTAACCTCTCTCTCTCAATCCTAACTCCTTCCTCTCCTTTCTAGTTTCAGTGTGTCCTGGAATTTGTAGTACTACATTAGAGTTACTGCATCAAGAGCCAACAGATAAAGATATAAATACTTTGAAGATAAGAATATGGACAGTTTTGAACTCAGTTCAAATTTACTAAGACTCCTTAGAGTACCATGGATAGCCAAACCCCCCCCCCAAAAAACTCAAAGACATGGATCATCAAACAAATCAACCCAGAGTTCTAACTCTAGGCACAAATGATTAGGATCAAATTATCCTACTTTGTACACTTTATGCAAAGACCTAGCTTTCTAAAGAATGCTCTGATGCTGGAAAAGATAGAAGTAAATAGAAAAAGAGAATGACCAGAAGCAATGTGAATGGACTCAGTTATAGTGACAAAGGGTGCACTGTTGGAAGACCTGGAGGACCAGGCTGGGAACGGATTGTCATGGAGGAAATATATGTATGTGATCACTAGAAATAAAAAAAATGACTTCATGGCTCATAATCATCATTATGAAATTGATGGGAAGAGCATATAGGGAGTAATTAGAAGTACGTTGTTGCTCCCAAATAGGCTATAGTTCCTAAGTATTTGTGTGAGATGGGTGGTTATATAAATGTGATAGAGGTAGATAGATAGATAGATAGATAGATAGATAGATAGATAGATAGATAGATAGATAGATAGATAGATAGATAGATAGATAGATAGATAGATAGATAGATAGATAGATAGATAGATAGATAGATAGATAGATAGATAGATAGATAGATATGCTAACAAGTGAAGTTAAAGCTATACCAGTCACGCTTAGATGGAGGCCAGGTGTTTCAGTGATAAATGTTTTTGTCTAGGTTCATTCAACTGCTGCATCATTTCATAACCTGACATTGTTTCTTGATTACAAACTTGCTATAGGCTTTTAGCAAAGACTTTTAACTGCATCTGGCAAGCTTTTATTGCTCACACTGGACTTGACTCTCTGAGTTCCAAGTTGTATACTGCCATTGTAAAGATTCTGTTGATTGTTTTTCCAGATTGCTTAATTATGTCCCTTGTGCTATTGTACATTAGCAATATGTTTTGTCTTTATGTTTTTAGTTGCCTAAATGTAACCAGAGAAGGAGGAGGAAAGATAACTCTGTAACTGGATCTTAAAAAGCTTTGTAGAACATAGAAAGATTTAATTAGAAAGTGATTTGTGACAATACATAAGCAGCATTATGCAGAGTGCAGGAAAGGAATAAGAAGCCAAAGAAATTTAAAACATTAGATAAGGACAAGAAAACAAAATATAACTAAACCAGTTGATACAAATATCATTCTCTATAACTTTTAAACTTGTCTATTCCTGTAAACCATCCTTCATTTCACCATATCTATTCAACTTTATATCCACTGTCTTTGTTCTTCTTATCTCTGTATTTTGAGATATCATCAACTGTATCTAAGCATAGATTTCTTGGTCTTTCCTTTCCTTTCAACCTATTTACCTTCCTTAAATATTTACTTGACAATTTGGTTCCCATTTGTCTTCTGGTACTCAAAGTAACTTCCTTTATACTGATACTAATCACTTTGGTACTCAATTCATATTCATTTAACATTTTCGACTCTATGTCTATTTTATCACAACTGCTTCTTAAAAAATCCAATCCATTGTAACCAATTTACATTTATGTCTTACTGATATACTCAAGTGGGGAGGAGCACTTTTTATGAACACCAGTTTTGTTTCTTTCAAGAAGTGTTCACTTCTCATAATATACTATGTCATAACCACTACCTTTTTACTGTAATGTGGACATTTAAACATTCATCCATTTTCCACCTTGAGTATTTTCTAGCACAATGCACAAATTAAATGGTGTTTCTTGCAACTAATTAATCCATTGTTCACTATATTTTCTCAGACAAACCAAATAACTTGGTATTTGATTCATGAAGTTTTAGATTCATACCCTTCACTGATTCATATTGTCTGTCTAATATTCCTTGCAAATCATTTGGGTTCTCAGCCAATAACATGACATCATGCATGTACAATTGTATATGCATATTCATAACTCCAATCAACACATTTCTAGCATCACCACAAGCATTCCTTTTACATTTATCCATAAATAGGTTAAATAAACCAAATGGATGTTACACATCTTATTCCTTGCTCACTGTTGGACAATTTGCTGAACAATTTCTGTATTCTTATGCATTCATTATGTATACACATTGGAACAGATCCTTGAGGGAAGTTTTAATTTTGTTTGTTAACTGAATAATTGTTTAACCATATCACTTTGAAAAGAGCAGTACATAAAATGTTACATTGTATTAATGTTTCCCTCAATTAGGGCATGGTACTATTAGTCTTAAAGAGGGTGCTATGCCTTGGTGAAGAAACGTCTGTATCTCTGGATGCTTCCCTTTTTGGCAACTGTAAATTGGTTCCGAGACTATTATTCGTGGTCAAGATGGTTTGAATAGATGTGGCTGAGGAGCTTCAGTGTTTCTATATAAACTTGATTTTCAGGATCTGTTTCATTCTCATTTCAGACTGTTGCACTACTAAGATAATATTTGTCCTGGATGCTTTAAGTAGTTGGCAGTTGGAGGCACAGCTTTGTTATGGTTCAACTTCTGCCTTGAGAATTGATTCCAAGTATTGACATATTGGATTTATATCATAGCCTTGGGCTGCAGCATGTCCAAGGTTCCATTTGTCCTACATTTAATATCTACAGGAACCTGCTGGTGGTGTGGGACTGGGGCCCATGTTATGCACATGACACTTAAGTCTGCTATCCCTTTCTTCATAAGATGTGTGATGGTCTTTGGTGTGTACCTGCTTGGCCTGGATTCTTAGAGAGAGCCATGGAGATGATCTTGAGGAAGCTAGGCAGAGATAGCAATGGTTACCTAAGCAAAACATTATTTAAGCCTGGCAACATCAGAAGTATGAGAAAGAAGCTGCTCCCTAATTCACTACAGTATTAGAGGAATACATGGGAGAATTCATTCAGATTTTCAGAAGTCTGTTACTATAGCTTATATCAATAAACTGTGGTTACACTCACAACCTGGCCAAATTTGAAAGACTGGCAGTTCAGGATAGAGATAGATAATTATGGAGAAAAACTATATATATATATATATATATCTTCTGGTGAAGCTTCATAGTGAACTAAACAACACTGAAGGAGTGGAGTGGAAATCAGTGACCAGACAGTGAATTCTGGCCTGTGAAGTCTCTCTGGGAAATGAAAAGATAAGATCACCCACTTGCAGTACAGATAGCTATTTCTCATGAGTAAGCTGCAGGGACTCTTTTGTGGTCTACTTGTGAGTTGAGTGGCTCGGAGCTGGGCAACTGAGAGTCAAGGAATTATTTAAATACTCAACAGAGATATAAGAGAAGATGGGAGGAGTAAAGATTTAAAAAGTTACTTATAAGTTAAGGCCTTTTGCAGATAGTTTGCTGTTGATTCTGGAAGATCCCTTAAAGAAAATTGAAATATTAATGGGAAAATTAAAACAATTTGTTGCATTAGCAGGCTTCAAGATTAATAAACAGAAAATGAAGGTGTTAACACAAATATGAAAAAAGAAGATCAAACAATACAATAAAATGGGTTTTAAGATTGAAAGAAAGTAAAATATCTGTCTACCACTATGACAAACATAAACTCTATGTTATTTCAAAGTAATGTTAAGACATGGAATGAAGTTATAAAGACATGTTACGATGGGAGCAACTACAACTGTCATTGCTGGGAATAATTTTTGTGATAAAAATGGATATCTTGCCTAGAATTATGTTTTTATTTTGGACAATATCTATTTAAACAGTGTCAGAAGGATATGTCTAAATTTGTGCAGCAGGGGAAAAGCATGAGTTAAATATAAGGCATTTCAAGATGCAAAAGAAAGAGGATTGTGCTTACCAAACCTGAAATTGTATTTTGCAGCTTGCTGTTTGGTTTGAATGAAAGAGTGGATGCTGCTGAGAAATAGAAGGCTCTTGGAGTTAGAAAGACATGATGTGAGATCTGGGTGGTATGAATATTTATGGTACAACAAAGTTAAGATTATGCGGATTTTAAAAATAACTTTGTTAGATGTGCCACATTGTGAATATGGAATAGATACAAGCCCAGATTATGCCCCAAAGACACCTTTGTGGATCTCAGACTAAACAGCCTTTTATAGACAAAAAAATAATAGACAAACACACATGGCTATCTTATTGTGAGAATCTAGAATTTTGTCAAGGAGAGTATTAAATAAAACCAAGAGAAGAACTAGTTGCAAAGGGATATAATTTTAGAAGGATTTAAAGTAGACAAAAGAATTTGTTTTTGAATATTGTAAAAGTAACTTTGAAATAGAATTATGCACTTCACATTTATGTTGGAAGCAACATAAGACAGGATATTTTATCAGGTTTAATGAATGTGTAACAAAGCTAGAAAATTCTGGATTCAAAAATAACACAGATTTGGAGGATTTTGTAGATTAATATACAATTTATACCAGACGTTTTTCTTTTGGAATTGGGATTTTTCCAAACAGTTAGAAAAAAGTTATGTAACTTTGTTTTTGTACAGGTTAACTGCAGTGAGATTATTGTATGCACAAAGGTGGAAAAATTTGACACTACACACAATGGAAGATTGGTTTACAAAGGGGATCGAATTTGCTGAGATGGCCAAATTAATTTTTTTGATTAGAGAAAAAACAATAACTATTGCTGACTGGAAACCCCTTATGGACTTTTTATGCAAAACAAAAAAGTTACAATTTATGGTTTTCATGATTAGACAAGATATATTACAGGGAAAAAAAGAGTGATACTGTAACCATAGAGTAAGAAATACATTTATAATTGTACTTGTAACTGCTGTAAAGACAATTGGAATGTACTTTTTTGTTCCTTTTTGTTTACTTTTTTCTTTGCTTTACTTTTAGATTTCTCTTTGATTTCTTTCTTTTTTCCCCTTTACATTATTTTGGATTAGTTTTTATCTTTCTTTTAAAATAATAATTATAAAGAAAAAATCTATGTGGTCACTAGGAGGTGGAAAGAAAGAGAAGAAGAGGACAACAGCAGCAAGATGGATCACACGCCCCATTGGGATACTTGAAAGAATAGGTTAGGAATAGATCACGTAGTTACTAGAACTCAGAAATGACTTGATGGCACATAATAAAAAGACATACAGTACTTCATGTGGAATGCCATTAGGGATATCTTAATTTATTCAAATTATAGTCCACATTTCTTAAAGTTCATGGCCAGGTACATTTCTTTTCTTTTAATTAGAAAATTTATACACTACCTATGTATCAGTGTCTCCATTTTTTCTTCAATACAACCTTATGAAGCAGGCGGGGTCATAGAGAATTACTGGCCCAAAGTCGCTTGGTGAAATTTCCATAACTGAATGGAAGACTAGTTTGATTCTCCCAATTAACTTCTTTAACACAATAGCACACTGCTGTAATAAGGGGTAAGAACTTACAGTAGTTTGCTGTAAGGGTTTTATGGGCAATTTATATCCCATATTCCAATAAGAACCTACTTGGCTACGCACTTTGTACTTTACTTACTTCGAGCCCTGTCTTACTTTCAGAAGACTTTCTGATGACACTCTGTACAGTGCTTTGCAGACTGAGGTAGGCAGCAATATCCTTTCTTGTCTGTGAATACAATCACTGGTGCCTGAATTAGAAAATACTGCAACCTACTTACCCTATTTTACAAATAAAACAACAATAACACTTAAAGATTCACAATTTGCAGCTACATACTACTTCCTTAATATTTAGCCTCTATTGTTTGAGAACAAAAGCATACATGAAACAGAATAACAACAATAACAATAACAATAATAAACAGAACAAAGTACAAACATAGTTCCAGTAGAATTATTTACATTGTCTGAGTCTTTAATAATCTTTTAAAAAATCAACAAAAAAGGCTCAGAAAAAAGGCTAGGTTTTTGTTTTGACTTTCTAATGCTCCACAACCCACACATACTAGTAACAATAATAATCACAAGGACTTCTTGATATATTGAGGAATGTAAAGCAACAGTGTATGTAGGTGGATAGCCTGTCAAAAACAGCATTGTGCTTAAAGTCTCATTACTTTGCTATGTGCTATGATGTTGTACCCATGTCTAAAGTGTAGAATTTGCAATGCCACATCATAGGGATTCAGGTTCTACCCTTTGGAAAATTCATGAAACATCATGAACCTGAGGATGCCAATAATAATAATAGTAATAATAATAACAACAATAGAGAAAGTCATAGAAAATTAAAAATTTAAATTGCTCTAGACTTTAGAATTCAAACAGACAGGCACCTGCTACATAACAACCCAGACTTAACAACTGTCGATAATAAAGACAAAAAACTTTGGATAGTGGACGTGGCAATGCTTGGAAGAGAAAGAACTGAAGAAGATAACAAAATACAAAGACCTACAAATAGAAATAGAATGACTGTGGCAAAGGCAAGCAAGGGCAGTACCAATAGTAATAGATGCCTTGAGTGCAATCCCAAAACAACTGGAGCACCACTTGAACATCATCAGCATTGACAAATTCGCCATCAGTCAATTGCAAAAGGTGACCTTGCTGGGAACAGCTTCCGAACTGTGACGATATCTATAACACCATCAAACATCCACATCTGTCTATCCCAGGTCCTTGGTAAGGATTCAAATGCCAAACCCAGTCTGAACATCTGGCTGACTGTGCGATTATTATTATTATTATTATTATTATTATTATTATTATTATTATTATTATTATTATTATTATTATTATTATTATTATTATTATTATTATTATTATTATTATTATTATTATTATTATTATTATTATCAATACCAACAATAATAATAATACAATGGATCATGCCCTTCATCCTCATAGGATTGTTGACAGACTCTACTTATCAAGAAAAATAGGTGTGGGTGGAATGTTGTAAGTACAACAAGCAGTTGACGAAGAAAAAAGGCTATTAGAAAAATATCTGAATGATAGTGAAGAGGATGTACTGAAGCTGTAACAAGAAGGCTTACTGAATTCTGGAGAAACCAACTGGCTTATAAGAAAGACCAGATGAAGAACAAAAAAGACTTATGGGAAGACGAAGTATTACATGGCCAGTACATTAAAAAATATCAGGCAAAGCAGATAATAATATTTGGCTAATATCAGGAAAATTGAAGGAGACAGAGGGACTAATTGTGCTGCACAAGACCAAGCCTGAATAATAAATGCATACAAAGCCAGAATTGAGAGGACACCAATAGACAGTAAATGCCACCTCTGCAAAGAAGCTGGCTAGTTGCTGCAAGAGGTCCACACAGACTGACTACAAATAATGACATGACAAAACAGCAACAATGGTTTATTGGAAGATCTGCAAGAAATACCATTTGCCTGCAAGCAAGAATGAGTGGGACCATAAAATAAAGAAAATAATAGAAAATGAAGAAGCTAAAGTGCTCTGATACTAGCCTTCAGAGAGGCACATGCCGCATAACACTTAACACGTCTATGGAGATTCTCAGTCATCCAGGTCATAGTTATCCCAAAGATGCTTTTTCACGAGGCAACTGGATTTTCTTGTTTTTCCTTGAAGACGTTTCGCTTCTCATCCAAGAAGCTTCTTAAGCTCTGACTGGATGGTGGGGGAATGGAAAGCAGCATCAACTCGGTCACCTACAACATTGCAAAATATCTAACTACCATATTAGCTCCTCTAGTTGGTAACACCACTCATCACATCAATAATTCACACGACTTCACCAGCAAGATTTGGAAAATAAAACTGGATGCAGATGAGACCATGGTGTCCTATGATGTGACTTCACTCTTCACTTGCACCCCAACAAATGAAGCTGTCATGGTAGTGAAAAAATGCCTGCTACAAGACAGCACCCTAGGTGACAGAACCAATCTCAGCTCAGACCACATATGTGCCATGCTGGACCTCTGCCTGACCACTACCTATTTTCAATACAGAGAAGGTTTCTACAGACAAAAACATAGCTGTGCCATAGGCTCACCTGTGTCCCCCATTGTGGCCAATCTTTATATGGAAGAGGTAGAAACCAAAGCCCTAAACTCCTTCACAGGAATTCCACCCACTCACTGGTATAGGCATGTGGACGATACTTGGGTCAAGATCAAAACACAGGAATTGGAAGCATTCACCAAACATATCAACTCGGTGGACAGATACATCAAATTCATACGTGAAGATGTTAAAAAAAATAGTCTAGCCTTCCTGGACTGTGCTGTATACATTAAGGAAGACAGAAGCCGTAACACTGAAATTTACAGAAAACCCACTCACACAGATCAATATTTATATTTTGATTCACACCACCCACTGGAGCACAAAATGTGAGTTATCAGAACCCTACAGCACAGAGCTGAAGTCCTGCCTACCAGCAAAGAAGAAAAAGAAATAAAACACATCGAGGAAGCCCTCAGAACATGTGGCTATCCCAAGTGGGCCTTCATCAAATCTCAAAAAAGACCTAGCAGGAGCTTTTCCGTAACAGATGAAGAAAACAATAAACAAAGCAACGTAGTCATTCCATTACGTTGCAGGAATAGCAGAAAAGCTCAGGAGGATCTTCAACCAACACAACATACGTGCACACTTCAAACCTAAGAATATACTAAGGCAGAAGCTTGTCCACCCCAAGGATAAAACACCCAGACACAAACTGAGCAACATGGTATATGCAGTACAATGCAGTGAGCCATGTGCAGATCTGTACATTGGGGAAATGAAACAACAACTTCATAAATATATGGCACAACATAGGAGAACAAACCCATCAGAGCAAGAATCAGCAGTCCATCTGCATTTAAAAGACAAAGGCCACTCTTTTGAAGACAGCAAAGTCTGGTTTGAAAGAGGGGGATCAAAGAGGCCATCTGTGTCAAAATTGAACAGCCCTCTCTCAACAGAGGGGGAGGGATCCGACATCATCTATCTCCAGTCTACAACACAGTCCTTTCAACAGTTCCAAGAAGGCTCCACACCCATTTGCACTATTCAGATGACCCTGAAGACACAGATAAGCCTTCAGGTAGCTTTAATGACTCACTAAAAGAATGCAAATGAACATCTGTCTGCAGGAGTATAAATCTTTCCAATTCCCCACCATCCAGTCAGAGCTAAAGAAGCCTCTTGGATGAGAAGCAAAACATCTCCAAAGTAAAACAAGAATGTCCAGTTGCCTTGTGAAAAAGCATCTTTGTGATAATACTTAACAATTGTTGATAGGAAAGCCCCAAAACGTCTGGATACTGGACGTGACAGAATAGAAGAAAAAGAATTGGAGAAAATCAGAAAATAAAAAGATCTGAAAATAGAATGACTGCTGCTGCTGCAAAAAAAAGCAAATGTAATATCAACAGTAATAGGCACCTTGTGTATAATCCCAAAACAACTGAAGCACCACTTGAACACCATCAGCATTGACAAAAGCACCACCAGTCAATTGCAAAAGGCAGAACAGTTTACTTTCTGCTAAAATAAATACAATATCTTGAAACATCGACATCTGCCTATCCCAAGTCCTTGGGAAGGACTTAACAGGTGGATAAAAATGCCAAATCTAGTCTAAACATCTAATTGACTGTGTGAGCAATCATCATCATCATCATCATCATAATCCAATCCAAATATCTGACTGTGAAAAAAGTTTATTAAATTTGTACAGTCTGATGCTCAATGACCACAGCTCATAACAATCAAACAAGAAAATTATAGTAAAATCAGTAAAACATAAAATAAAATATGACAAGTACAATGAAATGAGGAGTCTCCCTCTTGATTGTCAAAGGCCTGGGTGAAGACCCACATCTTCACAGCTCTTCTAAACAGAGTGGAGTGCAGGGCACCTCCCTTAGGAGAAGCCTCATTCCAGACTGCAGGCACTTCTACAGAGAAGGTATGTTTCCAGGATCCTGAAATGTGGCATAGTGCAACTGAAGTAACCTGTGTTAATGTGCTAATCCTGCAAGATTGAACCTGGCCGGATGTTAAGTAACCAAGCCCTATAGGTGTTATAGGTAAGAACCAGCATCTTGAATAGCACCCAACAGCAAACCTGCAACCAGAGCAGCTTATGCCTTGCAACCTGATTAACAATTCTTTAAAAAATTTGCCACTATAATGTTTATTCACATTACCTAAGACAAAGATCATTTGTGCATTGTCAATTGCCCGAGTGTATTTAATTTATGTCCGGACTTTCTGCATATATAATCACCAAAGGGAGAATAGAATAAACAAAATACAAATTGTAAAATATTGCAAAATACAATTAATTTTAATTTTAAAATAAGAATTAATTTAATGAAATAATGAAAAAATATAAAATCAATATAATCTAAATCAAAATCATTTTTACTAAAATCAATTAACAGCTAAAAGCTTGACTAAGGAGATGAATTTTTGCATTTTTCTAAATATCAGTTGAATAAAAGCCAAACACATCTCCCTGAAGGAGCTACAACCTGGACCCACAATAGACAAGATCCTCTCTCAGTTATGATATAAAAGACATTTCTGCCATGTACCTTGCACTGATAGGATAGCAGTCAGGCCTCCCCATTTTGTATCAATTGCACTGCAACACTTCTAAAGGGTAACCAGTTCAGAGCTCATTATTGTTGTCAATGAACTGTAACTAAGGCATAGATAACTGTTCTGATTTATTCAGGAATGGGTTACAGGTGATACACTAGCACAGTGAAACAGATGTGATCCTCACCATAGTTGTCTTCTGTGAATCTAATTACAGCTGAGGAACAAGGAATAAACTATACTGCACACTATCTTTTTCTTCGGGAGTGCAGCTTTACCCAAAACAATCCCTGAGTCCAGATTTCTCATTACCAACAGCCTTTGTCTGGAATAATTTCAGCTTCTTTTTTCTCTTTCAGCCAATTATTGAAATTAGATAACATACAAAGGTGCCTATTGCTTTCTTTAATTGAGGTGTTAAAGATGCATTTTGTTGTTTATATATTTTATCAAAGAGTGAGTCATTTTGAAATATGTTGAATGACTGCTAGAAATTTTAGCTTAGCTATTATGAAATGAAAGAATATGACTTGCTGCCTCTTTAGAACATAAATGTAACTTATGGTTTCTTTCATCATAGAAAGGAAAAATGGAAAATGGAAAATTCAGTTTAGGAGTTATCTTGCTTGGTTTTTAAAATATGTTGTGTGTGCTATCTGACAATGGAGTTGCTATGGAGATCATTCGCTCTTGGATTCTACTCTATTTAATGTAGAAGAATTTGGGTTGTGAACATTTAATAGTCTTTTATGTTGTTAAAAAAAAGTAAACATTTTTATACTAGGAGACAAGCTATTTGGAAACAGTTTGTTGTAGCAACAATGTGTAAAAAATGATGCAATCTTTATCTTACCCTGTATTTCAGACCCAATATTTTACCATATTGTTGAAATAGAATTACCTACACATGCTACTTTGCAGTTTCCTATAATTATTTTCTTCAGTTATGTTGGGATAATTGTTTAATTGAATTAACTATTTCTCTTGATTGAAATCAAAGATAGAATATATGAAAACATGAATTATTTTCTTTACATGTGCAGACTTTCTAGTCTCAGAAAGTCTAATTTGGCAGTTTTAAATATAAAGCAGAAAATAATTATGGAGATCTTGATGCTCCACAATTCAGCAGAGCTCAAGGACTTGATAGTTCAACTCTGAGCTACACTTAAGCTCTTCTGTTAGAAAATAATTAATCTATCTCCTTAAACTTTCCCAATAATAGCAAGTGATCCAATTGCAGCTATTGGAATGTTTTCCATCAATTTGTCTGAATCTACAAGTTTTTATCAGATACCTTTCAAAACAGCAAATTCTAGTTAATGTTTGTTCAATATCAACTGTTTTTTTTAAAAAATCTTTGAATAAACTTTTTTTTAAAAAAAAATGTTCATCCAAAGAAACCTTTGAGATGATAAACACTGTGCTCCACCTAATTTATGTAAGTAATAAATAGTTAGAATTGGTAATCTATGCAAATTCACTGAGAAGGGATATGATAAATGCCTGAAAGGATGCTGCATAAGGCCTGTTCACCATCATTCCAAAGAACACATGGCAGTTATAGGAGGACAAGTTCTGACTGAATGACAGTAAAAACAGCATGGTAGTGGTACCTATTATATGGATGAATAGAGAACTTCTGTTCTCTGGAAACACTCAGAGGCTAGAGAGCCATCTGGTGGCAGCGCTTTATTTTGGATTCCTGTATTGATTAGGAGTTGGATTAATTTGTATAAATGGCCCTTTGCAACTGTATAATTCTATGTATTGGCTAATGTTGCATTTTTTTTCCATGATACTGGTACTAACAGAATACTTCAGAAGTATTGTTTATCCATGAATATAATTTATGATAGAAGATTAGGATAATTAGTGTGGTATCAACAGCAATAACTGATCTGTAGAAGGCAGAGCAAAAATTGCAGCAAATAGATTTAACAGAGATAAATGTGATAGGAAGAAAATTGTGTATTAGGAATTGAATGTGAAAGATTTTGTAGCTTAGGAGGTTGTGGAACTGTTTTGTGTATAATAAAAATGGCAAAAATAGAAATTGCCAGAAGAAAGAAAATAACAGATGACCCTACAAAAATAGAAATTTTATGGAAAGTAAGGACTCTGTCAAACTGAGCAAAAATAACAAAGTTGACTTGGTCAGAAATGAAAGGAAAATGAATAACAAAGGAATGAGCCATTCATCTATTTGCCCATCATATGAGGGTTACATGAGCTATTTTGTATTTCCTTTTATGGCACAAAATGAACATTTGGATTCATCCATTTAAAAAAAAAATGCTTTCTGAATATATTTCATACTTGTTATATAAAGTATTGTCAATGTGACAAGAACATTCTAACAACAAAACATTTTGAAAAGAAGACATGGGGATGGCATAGAATCCTTACAGAAAATAGAAGGGGTGGTATTAAAGGATCTATTAAGCATAACCCCTTTCTTACCCTTTTTATTTTATCTCAATATTTTGTTATTACTGCCCATTGAGAATATTTTGACTTGCTTTGAACAAAGCAACAAGGATTTTTGTACAATGTAACTATTGATATCATTTATATCATTCAGATACAGTTCACAAATGCTTCATACTAAATAACAATGAACCATAATCATGAATGGAAAATTATACTATATTCTGACTATCTGGGCTGCATAGAAGTGAAAGTCATTATTCTTATGCAGAAAGACAATTAGGAAGCCAATCAAATTTTGGTAGTCAAAGCAAGTAAATCAGATATAACAGACAAATTCAAGGAAGGCCTAATAGGAAAGAAACAGCAAAAACTCCATGTAACCCCATTAAACCAGACTGGCCAATTACCATTCTTCCCTATTTTCTCCAGCTGAAATCTTTATATACCTAGTCATGGTTATAATGTGATCAGCTCATCCGGAGGAGCTACCTGAACTTTTAAGGGGTAAGCTGTCTTATTTTGCAGTTTCAATTCTGGGCAAATAGAGGTTCTTGCCAGGACTTAATCATGTGATTCAGAGAGTGATGGTAATAAAGCCATGTACCATAATTGAGAAGATCCAAGCAGAATCTCTTGAAAAATCCATTTTCTGCAGCTTTATGAAAAAGGGTGATGCTTGGAAGTATGCAACTATTTCAGAACTGCTAAATCTCACTTAAGAAACCCCATATGAAGAATCACTCTTATGTGCACACGATCTCATGAATTCTGTACCAACTTCCAATTAAATAATACAAATATTTAACCTTAGAAGAGTAAAAGGTAATATTTTCCTCAAGTTTGAATCTGACTGGTGTCCACTTGGACACAACTTTGGTTTTGGGGAAGGCAACAATATGAAATTAACAATCACTGCTTTTTTCTGGATTGTTTTTTCATTCGCAGTCTAGTCTTCAGGCAGAGAATTCCTAGTGCTCTCCAAGTACCAGCCAAATTTAACTTATGTTAGCAGTTTTTGAGATTAGCCAACGTTAATGATGCCAGAATGATACAATGCTATTTTGACTGGCTTCTCAAAATATACCACTATTTGGAGTGTCTATCTAAAAAAGGGGTGGATGATTACAATTGCATTGTTGTGTCTACCACCTTGACATTTTAACTCTTGCCCATATATTACTTCAGTGCAGCAAAATAGCCAACATTAATTAAATTATTCATATGTTCTACAAATTGTTTTTCTTAGTCACATTTAATTATTTGGATTATTCTTCCATATATTCCTCCATTATTTATTGGATATAAACAAAAACACATATTGTAGGCTGCAGCCCTATTCTTTCTCATAAATGGAAGCTTTCTATAGGCTGGATCCAAAGACAGACGCCTTCTGTGATACAGAATGTCTTTCCCCACCCCACCAGAATTGTTTCTTCTGTCAGCAAAGCTCCTTTCCTTCACAGATGGGAGAGTTTGAAATCAGCTGACTGATGAATATTTTACTAAAAAGTTGTCTATTTCAGGTGGACACTTAAGCAGTTTGTTCTTTGAATAGTTAGTAAATGCAAAACACTAATTGTGAACAAACCAATAAGCAGATGTGCTGCTGAATGAGTTTTATGGTCTTGTGTTCATTTGTGTTTCAAATTGTATTAATGCAGGTTGCTCAGTGCTCTTAAGATTGTTCCAGCTTATCTGCAGAATACAGAAAGAGTGAAGCTCTCTATATTTACCGGTAATTCCAACAGACTAAAGAATGACTTCACTTCTTTGCTTTTTCCTGTTAATCTATATATTGATAATTATGCTTTTTAAATGGTATATTTGGCTGTTAATTTTTAACATTTGAATATTAATTTGAATATTATATTCTTGTTATCTTTCCCCAGACCTTATATTTAATTTTTTTATGAGCTAGAGAGAATTTTAAAAAGAAAATATAACATACAAACTGTTGTGATTAACATAATTAGCTTATTATACCATAACATTCTTGCAGCCTGGGGTTAATGTATGGGTTACATAAGCTTAATATAAATGATGGTCTTTCAAAAAATAATATGCTGCTCAAGCTGTATGAAATGATAATTCTTGAAGTTTTGGAGGACTGGAATAAATAACTAAAAATATTAAAACTACCATTTCCATAGTTTTATACCGCTGTTATTATGCAAATATTATTTTGCCAATATATATCTTTATTTTCTTTTTATCATTTTCAATCCTTTATTGAATTTGAAATAGTGTCGAAGACATTGGGTTAGCAAGTGGGTGAATGGGGGTTCTAGCCCTGCCTTATGTACAAAAGCCCAGTCATTCTCTTTCAGCCCTAGGAAGCAAGCAATGGCAAACCACTTTTTAAAAACTTTGCCAAGAAAACTGCAGTGACAAGTTCAGGCAGTTGCCAGGAGTCAAAAACTGATATGAAGATGTTCTAATGTAATGTATGAATAACATTGAAAAAGGGAGATGAGATGCTGCCTAAGAAATCTTCAGACAGGAGAATCAAGACCCCAGTGGCTTAGCAGTCAGAGAAAGAACCTGAGAAAGGTCCCGCCCTAATGGATCTAGCAGTTCAAAGTGGCAGTGGGAAGTATGTACTTTCAAACTTGTAAGTTTCTATTAATGTAGCATTACAATAAAGTAGATTTAGATCCTCTTGTCATATTTCTTGTCTGGTTTTACCCTGGAAAGCCAACAAATACACACATACAAACCTTTTATTATTTTATCTTAGTTTATTATAACTTCTTCAGAGTTAAAACAACAACAACAGGGGAATACACCAATTCATAAATCCACATCATAGAACCCAAACTGTATTGTGGCATAGTATGTGACTGGATTTTGCCATATTTCCCAGTTTGTCAATTCACAATCTGAGTTCCATACATCTGCCTTTAAATGTTTTAAGTCACCTGGATATGAGGAACCTGTATCTTGCTACCAGCTTAGCACTATTATTGTCCTGTTCCCAACTCCCATCAGCTGTAACAAATTGGATCTGTGGTAAATATAACACCTGGAAGGCTGTGTGAATACGACCATTGAATGAACAGGTATTATACCTTCTCAGTGCTTTAGGGAATTTTATTTTTCATCTAATTTATTTTTGGTTTCTATTTTGTGACTCTGCAAATATTTTTAAATCAGGTGTATTATATAGAATTGGTGACAATAATCACAGGGCTGACTGATGAAGAATATCTAAAGTAAAGACATGGCTCTATTGATTCATCTTACGCTTATGTGGTAATGCTGTTTCCAAATTCCTACCTTCAACCAACAATAATATCACTCCTGTATAATTATTAACCTTTCCCTAAAGGTTAT
Source organism: Azemiops feae (assembly GCA_023970755.1). Taxonomy (NCBI): domain Eukaryota; kingdom Metazoa; phylum Chordata; class Lepidosauria; order Squamata; family Viperidae; genus Azemiops; species Azemiops feae. The sequence goes on along the minus strand of JALGBA010000341.1, from coordinate 883,845 downwards.
CCTTGAGAATAAACTTTAGTTTTATAGCTCCCTGTCAGGAACTTCCAGATTGCCCCAACTGCAGTGCCTGAACTACAACAAGCAGTATTTTAATGCAGAATGACCATTAGATTTTTAAGATGGCCTATAGATTAAAAAAAGATTTCCTTCTTTAAAATGTAGCATATTCCTTAACATTTGACTGTCTGGGTTGTTTTGGATGGTTTAATGGTTCTAGGTTTTTGGGTCATGTTTTAGTAGGAATTGCTTTTGTTTTATTATTTTTAATTGCTATAATATGACAAGAATCCTTTCAATTGCTGTGTATATACAGTACATTTGTTAAATATAGGTAGACCATGACTTATGATCATTTAACAATGGTTTGGAGTTACTGAAAAAATAGCTTACAATTTGTTCTATGACTGTCACACCACCCCCATAATCACATGATTGTGAATTGGGTGCTTGGAAACTGGCTGGCATTTACGATTGGTTGCAGCATCCTGCAGTCATGTGATCACAATATGTGACCTTACCAGCTGGCTTCCACCAAGCAAAATCAGTTGGGAAGCTGGATTAGTGTAACAGCCATGTGATTGGAATCACTGCATGACTTGCTAGAGACTAGGGTAAAAATGGTCATAAGATTGGGTCTGGTCATGTGACTCACTTAGCGACTGTATCACTTAGGGACCAAAATTCCATGTCAACCTTCAGCTTGAGTATCCAAATAAAGTCCAGGATCTGAAGATCTGAAGATCTGAAGATCTTACTGGTTTATTGAATACGTGACATGGTATAAGCGAAGGAAAACTAACTCTAAAATCCCAAGATATCTAACCAAAGCATATATCAATGACATTCCCAGCCAAACCTCCCAGATGTCCACGTAGTTCACGTAAACACCTTTTTGTTGTTTTAAGAACCTTCTGTTATCTTCTTCCCCACGGTTAGAATGTCTGAAAAAAGTTTCCATACATCTATGTTTCAACAAACGTCTGCAGAACTGGAGAGGTTTCATTTCTCTAACTAGCCCATTCGAAGCCTCATCTCTCTCTTCCCCCCTTTACTCTAATGACAGGATGAAAACAATAAGGCATGTAGCTGCCAAGTTTTCACTCTTGACATTCCATTTCCAATTTTGGTAATAAACTGATTACTACTCATCAACAAAAACAAATTTTAAAAATGACCTCCTTGATCCCACAAATTATATGGGTATCATCTAATGCCTTATGAATAGTCAAACTAGTAAAAATAATAATAATAAAGGTGTCTCCCATGGGTTTTACCTTGCTAGTCATGACCAACTTTAGGGGCGGTGCTCATCTCCATTTCTTAAGCCAAAGAGCCAGCGTTGCCTGGAGACATTTCCATGGTCATGTGGCCGCCATGACATCACACCACAGCACAGAGTATACAGTGAAACAAGGAACGCTGTTACCTTCTGTCTGCATATATGCAATACATATTCATCTATTTGCATTTGTATGCTTTCAAATTGCTAGGTTGGCAGGAGCTGGGACAAGTGATGGGAGCTCACTCTGCCTTGTGGCACTTGGGTCTCAAACTGCCAAGCTGTAGACCTTTAATAGTCTAAGACTCAGTGTCCTGACCACTGAGTCACCGGATCTCCTTTTATCTTTATATTCACAGCATTAGCATTTGGGTCCCACTCCTTGCTAATCAATTTGTTGAGCAGCCAAGTCTTAAAAAGAATCTATTAACTTTTGTTTCCAAAGGAACTTGGAATACAAAATTGTGGTTCATTCAGAGACTCTTACTCAGCTTTAGGTATATTCAGGTAGGGAATGTGGAAAGGAGGATGTACTTCCCTAGACTCATATTTTTTCTGCTCAGTATAGTGAAATCAGAAATGGGCAGGACAGAGCTGGGATATGCAACTTTATCCCTCATACACACAGGTAAGTAGATTGTTATTGTTTAACAATTAACCATAGCTGCTATATATTCCCGATCTGACTCTGTAAAGTATTTGCTTTTCACATGTTTTCTCTGGTTCTTCCTTTAGATTCTATAATTTGTATTTATCACACAACACAATGAACAGTGGACACTGAAGTGCTGTGACATCTTTATTTAGCTTTCTATGAAACAGACCATTTCTTGCTCCTATTCAAGAGGATACCTGAGGCAGCAAAGGGATATATCAAATATGTGATATAAGCAAGCAGAAGGTGAATTGCTCATTCTCAAGGTAGACATAATGCACTCAAAACTTAAAAAATGAAACTTCAAAAAAATGCTTTTCAGTACATGATCCAATTTGTATTGCAAGAAGTAAATACACACATTTCAGTGGGGATTAGTGAAAATAACAATTTCTTTTATCTGAATAGAATTTATCTTGAAAGTGAAATGTAACATGAAACTTTATTCCAGGTCAAGTAAAGAAGCACTGTTTAATTGTATTATTTATTTGAACTGTACTATAATTTAACAAGGAAATGTGGCAGTATAGCAATATGAATGTGCTGTTTCTTCAGACTTTGCATCTAGGTGTGCACTAGGGATGCCAATAGAAAATGAAAATAGAAAGCACTAATAGATGGCAGTTCAGTAGATCTTATAATACTTTATTTGTTGCCTTTGGAATGCCCAGATCTTGGGAAAAGATTGCAAAGATTGACTGCACTATTCCAGCTGTGGTTCTATTTGATATTTTTGTAACAGCCCATTTGGATCTCAGGGTGGGAAGCTGGGGACATCACTAATCTAAATTCTAACATACCTTAAAATGCTTCATAACAGATCTCAGCAAAAATTTGCAATTGATATTTTTTCTGCAGACATGAGTGCCCTTGATTCTAGCTTGCAATGCTCAAATGCTCAGTGCAATTACATATAGCACAATAATATTTGTGTCATCATTTTTTACCATTCTGTTGCCATCGTCTGCTGTCAAAAATCATCAAAACATCCATCATGTCTCACATGAGTAATCAAGAATTGATGGTACATCATTCCCCAAAATTAGAGTATGTCAGGGGGAAAAGCACTCTAGTCACCAAAAACTGAAAAAGTATTCCAGTTTAATGTTTTTTTTTAATGGACAATTACTACTTTATACCCGCACCAGAAGCAAATAATAGAACCTTTTGAAGACAATCCACAAATTCAACCATTTCATCAAAATGACAAAATGAGCAATGTGATGCAAATTCCACTTCTTTTGTATGTGTTCATGATGATATGATGAATGCACAAAAGGTGCTGAGTTTGTGTTGGTTTAGCATGACACACCTTTTGGCATTTGTCACCACCTCCCACTGCAGAAACCTCAGTGATCACTTATCATGAGGAACAGCATAACTGTGAAACTATGAGTTATAGCCATGCAAGATTCTTATAAGTAAGCAATTTCTGTTCCTATTTTAAGAGTGACTTTAAGTTTCCACCTGCCACCTCAACATTTATACATATAAAATATTCATAATAAATTTCAATCTTGTAAGCCTATCACTAATGTTGATGTACAACCTTATTATAATCTCTTTCAAGCTTTGGAGGGAGTTTGTGTTTTGTTCAAATTATATCTTTGTTTTGAAACTTGCCAACAGTGTATTTTAGGGTAAAGTCCTTTGAAAACTTGCAGCAAGATGTACGATTAATCAATTATGAATCCAAATGCCAACCAGCTTCCAAACACAAATCTAATCAAGATGTGAATAAAGAATCTACTATTAGCCTATGGGCAAGAGTTCTTTTTGGTCCTTTGCCTCAGGCAGTAAATTGTCTTGAATTGGGCATGGAAGATTTTCTTCTCCTCCTCCAGGAATCCAGAAATGCATTCAAGTAAATTTCAGGGGGAAATAGATATACCCAGCATATGAGTATGTAGGTCAGCAGTCCCCAATAAGGTGAAATTTTAACAGGAGATTTCTTAGCTTGGGGACTGAACATTGTACCAGCACAATCCCACTAAGAACTTAAGGAGAAAAATAATAGAAATGAGATCTTGATTAAAGTCATTCATGCCTTTTAACTACCATGTTTTAAAGAGCACTTTAAAAGAATATACAAAGCTTGATTACACTTTGTGGAATGAGAATTAGGTACTTGCACAAAGTTTGGTGTTTCCTAATTTTTTGGGAAACTGATTTTCTCCGGATAGTAATTCAGACCATTCAGCACAAAGCTGGTATGATTTTGTGTTCCATAGCAAATAGTTGAGTTCAACAATACTGGTTGTGATTTTCTTATTTGTGATTTATATTCAGTTATTTGTTCATTCATTCATGAATTTATTTGAAAGAACTGTATCTCTCTCTCTCTCTCTCTCTCTCTCTCTGTATATACAACTTTCAGTGGCTTACAAATACACAATAAAAGTACTCTTAAAAGCAGAGTTAAAAGTAGCAGATATATAGTCACATATATATATGTAAGATGTGCAGCTATATAAATTGATTAAATAAAATAACAAAAAAAAATCAAAGTAGACCTATAAATTAAATATTGTGTGGCTTGAGCCCCTCCTGAACTGAAAGAAGCAACTTGTTTCAGATCCAGGAGTAGCTTCTTCCATAATGCCCTGCAAATTTCATATTCCCTATTTTTCTATAACACTGGTCTAATCTTAACCCTTTATCAATATTTTAAGAGTTTTATGACAAATCTTTGAATTCCTGAAAATAATGTGTTCCTACTTACAGCACTGCATAACAGTGAGGTATAAATTTGGTTCAGATCAATTTGCTGAGAGAGAGAGAGAGAGAGAGAGAATATGAAGACATTTGTGCCTTAATTTTATTTGGTAGAAGATGAGACAGAAAAACTTGGATAGGCTTTCAAGATTTATGTTGTTTTTTAGATAAGTCAGGTCAAGAAACAAATACCACAAGAATTCCAGGAATGTCTCTTTATTGTTGTTGGATATTTTAACAGAATTGTGAAAATCTTCCAGAGTTGCTCTCTGCCCCCTCTCATAGCTAACAGTATCAAGGAAAGGCTATTTTGAGTTTCTTTCTCATGCTTTCTTCTATCTTTGGACTGTGTAGTCTTTTTTCAAAACCCCTCCTTAATGTCTTGTTCCTTTCTTTCTTTCTCCCTCAATTTCTCCCTAATACCTTCCCAAGGTTATCTCTAAAGTTGTTCACAGTCAGACAAGAGACAACCCAGAGTAAGAAAAGTTTATCCCTATCTTGCCAAGCCATTATTTCAGTACAGCAAGGATATTATGTGATCATATACCTTGGAAATGAATTTAAAAGAATACATCAAACCACACTGAATGAATTAAAAAGAATACATCAAACCACACTGAATAGATTGTTACAAATCCTTAAAAAGAAACTACTCCCTTCTGCCACTGCTTCCTTGTATTAGTGCTACCAGATATGGGCTGCAGAAATGTTGATAACTGTTTGATACAATTAATTGATTTGGAGCTTTCTGTGTCTATTTATAGCCTTGACCTTAATTTAGAATTATGACAATGAACATAATCCTAACATCTTGGTGCTGCCAGCTATACAAGGAACGTCTGTTTTGTAATTCCTAATGCTGGGGCTCCATGGAACTAATAGGATAGCTGTTTTCTAATTTGCAGGATAGCTTTCATTTGTTTTGAAATTTACTGTACATTTTTCATTCTTTTTTTTTTTAAATGAAGAAGCAAAGAAACAGGGGGCCTATTTTGAATTACATGCCGCCACACCTTCTCCTGACATGTTGGTTCCTGCCTCTAAAATAATGTGGAGGCATTGCTTTGGTGCCATATCTATATAAAACAAAAAATATACAGGAACTGGGAAAATTTCAGCAGAATTCTTAGATAACCCAGATCTCAAGCTAAAGAGCCCCAAATTAATAAGGAAACCACATTTAGAGACACAGAGCAAAGATGTGAGCATCAGACTAACCTATTCTAAATTTAGGATAGCTATAAAATCATGTCCGTATCTATTGCCTGCAGAAGAGACTTTATGATTCATTCTGAGGCAGTTTTGGCCTTTCCTATAGAGGTGTAATGAGAAATCATATAAACCTCATAGAAAGTGATCAGCAGGGGTCTGAGTTCATAAACATTTACAGGGAAACAAAATTGTGTCTCTTGGTATCTGTGTTTCAGAAGGAGGAGGATAGTTTAGAATAAGTGCATTGCAGTGAATAGAGTGTTGGTATCACAAGAAGAAAGCTAAGTGTTACAAATGAATTTGCAGTACTGTATAGAATTTTTACCAATTTCTTAGTGGGCTAATTCTGTTTAAATGAGGTAGTCCTCACTTAATAATGATACAGTAATTGGGTCTGGAATTTCTGTCGCTAAGTGATGTGATCATGGAATGTGATGTCATGTGACCATATTGCTTAGTGTCAGCTGTTCTGACAATCCCTGATTACTTTCATTAAGTGAATCACTGCAAATCTTTAAGTGAGAACCTCACACAATTGTGACTATGTCTTTCTGCTGGCTTCCCCTTCGCCTTTGCTTGTGGGAAGCTGGCAGGGAAAGTCACAAAGGGTGATCACATCACTGCAGGATGCTACAACATTAGAAATATGGGCTGGTTGCTGAATGCCCAAATTGTGATCACATGACTACAGAAGCACAGTGATGGCTTCTGGGATTGGTCATAACTACCCCTCATTCAGTGCTGTTGTACGTTTAAAAGATTGCTGAATGAGTTAACTAAGGACCACTTTTACAGTTACGAGAGCTGAATGGATTATCATTGCAACCATTTGCTTGGAGGTAGAATTAAATAACTGTTCTAGAAAGCAGAAAAGAATAAAAAGATTTCTGTGAGTGGTGAGTTGATGCTTCAGGAATAATAAGCTTTATGGATGTAGTCATTAACATGTAACATCTTTTCCCCCCTAAAAATAGAAAGAGTAAAAGTTTGATCTAGTTGATTGTTTTGATACAATTATTCTGAAGTATAAATAATGAGGTACAAGGTATAAATGTAAATATGCTTTTAGAACATACCATTTAAGCACTATTACTGCACATTTATTCATCCAGCATTTAAGCCTTGTTTGCTATAAACTTCATACCTCTTTTGACAAGAGACAGTTCTTGTCCAATATCATATCATTGAAAGGGTATAGTTTATTTAAGATAAATGAATGACAAACTTACATGTGTGCAATAATACATCTATAGCTCATTAATCAATTATTTTCATGACTGAAGCTGAGAAGAAAATTAAATGGTACAAAGATATTTGAAAAATTAAGCCAGAGGATCACCTGCCCCAATGATCAATGCAGAATTTCCTGAGGTGAACGGCATTTTTGAGGCATATAGTTTCAATGCGGAATGGGACAACTTGGCGTGGCCAACTCGCTGTGGCTAATTCGCCACAGCCAACTTGCCACAGCCAACTCGCCGCGGAACAACTCACCATGGACAACTGACTGCAGGACAACTTGTTGCAGGATAATTCAACAATTCAATTTAATTATCTACAATAATTTTAAAAGAATATTTTAATTTTTGTCATTCGTGTTTCATTTTCTCCCTCCTTTTACATTTTTTCTTTAATGATTCTATGCCACCGTTTCATTGATATTAGTGTGATTCTTGTCCTGCAGCAAGTTGTCCTGTGGTGAGCTGGCCCTCCCAAGTTAGCCACGATGAATTGGTTGTGCCAAATTGGCCGCTCCAATATGTCCTAGACTCATTTCAGTGGCTTCCATATACACAGTAAATAAAGTAAAGGTAAAGGTTTCCCCTGTCCAGTCATGTCCAACTCTAGGAGACAGTGCTCATCTCCGTTTCTTAGCTGAGGGAGCCAGCATTGTCTCAAGACATTTCTATGGACAGGTGGCCAGCATGACTATATGCCCAAGTGCATGGAACACTGTTACCTTCCCACCAAAGTGGTACCTATTTACCTACTCACATTTGCACGCTTTTGAATTGCTAGGTGGACAGGACCTGGGGCAAGTAACAGGAGCTCACACAATCGTGTGGTGCTTGGTTTTCAAACCTGGGCTGTCAGCTTCCCAGCTGACAAGGTTGGTGTCTTTAAATACTGAGCCATCAACATTTAAAAACTTTCATTGAGTGCCTAACATTGCTGTAGTATTTTTATAAAAAGGATTCTAGCTCTTTTTATTCTTTTCCAGAGGTACTTTAATAGTGTAGATTTAGATATAGATGAAGAACAGCACAATTATTTACTTTCTTGCGGTTCATTTCATTTCTGAATATAGTAATTAACAACTATATTTAAGATACATTTAAGATATTCAGTCATTATCCAGTCAAACAAGCTTTTTTTAAAAAAATAATAATAATTCCCTCATCTGCTATAAGAGATCTTTGTAAAATTATTTTGCATGTTCCATCTGTCTGTCACCATCCTTCATATTTCCAATTGTTTCTGCTTATCCCATAAGATCCAGCAGGCTAAGGCATGTTTCAGATCCCTTCTATGAAACAACGCCATCTGGTGAGAACTGTGGTGTGCCTTTATTGTTGCAGTGCCTACCTAAAGGAACAGCATTTTCCCCAAGGTTCCAATGGCCATGGCTGTGTTGACCTTCCTTGAGGTCTCCAAAATTTGGCTTTCCTCCGGTTCCCCCAGTTATGCTAGCGTATGGCATAAACCTATCCAGAACTGAAAGGTCTTGAATATGGTGTAGTTGGCCTCATTTATTATATTCCAATGTGAAATATGCTGTAGTTGGCATTGTTTATTCAATTTTGGATGTTTGTTAGGTTTTATTTTGAGGTTCTTTTTATTTTTTTATAATTCTAACCATTTGTAAGCCATTTAAAGACACTTTTGCAATATAAATCATATAAAATCAAACCATTCAATCAATAAAACCTGTAATTTGCTCCCGACTGTAGTAAATGTCCAAAAATGCCTACATTTCAGAAACAGTTATTTGGGTAAATGCTTTTAGTCATTATTGAAAACATGTGCTAAGATTTTGAAATGGAAAAATGTTATTTTTCTCCCTATATATATTTATGAAACTGAGGTTTTGTTTGTCATCAGCACAAATTAACATGGCAATATCAGTATTAATGCACAGTATTTGATTTTGCAAAAAAAGTAGCATTCATATTTATTTTTCACAGTATTTGTGTACTTTAGCTACAGTGAATTAATGAGAACTTAAAGTTCTGCTGAGAACACTATAATAAACCGTAGCCTTCCAACACAAAGGGGTGGCAAAATTATGATACTTCTATTCATATTGGGCTTATCTTTTCAACATTTAATAACCATTAGTCTTTCCCAAAATTAATCTGAACCCCAGTCAAACCACTGCTGAGCTTGCAGTTGATTTTAATTTTAATTTTCTATTTATAGAGAAGTATATTCTACAGCTTGACTTACATAAACAAGCATAAATTAAACAAAGGAAGTAATTCTGTATTTGTCAGCATAGAACCAGTTCAGCCATTTTGGAAGGATGCATTATGAATTCTCCCATTATGAGTATTCACATGGGAACCATATATCCACAGTCACCAAAAGATATGATATATTAGGCTCATTGAAAACATCAGCTGGTATTACTATAAGAAGAGAGATACCCCTATAATGTTTATGGAAATAAGTGAGCCACAGACAAGTCAAAATAGGTGAAGAGTCAGCAGATCGCAAGAGAGCAGTTCCTGGGCTCCTATTTACAAAAACAGCTATAGAATGCAAAGGATTTATGACTGATTGTGATGGAGATTAGATTCTTTTATTAGCTGGGAGCTGTCACCAGACCAAATAGACAATTCTTTGATGTATAGTATCTTAAGACCATTCCAAGATTCAGTGGAACAACCCCACATATACATTAACATTTATTTATTTAATAACCTATTTTTCTACTTCTGTAAACATTCAAGTCGGCATGCCACATGTCTCTGTGTGTGTGTGTTTGTGTGTGTGTGTGTGTGTGTGCCACTCCATCACACACATACCACGCAGAGCCTTATTTATATCTGCATCTTGTTTTTACATTTAATAAATCCAGTCCTCCTTACATAAAATGAAATTAATCCATTCATTAGCCTTTATTTATGAAAATAAACACAGTTATCAGAGCAAATATTTCAGATTTACCCTCCACATTAAAATGGCTTAGGTGCCCAACGCCAGCCTCTACCTGTACCTCAAAGTCCCTTAACTAATTTTTGATTTTCTGGAAATCTTGTTTCGTAGTTTCATCGTCTTACTACATGTTGCTCTGTTGCAGTTAAAGCTCCCACCTTCTCTTGGGAGACTTTTTTTTCAGGTAGTTGGTTTGGGTAGGGAGAAGGCAAATTAAAGGACATAGCTGCCAGAGATTCCCATTCTTTGCCTAGAACTAAATCAAGAGACTAAATATTTAAACTTCTCATAGATTGGGACTAAAAAAAAAACAGTAACATATAACAATGCTAAAGCACCTTTAAAAAGGGTATTTGTAAGACTGATGATCACTGTGGTAGTGGTTCTTCCCCTCTCACTGTTCCCGGCTTCTGTGGGTACAGAGATTTGAATGGCTGCCTGTTCTTTTCTGTTTAACTTGATCAATTGGACTATATTGTGGATGTGTTATTTCTTTGCTTTGTCTTAAACCCATTACACATAATTTGATTTGGATTATTTTAAAAGAGAAGAAATACCTGATTTAATTATTCCTTGTAAACAGGAGATAAAGGAAGTCTTATCTTCTTTGGTGCATGAGGATGCTCCAAGTCCTTGCTCCCCAGAAAAATTAGTGCTGCAGTGAAATCTTAAGGAGAAGCTGTCTTGCAGCTTAATTTTTTTATATTTAGCTGGAAAAGCCTGCTATGTCTTCTGTTACAAAGTATAACCTTATGGAGTCTAATCATGATAAATTTCATTCTGAAATGTAATTGAATAATGGCAAAATATGTACAGAAATTAGTTCTCATGAATGAAGGCAAATATACGTGTCCCGGTATAATGATGTGAGATTGAATTTAGGTATATAGTTTTGAAATGCATGCATTCTATGTATGAGCAAATAAAAGGGACACCCATGAGAGCCCTAATATCTGGAGTCATTGCAGAAACTGTTCTGTGAAAGCTAGAACACTGTGCATTTCAAAACTACACACCTAAAGTTTGGTGCCATTATGTGGACGACATGTTTGTCATCATCAAAAGAAATGCACTGAAAGTCTTTCATATGCTACTGAACTCCATCTTCCCAGACATACAATTCACAATGGAGGAAGAAATGGCTAGACAATTACCACTTTTAGATGTGCTCATCAACAGGCAGGAAGATGGAAACCTAGAAACCACAGTTTATTGTAAGGCCACCAACACTCCATACATTCTTAGTTGCAAAAGTACCCATCCACTGTCACACAAAAGAGCTGCATCAGAACACTATATGGCAGAGTGAGAACCCACTGTAGTACCCAGATCATTCGGAGGAGGGAGATACTTCCAATGTAATCTACTGGATCCCCTGCATGGATTGACCCTGTGACTATGCAGAACAAACGGGGAGGAAGCTATCCACCAGACTGCAAGAACACCAGTGAGTGATCAGATGAGGAGACCCAAACTCATTGGTAGCCTCACATTGCAATGAATAAGGACACACATTTAATTTTGCAGCAACTAAAATCATTGGCCATGCAAGTACAAGATAGCCAGGGAAATTATTGAAGCCTGAGAAATGGGCCCCTTGTCAATTAACAGGAGTGCTGCTTTACCACCAGCTTATCAAATACTTAGGAGCCGAGGACTTGGCAACACAAGGAAATGACAGCCATCAAAACATCAATCAGCCAATAGGAAGGCATCACATAAATACAACTCACAGAACAGTCAAAAGCACGTATTCCAGTAGAGAGAAATTCCCTAAAGATAGGCTCCAGCATGACTAAAAAAACCCAGAAGAGTAAATCTCTGGTCCCGGTGACTGACCCAAATTTGATCTCAGAAATTCATTCTATTCAGAGAGAAATGGCAACTATCCATAAAGATAACTGTACATTGGATAAGAATAGAGCAATTTAACTACTTTGGATAGTAACATGAAATCTCTACTTGATGAAAAGGGTGCAGGGACAATTTCCACAGATTAATCAAGACTTGGATAATCTAAAACCAGCAATTGCATTTGTAGCAGGTATTCTTCTAAGTGCAATGGGTGAGGGAAAAAGAAACAAAGTGACATGGTGATATTGAGAAAGACACAAATATGTGATAAAAGAAGAGTCCCCAATTAAAATTATAGAACACAAGAATGAAAAGAATGAAAAAAATACATAAATACATTTGAAAGTATTAAGTTTTCTTCAGTTTACTTGGTTTTCCCTTTCTCATTGAAATTCCAATACATTAATAGGCTGTAGGAAGTTGTTAAATTCCACTCATTTCGGTCTTGGGCAACTTTTCCTCTGTTTCCTTCTGAAGTTTTGACCTAGTTTTAGAAGAAGGCAGCTATCTATCCTGGCCCTCTCCAAAATAGGCAAGAGATCTGTGTCTATTTTCCCAAAATCAAGTCTGATCTGTGGAAAAGTAGATTCAGTTTTGGATGCTATCCATCTGTCTGGAAATATCAGCTGGCTGAGAGGCTATTGCAGAACAATCATGTACTTCTCTCTGCTGACCATGAATAAAACCATGACAATACCATTTCCCCCCGAAAATAAGACTGGGTCTTATATTAATTTTTGCTCCAAAAGACACATTAGGGTTTATTTTTAGGCTAGCTCTTTATTTTGGGGTAAATATGGTACTAAATGCATCCATCTGACTGACAATCTTAACAGGGACTTATTTTATGTTACGAGTGTCCTGAAAAATCATGCTAGGGCTTATTTTCTGGTTGGGTCTTATTTTCAAGGAAACACAGTAGTAGCAGCAGGTTCCTTCTGCGCTGTATTGAGGTAATTTTTCCATGTGTTCCTAGTGTAAGCACCATTATTACAAGCAACATGACAGATAATGTTCCAATAAATGGAAGCATCCCCTTTCAAGAACTTTTCCATGTCACTTGCTGGCCGGTAAATTTTTTGCCATTACTACAGGTATAACAAGGGCTATCTTTTCATTTCTCTGGATAGCTGAAATCTGCCTTAATAAGCAGAAATTCAAAACGTGATAATGAAATATTAGGAGCATTAAGTCCTGCATGGTCCCACCTGCAATCTGAAATGATACATTTCAGCAGCATTTGTACTATTTCAGTCTTCAAATTGATTGCATTTTTCAATTCTGGAATGAGAAACCCAAAGTCATATATTGGTAATTCCTATACAGTATATGGCTTTCCTATAAGATATTTTAAGTTTTTGTCCTGTCTAATTCAGAGGTTAATTAGACTCCAGATATCAATTTATAGCAGCTGTGGCATAACATGCCCTCACATAATTTATTCCTCTTCAAGCTGTTTGTTCTATCTCCCAGAAATAGAATCATAATTACTTTTATATCATTCTCTTAACTTGGTATTGGACTACATTGTCACTATGAGACTTTAAAACAATTTTTCAAATGTATCAGAGCAATCAGATATGTGAAGGATCTTCTGCTAATAAATAATCTACTTTATTCACACTTGTCCTTTGTATAGATTTTTTTGCAGCTGAAAGTGGTGGTGGGGTAGAAAAGGGAAGGCTACTTTTCTTTGCATATGCTTAAAACCATGTCTGGTCTGAAAGTATTTCAATTTTTATGGACTATACTTATATGCGTAAAATTGGATCTAATCCTTTCCTTATAGTTACTGGTAACATTTCTCCCAATCTGAAAGCATTTTTTAGCTTTTCAAAATTCCATCTGGTGTGGTTGATCAGATGATAAGCAGCACTTGTTTAATTAACTTATGCCATTATGTTTCACTGATTTCAATAGCACATTAAATATATTCTTATTTAATACTGGTTAAATTGTGTTTACATAATCCTTCATTGTGCCAATTACAAAAAACCCCCAGTCTTAATATTAGTTATATTTGCTGAAATGTTTAGTCCTGTATCCTTATATTGTACATTTATTCATTCATATTATATAGGGTTTAGGCAAGTTCAGGCATGTTTTACTGTAACAGCTTACAGACTTTGTGTGTATTATGGCCATATGTTCTGTTTCTCTACAACAGGGGTCTTCAAACCTGGCCCTTTTATGACTTGTGGACTTCAACTCCCAGAATTCCTCAGCCAGGCACGCTGGCTGAGGAATTCTGGGAGTTGAAGTCCACATGTCATAAAAGGGCCAAGTTTGAAGATCTCTGCTCTACAACAAGAAGGGTTTATCAAGTTTCTCCTTAGGAAGCCAGCACTCTTCCTGTTTCCCTTTAAGTTTCTAGTCTTATAGCATGTCCTACAGAAAACAAAGTCAGCTGCCTGACTTTGTTTCAGATCCAGTTCTAGCCCTGAATTCGTTTTTCTTGTCTGGTGAATGTAAGAAAAAAATAAATATAATTATCACTAATTTTCTATAACTTTTTCTTGGGCTCTTCAAATCCAATCACAGCTGTCAACTGACTTTCTCATGTCTCAACAAGGATGATTAAGGAAGATTCAGGAATCCCAGACTCATAAAAATCTATAGAATCCAAGTTTAACCTTCTTCTTCTTTGCTAATGAACTAATTCTTCAAATAGCAAGAACTTACTTTCGAAAAGTACTTCTAAAATCTAGATATTATTTGAGATGCCAATAGAATACATTAATTCCATACTCTGTCAATATATGTGGCTCTTTCTATTTAATACATGGCATTCTTGAGACCGTGGCTGCGATCATTTAACATAATCTCCATACAAATATACAATATACACATAATTAACTTCACTTGTAATGTTATCACAACTAATCTTTATTTATTCATAAATATATTAATAATCCGGTTTACCTGAATGCTCATATGACATTCAGAAAAACCAACTTCATATCTTTAATTTAAGCCGATTCACATTTCATATGCATTATCTAAAGCAACAAACTTAAGAGTAAATGTTCTTCCTCATATCAATATATTTCTTGCTAGAGAGCAAAAATTTGTTCTGCACATCTCTTGTTGGGCATAGAGGCATGCTGTACATCCCAAATATTGTTTAATAACATTTTTCATAACATTTCAAACAGAGTTCTATAACTTTTCCAGGCACAATTAATACCTCCCCCCTCCCCCCCCTTCCACCTTGCTGTTGTTTTCTTTCTTTATACTGGAACAATAACAGCATTCTTCTACAGTAAGTGTCAGGCACTTATATAGTCTTCATGCTCATATTAAATAAGTTGCACAGTCACTAGAAAAGAAAGCCACGTGCTGTTGCACTATATACACCTCAAGTCTTTCCATTTTTACAGCTTTCATGATGTCCTTTTATCTTTTTTTTTTAACTTGGCCATGAACATTTACAGCATTTGTTTCAATTCCTTCTTTGACATCTCAATGTCATTCCCATGGAGTTCTCTAAAAATATTCCCTCCAGCTTTCCTTTATTTCAGTTTCATCTCAAATAATTTCATCCATTTTATTTTTAATTTCATCATTTTGTTGGAGGCTCAATTTCATCCATTTTCAAAACAACTGTTAATCAAAATCACTCTTCATTTTCTCTGCCCATTTTAAACTTAACTTAATCCTCTTTCTGTCTTATTAAATTATTTGCTATGAATTATTTTTCCTTTCCCTTACTCCACAGACAGATGAAATAGTTTTCTTTAATTCATTACATTTGTGAGTTTATATTCCCAGTCATTTAACGCTGTTATTCTAATGCACGTAAGGTCTTCTAAGGACTTTGATCATTACCAGATGAAGTCATAGATACTAACCTCCACCACCCATCATAGCTTTGGCCAGTCAGAAATTTTATACAATTATTTTTAGTAGAATATGAGTTGATACAGTTACTAGCCTTAATTGAACCTGTGCCATTTACCGCATTGCTGCTCATGGTGAGGACAGTTTTGATATATTTTGACCAGTATATGCAACAAGACCACCATAGCTCACTTTCGTCTCAGGCATGGCACATTCTATTCTATGCAGGCTAGGATCTCTGATCTAGAGCCTACCTTGCAATCAAATATATTATTGTGCTAATTCCATTAACTATGAGCTGTCTGAAGTACACCGAGACATTGAGGATGCATGTCCCATATATAGTTTATTATTGTATGGAAACATACAGGTTTTAAACTGATTTTTATTAAGTAGCGAAATCAAAAAAGTGAACTTCTCTGTTTCGCTCTTAGATTTTACATGCTTTCTGCCAGCAATCTGAATCGTGCAGATTTAATTACAAAATGTAAAAGACTATATAATACTCCTTCCTTTATGACTGCAGTCTCAACCCTGTTGTAGTCACTGCGTATTTAAAAAAAAAATTACAGATAGATTGTTGCATAATATATCTTAGAATATTTGCCAAAGTGCTCTATAACTTCAGTAGTTATCTGAAATTTACTGGTGATACTTAATGGTCTATTGATTACTAATAGAGTAAAAATACATTTTTCACTTCAGAGATTCCTTCAATTTTGAATCCTTTTACCTTTAAGTGGGAAATGATTCATCATTTTGTACATGAATAAGGCATGAATATTTTTTTCAGTGGAATAACTGAATGAATAAATCTAAGAAAAGTATCATACTTAGAGAGAATCTTGTAGACAATAACATCTGAGATTTTATCCCTGGTTAATCCAAATTAGTATACTGCTTCAGATAAACAGCATTCTGTGTACAAATTCTTCTGTCTCCCATTGAACCTAAGAGAACAGACTGCCTTAGGAGGTGTAAGTCTTACTGGGTATACAGCACTATCCTACACATTGTTTTTTACATATTACCTTAATTTAAACAGCAAAACAGTGTAGTTCACCCTTAGTAAAGGAGACTATGACTGGTGTCCACTGAGCTGTCCAGAAATTAATTGTTACATGGTACTTCTTGAATTTGGGTAGTCTTAGATAGCAGAGGCTGCTTAAAATAATATAACTATACCCAGTAAGCTTTCTAACATTTCTTTCCAAAGGAAATAGGAATGAGAATAAGCTCTCTGGGGAGATTGGACAGCAATATGAGTTACAGCTGGGAAGAAAAGGGTAAAGAGGTTAACAGAATATCAAAGTTGGAAGGCATTTTGGAGATCTTCTAGTCCAACACCCTGCTCGAGCAGGAGACCCTATACCAGGGGTGTCAAGCCACATCAGCATTGTGGTTGCCCTTGGGGGACCGGGTGGGCATGGCCTGCTGGGTGGGCGTGGCCTACTGGGTGGGCATGGCTTACTAGGTGGGCATGGCCAGCTCGACATCATTCGTGTCAGGGATGCCTGGGCAGGACTGGAGTGGATCTGAGGGTCTCAGGCGGGGGAGGGTGGGACCGGGGTGAGCACCGGGATATGGTCCACTGGAGGAGCCTCACTGTCCCTCTCAGGCCATGCAGGGGGGGCCCCCGGATGGTGGCGTGGGCTGCCCAGAGCTTTGGGCAGCGGAGGTCAAGAGCCTCGCCCTGCCTCCAGCCACTTGACCTCTGTCGAGTCTGCAGAGCTCCAGCAAAGCCTCCCAGCCAGCACCAATCCCAGCCAATGCTAACCCCCCCATCTCCCCTCTCTGCTACAAAAGGAACAAAGGAACGAAGGTTCCACGGGGCAGCCCTGGAATCAGCAAGGAGCTGCCCCGTCGCTTCTGTCCTGCCCCCTGGGTGTGCACACAGGAGACAGCTAGCACCAGCGTCCTGGGTGAAGTCAGCCTGCATGGCAAGACAGCCAGCAGGGACGCTGGACTCCACTTATGCATGTGCCCAGGGGGCGGGGCAAGGCTGCCCCGTGGATCTAAGGCTGAGCACGTTCTGGCTTTGATGGATGCAACCAGGTTGTAGATCAGTGCCTGGTTGGCCTGGGCCAGGCCAAGATGTGGTGGGCCAGTTTTTCGCTGTTTCCAGACAGGTCCCTGGGCTGGACAAAACCACATATCGGGCCGAATCCGGCCCATGGGCCTTGTGTTTGACATGTCTGCCCTATACCATTTCAGACAAATGTCTGTATAATCCCTTTTTAAAAGCCTCTAGCAATGGAGCACCCACAGCTTCTGGAGGTAAGCCATTCCACTGATTAATTGTTCTCACTGTCAGGAAATTTCTCCTTTGTTCTAAGTTGGATCTTTCTTTAATGATCTTCCATCCGTTACTTCTGATCCTGCCCTGAGGTGCTTTGGAGAATACTATAGAATTCCATTTCTGTAAATTAGAACTTTTTTTGAAACCTACATTTATGCCTTCATTATATTCATAACCCCTCTTCCACTCAAATAAGCAAGTACATTCTGGTATCAAGAACAAAATTCTGGAGTTAGTGAAATATTTTCCTATTTATTTACTTCAGCCCCCACCCGACCCCAGATTTCATATTACTTCCAGCGATCACTTCGAGCTTAACAAGCAATTTTTGCTGAGATGAAATGAGTGTGAGAAATTCATAAAAACAATTCGCATGATAGAAAAATGTGGATTACCACCAGATGAATTCGTAGTTGGCTGACTGGCCATACTCTGTGTGTGGTCCTCAATGGAACTGCATCTACATGGAGGGAAGTGTGTAGTAGGGTGCCCCAGGGCTCTGTTCTGGGCCCAGTGCTCTCCAACATCTTCATCAATGATTTGGATGAGGGGATAGATGGGGAACTATCAACAAAGATGATTAGGGGATTGGAGGCTAAAACATATAAGGAACGGCTGCTGGAATTGGGTATGTCTAGTTTAATGAAGAGATGGACAAGGGGTGACATGATAGCAGTGTTCCACTATCTCAGGGGCTGCCACATAGAAGAGGGAGTCAAGCTATTCTCCAAAGCACCTGAAGGCAGGACAAGAAGCAATGGATGGAAACTAATCAAAGAGAGAAGCAATCTAGCACTAAGGAGAAATTTCCTGACAGTTAGAATAATTAATCAGTGGAACAACCTGCCTCCAGAAGTTTTGAATGCTCCAACATTGGAAGTTTTAAGAAGAGACTGGACAACCATTTGTCTGAAATGGTATAGGGTTTCCTGCCTGAGCAGGGGGTTGGACTAGAAGACCTCAAAGGCCCCTTCCAACTCTATTATTATTATTGTTATTGTTATAATCATCAGTAATAACAACAAAAACAATAAAAAAATATTTTCTTTCCACTAGCAGTATTCCAGCATATTACATTAGGAATACTTGAGACAGAGTATAATAGTGCTCCAGTTCTGAGAATCTAACAACATATAGCAAGGTTCCTAATACTTCTCTTATGATGGCTAGACAGAATGACTTGCAGATGGGCACAAAGGCCAGTTTATGCTCAATGTACCAACATCATGGGAAGTGACATCTTGTTGAGCTTGCTTCTCTTTACCCTGGTAATGCACCCTTATTTTGAATTGTAGGTAACATGTGAAATGTGACTCCTTTTTTGACAGGATTCGGTTTAAAATTCAATGCAGCATTCATTGTCCTAATATGCTGTATAAATCCCTTTAAAAAGTTAATATTAATTGTCAGGGCTTTTTTTCTCATAGAACGCTCAGAACGGAGTTCCGGCACCTTTTTTGGATGGAACCTTGTAGGGTAGGCAAAGTGGGTTGTATGACGTGTGTGAGTTCTGGCACCTTTTTTTTTTTTTTTTAACAAAAAAAGCACTGTTAATTGTTGTTAGCAAATAACGATGATTAGTGACAGGAGCCTGAAGATAGTCTGCCACCTAATGGATAGTTTATATAGTGCAGCTTTAAGTAAGTCAGGAACATTTCAACATATGGAAGCTGCTTTTTTATCTCATATTGTATCCTAATATATAATATTAATATAATAATATATAATATGTCATTCATAACATAATAATCTTTGATAGTTCCTTAATCTGGATCTCAAATATTTAATTTATACTAGGTCTTGAAATAATATTTTGTTATGTTATTCCCAGTACTCCATAGTTTTTAAATTAATGTTATTATGTCTCTGGAAAGGAGATGAAATATTTAAAATAAACACTTCCTACTTGTAGATAATTTGGTGCTGCTTGTTGCTTTAGAAAATCCATTTTATTGTATATTGTAGTGATTAAACTAGATAATAAAGTACAAAAGTTTAGCATTTAGAATATAATGGGTCTTGAGCATCTGCCTTATTCATTATATGTATTATATTCATAAAGAATCATAGTTATAACCAACTCCTTGGATACATGTATACGCATTCAAGTATTTTTTGGCTTCATTGAACTGGGCCATTTTCCTGTACCATTTTTAAAAACCTAAAACGATTCATTTCACTGAAACAATAATGAATTTTGAGGCTGAATGGCCACGGATTAGTTTTTCTTTTGTCCTGATGCTGAAAGCCTACATCAATATAATCCATTCCACTTTTTGGAATGGAGATGAGACATTAATGTAGCAGCCATTTCTTACTTTAAGTAGATATATATAATGGTGTTCTTTCAAAAATAAGGAATCAGATAAAAGAGACATGATTTCTAATGGATCTTCAAGCATTTTGACATTCTAGACAATGGATTAAAGTCCTTTATCATACATTGAATCCTTGGACTTGGAAGGTGTTTTTAGTTATCTAGCTTCTTATGTTGTGTACCTGCTACTGTTTTCTTTTCTAAGATGCCTTTAACATTTAGAAGCAACATTGCATTTACATTGTACAAATGGCAATATACACATTTATCAGAAAGAAAGCAATCACTTTTTAAAAATTCATATACATGCTCAAATACTATATCTGCATAATGTGTTCACTTCGGCAAATAGTGGAATTGAAGATGAATTATGTGTTCTGTTTCTGTAACTCTCATTAAAAATTGATCTATTCAAGCAAAGATAAGACAGATCATTGATCTGATTTAGTACCATAAATTTCTACATTATATGGTTGGTGGGTAGGTGTGTATATCATATACAATTTACTTCAGAGCTAGGCAATCTGATACCTTCCAGATATTTGAACTTTAACTCCCATTAATTCCAACCAGCAGCTTTCTTATTACTGTGCAAAACATGTGGTTGATATTTAAAAAATAATAATGTTTAGTAGCACTCAGCCGAACCCCTCCTGTATTTGACAAGAGACACAAGTCACTTGTTTTCAAGATACCCTCAGTATATTTCCCAGTCTTCTTTTTAATAGCATATTGAGGAGCCAATGAAAAAAAATAATTTATCATGCAAGAATTGCTGGCAAATGAGAGTTATCATGCAATGATAATGTTTTTTTTGTTCATATAACCTCGGTGAAAGGGCTACTTGGCAAATGGAGTAGAACTGAATGTTTGGGTGAGAATCTTATATCCTGTTTGTGTTAAATTAAACAAAAGAACCTGACTGGTTGTGTTGCTATCATAAGTCCAAGTATTCAGTTTGAACAATAATCAAGCTACTTGAGATAAGTTGTACATTATACAGAAAGCATTTTAGAAAACACCCTTGAATCAGGGTGTTCATTAAATATGACCTACTAACACCTACTAATAGCTAACTATCCAGGGTGCAACATGCATTCATTTAAAGTGTATGTTTTCTGAACTAAACCACCATTGCCACCATCTTCCCTGGGTATATATGCCGGATAACTT
Organism: Azemiops feae; assembly: GCA_023970755.1. Taxonomy (NCBI): domain Eukaryota; kingdom Metazoa; phylum Chordata; class Lepidosauria; order Squamata; family Viperidae; genus Azemiops; species Azemiops feae. The sequence goes on along the minus strand of JALGBA010000341.1, from coordinate 862,343 downwards.
TAAGACCTATGAAGATCTGCCCATAAAATCTGCTTTTCTTTGCAAAGAGCTTTTGAGATTATCAAGATTATCTTGTCAGGTTTAAATTTTTCAATACAAGCTTGGCTCAGGAAAGGAATACATTCAGATCCCTTCTCTGAAAGCTGGGACAAACTGCTACATTACCATGACGCCTCCATCTCAACAAAGCATCACAAATGTTATGCATGACAGAAAATCTTCCCTTGCCAGTTCTTCTTGATCCCATTGTGCAATAAAATAATAATCTGCTCAGCTGGAAAACCTTGATTTGACCTTTTCCTCATGAGAGAATTGTAAGTTATGCCTTCCTTCCTGATTGTATTGTAGCCTCATTGGTCCTTTAAGATTAGGAATGTTAGAAGAAACAGTGTGAATGCCTTGAGGGCAAACATCATAAAAGGAAAAGGGGGTGACTCATTACTTTGCAAATGCCAGGTGCATCTTTGGCTGCTATCTAGTTTTTTTTTAATAAATCATGAGACACTGGAGCAATAGTTATTGTCAAAGCTGAACCACCTAAATCAGTAGTTGAAAAGTGGGTCTTTTCCAAAATAAAATTCTTAGGATGCCTGCCATTCAACAAATGACTGGCCTAAAGAAAAAAGAAACAGTCACCTGTTTCAAGAAGGCAAATAATATGGGATGTGCTGGTATAGTCCTCTAGCAAAATGAGAAATGGGAACAGCTGGAGATTGCTTGCAGTCTGGCAGGATTTTTTTTTTAAAGGGTAAAAGCTTAGTCGCTTTTCTTAAGCACAAAGTTTGATGAATCTTATGTCAGAAGGAGCCAAGATAAACAGAATACTCAGCAACTTCTGAAACCACATTTTCTCTTTATCAAATTGCATCTTTTTAAAGAACTCATTTGACCCTAACATTTTTTTCCTTCTTAAGTGTAGCATAGAAGGAACTATAGTGGCACTGTAAAAGAAAAAAAAAGAGACATCATAATGAATATGCATCATTTCCTTAGTTCTACATTTTAAATTTTGCACTTTTTTCCCTCTTCTTTCTTTATTTACAGATAATTTATTATTAAATGAAAATGGTCTTTTAGTCTAAGATGTTCTTTAATTTTCTTTTAAGTTTAAAACATCCCTGGATAACTAGCTACTTGGAAAATATAGGTTAAAATATTACTGCCATTCTTCTTTTTGGTATGATGAGAAACCTTGTCAGCATATTTCAGTAATTATCAACAAGCATGATTAATTAATAAGGATAGATAAGCTTCTGAGGACCAGTTTGGGTGGGGGTTGAGGTATCAGGCTAGAAACTGGGCGAACATGAGTTCTAGTTCTACTTTAGCTATGAAATCTGGTAGACAAAATGGGACAGTCATTCAGCCCTAGGAAGAAAGCACTTTTGAAAATGTGGCTAAAAAAAGAGCATGGACTTGTTCAGTCACCAGGACTTATGACTAACTATATACATATATAAACAGAAAGCACTCTAAATTACTTTTGGATAATGACTTTCAGCATAGACCAAAGTTTTCTGGGAAGGTGCTACACAGCGTGCTCCAGGGATCCATTCGCTATCACCTTTTCACAGATTGTACCACTTTTAGGACATGACAATATTCGAGTACAACCAGTGCTTAGCAAGGTGTCAAAAACTTGATACCTAAAAAAAAGGCGGGAATTTTGGGTTTTACTGAGTAGATTGATTTGTTGTTATAGAAATGGCTAGTTTATACTATTATGGACAAGTATAAAATTAAGTTTGATGTTAATGCTTCATTCCACTGCAACAGAGGAAGTCAGAAGTCAATGCCTTTTCTTTTCCCCTTCTCACCCTCACTCCCCCCCTTTTTCCTCTCGACTGTGCCCTACTATTTGTTTTTGTATTTTTATATTTTATTCTATAATCTAATAAAATATTACAAACCATAAAAAAAGGGAAAAAGTACTGGTTTTAATTTCATCGGTGGCGGTTCCTTTGCTGAATCACTTTCGCTTTGCATTGACAAATATATGACAAATTTATCCATATTTATTAATATGCACCACTTGGTGGTCAGCTGGCTGGTCGGCCCTTTTTCCTGTCTCCCTCTCCTCACTCTTTTTCCTCCCTGCCTGCTGGGCTCTCCTTCCATAGTCTCTTCTCCATCCCCTTCTTTCCTTGTCATCTTTTTTTCCCTCTCCTGCCTAAACCTGCTCCTTTTATATCCTCTCCTCTCTTCCCCCCTCCTCTTTTTCTCTTTGGTGCACCTCCAGCTGACTCCTTTCCTCAAGGCTGTGCTTCTCAGTCTCTCTTTCTCCATCCCCTTCTCTTTCCCCTGTTGTCTTTTTTTCTCTCCCTTTCCCACCAAAACCTCCTCCTTTTACATCCTCTCCTCTCTCCCCCCTTCTCCCTTTCTCTTCATGCAGCTCCAGCTATGTGCTACTTCTGGAAGAGCCAATCAGCTGGAGCTCAGCACCGATCCTGGACACTCAGCAGAGCTCCAGCAACACCGCAGCTCCAGCTGACTCTCCCACAGGCCTGTGCAGCACTGCCACCACTTTAGCTCATCCTCCCACTACACTTTTACACCTTTTTTTTTTTACACTTTTTTCAAAGTACTGTTCAACCCGTCATATCTGTACCACCTGCCAGGTGCCAAAGTACCACCAGTGGTATGTGTACCATAGGTTGAGAAGCACTGTGCTGTCTTATGTGAGGACTCATGATTATTAGGAAGGATTTAACATTGCATTTATGTCCTAAATTTGATTTTCAAATATTCAATACATTTTTGTAGCACTTGGCCTCATATGCTTTATCTTTGAATATTAAACGATCTTTCAAACTATTGCTGCTTTATTAACACTGTCCTTGTTAAGTTAGGCTATGTTATAATGGGGACTGGCTCAAAAAACATCAGATTACAGTCTACTTTAATCACAAAAACTTACTGGTTGATTTTGGTCAGTCACTCTCTTGCAGATGAACTAATTTCTTAGGATTTTAATTGTGGGGGGAAAGAGGAGCAGGGAGTACTACTTATGTTACTTCAGCTCCTTAATATAAAGCAGAATAGAAATCTAACAGTGGTTAGTCAGCTCTTTAGAAATCTTACTTCCCTGGCTACTAGCAAGGATAGTTTTTCAGCCATATTCAGGCCTGTCCATTATGTGGAAGGAATTTAGCATAAAGCAAAAGAATAGTGGCATAAAACATTTTGACAACAGTATTTACAATCATGGCACACCATGTAATGGTTGACTGTAAATGCCAAGTCTTCACATAACACCTGAAGAGATTTAGAGCAATTGGTCTTCAAAAATGCCATCTACAATAACAGAACAATCTTTCTTCAGTGTATCACAGAGACCATCTGATATTGCTATGGATACAGTTATTTCATACCCATTAAGTGAGAAGCATCACTTCTCTTTTGTGTCCATTAAACTGGAATGAGCCATAGATCACTTATTGTCTCTCAAAATATTCCAGATTTTAATCCCTGGCACCTCCGGTTTAAGGCCCCGTTTATCTTAATTTCTTTCTTTATTTGCAGCAATAGGTGGCTCTCAGCTGTTCATAGATGAATCATGTGATAATGTGTGATGTGATAATGAAAGCAACAGGCCTTAATAACCTCCTTCTTCTGCTCTAGGTTTTTGTTAGGGACCTAAGGGCAGGGGCTTTATACTATACTTTTTGTAGTTGTGCTGTTTCATTATTACTTTGATTCCCTTTTATACCATTACATGTAGTCCTCAACTTACAACCACAACTGAGCCCAAAATCTATTGCTAAGAGAGAATTTGTTAAGGGAGTTACCACCTTTCTTGCCACAGTTGTTAAGTGAATTGCTGCAGTTGTTAAGTTAGAAACAAGGTTGTTAAGTGAATCTGGCTTCCCCATTGACTTTGTTTGTCAGAAGGTCAGAAAAGGTGATCCGATGATCCTGGTACATTGCAACCGTCATAAATATGAGTCAATTGTCAAGGATCCAAATTTTGATCATGTGATGCTGCAACAGTTGTAAGTGTGAAAAAAACAGTAATAAGTCACTTTTTTCAGTGCCATTGTAACTTTGAATGGTCACTAAACAAACTATTGTAAGTTGAGGACTACCTATAAATTATTTCATTATTTTGTCCTGATGCTAAACCAGAATTTAAGCACTTGCAGTACCATCTGAGTTATGGGTTTGTTTTATACATTTCTTTTGCCTAGCAAGTGGGAGGGCACTGGTTATAACAGTATTATACTTCTTGTATTCATATTACATTTATTTATAAATACTACAAGTAGTCCTCATTTACCAACTACAATTTGAACAATTGCATTGCCAAGTGATGTGTTTGTTAAGTGGAATGTCATGTGATTGCCCCAGACAGTTCCACTGTAACCATTAAGTAAATCACTGTAGGTCATTAAACATACCAACATATGACCATAACCTGAGACTTTCTACTGGCTTCCCCATTGACTCTGCTTGTTGGAAGCCAGCTGGAAAAATTGCAAATGACAATTACATGACCGCGGATTGCTGCAATAGCTGCAAGTTTGAGGACCTGTTGTAAATCTACCTTTTCAATCCAAGGTTAGCAATCTGAAGATCAGCAGCAGGGTTTTTAGCTGTCCTGCAGAGACTGAAAAATGGAAATGTGATTCAGAAATAAAACTATATTCTATAATCTAAGGTTATAGCCTGCACAAGATATTGCTGTGTACTAGCCAAACATTAGCAAACAATATCCTTGGTATTCCTAGATCTCATCTTGTGTCTCTTAATAATATGATGAGAAGCTTATGCTTCCTAAGTAGGCTATTATTTTCATAGGCTCATTTTTCTTCATAAGAATTCTCAGTAACGTTTCAGCAAATGATCTTGAGATTATAGATAATTGCTGGAAATACCTTGTGGTATTTATCTGGGTAATGAAACACACTGTTTACAGAACCTCCAATATGTGAACAGTCAGATTAGGGCTTTGCAGGTTTGAATGTACATTATGTAATACAATCAATGATGAAGATGATGCTTAATGCATACAATTGTTTCTGTCATTTGTAGTACCATTTCTATGAATAATTGATTAAACAATCTGGGCAGATTTGTTTCTGCAAAGTTGTTTTCCTCTCCAATCATGTTTACTATATACTTGAACAAGTGTAGGGACATATTAGTTGCCTGTTGATTATTATAGCTTCTGTGACCTGATGAAAATCATATCCTAGAATTGTCTGCCTCTTTCTTTGTTTGTTTCATCATATTTAGATAGGTTCCCATCTCATGAAATGTGAATCTGGACATTGTACAACAACAAAAACAACAACAAAAACTGAGTGTAAAATAAGCTTCTTCTCGTGTCATTAGTGATTCTGTCTAGCACTCTTGTCTTCTGCTGGTCTCTTTCAATTGTTTTTGATTTTTACAGAATCAAGCTCCAAATGGACATTCACATCTTGAACAATATTGTGATCTATTGCAGACTAAAATGTGATAGTTAGTTTTGTTTTGTTTTTTCTTTCGCATAGTATAAAATGAAGTGTATTGTGATACCATAGTATCTTATGCAGGATGTCCAGAGAAACATAAGGATCTATTTTGGTCAGTAGTTTCCGTTCTTCCGACAAGCACAGTTGGATATATCCCAGAGTTAGGCTCATACAGGCTTTAAAAAGACAATTAGAATGTATTATTGGTAACAGGATAATACGCCCGAGTGTCTGGGAAAACTGAAAGAGATTCCTGCATGAAAAGGAAATGGGTGTTACAATATCCTCTTAAAAATAAAGGAATCTTTATTCTTGTATCACAAGATCAAGGGGATATTCATTGTGATAATTATTACGAATTCTGATTTCCTTTTTTATTCTGGGATAGTTTATCCTGTCATCAAATTCTACACCCATCCTTTGAGGTAACTGCTAATTTTGGATTTTACAGATAAGGAAGTGAAGCAGAGATACTTGCATACTTAAGGACAGCTGTTGAGACTTGGCTGGCTATGCTGCATTTGTGTAATCTAATAGGTTACAGATAGGCCCTGAAATGAACTCTATAAATGTTGAAACATCCACCGCTTGCCTTAACATGTTATTACTTAAGGCTATGATAAAAGCATTAAAAAAAGCAAAGCATTTTGAAATGATTTGGATGAGGGGATAGATGGGGAACTCATCAAATTTGCAGATGACACCAAGCTGGCAGGAATAGCCAACACTCCAGAAGATAGGCTTAAGATACAGAAGGATCTTGACAGACTTGAACATTGGGTGCTATCTAACAAAATGAAATTCAATGGTGAAAAAAGTAAGGTTCTACATTTAGGCAAGAAAAACCAAATGCACAGATATAGTATAGGTGGTACCTTGCTCAATAGTAGTAACTGTGAGAGGGATCTCAGAGTCCTAGTGGACAATCACTTAAATATGAGCCAGCAGTGTGCTGCAGCTGCCAAAAAAACCAACACAGTGCTAGGCTGCATTAACAGAGGGATAGAATCAAGATCACCTGAAGTATTAATACCACTTTACAATGCCTTGATAAGGCCACACTTGGAATACTGCATCCAGTTTTGGTTACCATGATGTAAAAAAGATGTTGAGACTCTAGAAAGGATACAGAGAAGAGCAACAAAGATGATTAGGGGACTGGAGGCTAAAACATATAAGGAACGGCTGCTGGAATTGGGCATGTCTAGTTTAATGAAGAGAACATGATAGCAGTGGTAACATGATAGCAGTGTTCCAATATTTCAGGGGCTGCCACATAGAAGAGGGAGTCAAGCTATTCTCCAAAGCACCTGAAGGCAGGACAAGAAGCAATGGATGGAAATAATCAAAGAGAGAAGCAACCTAGCACTAAAGGAGAAATTTCCTGACAATCAGTGGAACAACCTGCCTCCAGAAGCTGTGAATGCTCCAACACTGGAATTTTTAAAGAAGAGACTGGACAGCAATTTGTCTGAAATGGTATAGGCCAGGGTTTCCTGCCTGAGCAGGGGGTTGGACTAGATGACCTCCAAGGTCCCTTCCAACTTTATTGTTGTTGTTGTTGTTAAATATAATCTTTCTTAAACACTTCCTAGCCATTTGGATGATAATGCTTTGCAGAAATAGCTTGTGGAATAATTGATAGCAACAATATCCTTTCTTTTTACCATTTTAATGTCCTTATAGCTTTAGCATTCAAGTTTAGTTATAAAGTCAAATGTGCTGGAGCAAAAGTGATTCCTCAGCCTTGACCTCCCACACAATGTGTTCAGAATAGCTCGGGCAACTTCCTCTGAGTTTTATTTAGCAATGATTTAGGCCAGCCTTGGAAAAAGCCTTTCCCACCAATGTTGAGTATAAAAGAAGCTATTTATGAGTAGATGTTATCCATGCAGATTACGAACTGGAATACAACAGGCTTATTTTTGCAGCATATAACACAGGAATTGTTCTGAACTAAACTGAACTGCCAAACTGAAGATAGTTTACATCCAAAGATTATGTTCTTCAGTTTCGTATTCTGCCAGTCCTTATCAATGATTCGGTGCTTGAAATGACTCCATATATCTCTCACTCAAAGAGATAGCTGATTTAACAGACAAATGCCAAGAATAATTTGCCATTTTAGTATTAACATACTCATGTTAATTATTGCCACTTATTACCAACTTGCCTAAGGAAAAATTGGGAGAACTTGTAATTGTTCTTTTTCACATTAATTGCAAAATCCCGATAATGTAATTTTCTCCCATGATGGCCAATTCATATCTGACTATTTTTGATTCACAGTTAGCACAGCATACAGTGCTATGTTTCAATAGCCTCTTGAAAATGCATTATCATCATGCTTTTTAGGAAATTATATTTAAATATTGTATATTCGGCATTCAGTGGTATGGATGTAAGCTTTGATCAAGACTATTTCTGAACTGTAGTGTTGGTGGAATAAGAATTCTATACCCAATTAATAGCTGAGGCCAACAAAGAAGTTTATTATGTCATGATAGATGGATTCCCCCCCCCCTGAATTGGGATGGTCATTATACCTAGCACAGCTTGTCCATTTCTCGTCGATTTAATGTGTGGCTTTGTCTTATATAGATGGATCTTACATTTTTGGACAGATAAAGGCACTTTGTTCCCCACATAGTTTGTTAAAATGCTGCCTAGTCACTTTCCCATCTTAAAATATCCTGGTATACATATTTACAAGGAATTTGTAAAGATAAACCGTATTTTCATGCAAATAAGTAAGCTGATATCAATCACAATATAAAAACTTATGAAGTGTTGGAGATTTTAACACCTCACTGAAACAAAAATCAAGAATCTAGTGCAAATTTCTGGCTAGAACAATTTTACATATTTTACAGAAATAGAAGCTTCTTGAAACATACACGTTCTGCTTTTTTTCACAGAATACCATTAAAAGTAATAAAAACCATTAAAAACTAAATGAATTACTAAAAATATGAGTATTTTGTGGGTATTTGGAGGCAGTATGCATCCCTGTACTTATTGGTAATTCAAATATCAATGTGAATGATGAGAGTGGCCCACTTTTAGGAAGACGATGTAATCATTTACGTTTTATCTTTTAAGGATTGTATGTATGTATGTATGTGTGTGTGTGTGTGTGTGTGTGTATTTGTTTGTTTGTTTGTTTGTTTGTTTGTTTATTTATTTATTTTGTTTGCTGTGCATCTTGCTGTGAGGCAACTCCGGGTGACTTACAGCAATAAAATTATATATATGTCACATTAAAATCGCAATGCAAGTTATAACTAAAGATGGAGAGGAAGGGAGAAGTCAACTGGGAAGTTGACTACAAGAGGGAGTGGGGCCCCAAGTCAACTGGTAGAATCAGATTTTCATGCTCTTGTGGAAAGTCAGGAGTGTGGAAGCTAATCTCACCTCAGAGGGCAAGCTGTTCCAAAGGGCCTGGACCACGGCTCTTCTCCAAGCCAGAATTCCTTGACAGACTGGATCTGCAGCATGCTTCCTCTGCCTGCACAGCTGGGCTGGGCCTGTCCCATTGGGGTGAAATGATTCCTCAAGTAATCTGGACCTATGCCATGCAAGGCTTTATAGGTAATAACCAATACCTTGAATTGCATTCAGAAACAAACAATTGCCAGTGCAGCTCTCAGAATGGTGGTGTAATGTGAGCCATTCCAGGGATCCGAAAGACTGCCCACACCACCGCACTCTGCACCAGTTGAAGTCTCCAAATGCTCTTCAAGGATAGCCCCATGCAGAGCACATTGCAGTAGATAACTAGGACTTGAATGATTGAGCACAGGGACTCCTAATCTAGGAAAAATAGCAACTGACACACAACCCAAAGTTGGGCAAAGGCTCTCCTAACCATGACCGTCACCTGCTCTTTGAGCAGGAGTGGCAAGTCCAGGAGAAACACCCCCACACATACCCATTGTAGTATCCACAGTTGTCAAAGCCCAGATCTTGAAGCTCCAAGAACTCAAAGCCATTCAGTCTTTCCAGGGTTCAGCCAGACTTTTGTCCCCACCCAGGCCCCTACAGACTCCAGGCACCATGAGAGGGCAGCAACAGCAACACTTAAGTCACCAGAGATACAGAAATAAAATTGAGTATCATTCACACATTGATGATACCTCAACCCATGGTGATGAATTATCTCAGTATGAGATAACTTCAACAGGAAAAGATGTGAACATCTTACACCAAGCTAAATCTCAAAATGCTAGTGAATTTCAGGAAGCCTGGCATTCAGACAAATCAGCCATAAATAGGTATGTAGAGATAAATCACACTTACAAATCATTCAAGAGACAATAAAAAGCTAAAAAGGAATCAAAAAGACCAAATGTCTTCTTGCCAGCAATCAACACCCAGATAAGTACACCAGGATTTACACTAGAAAAGTAATCAAACAGTAAACAATGGCCTAATTAAGTACTACAAAGAAGAAAACAACACCCTCATCAACACTGACAGAGCAAGCTACTATTTATAAACAGAAAGCAAATCTCACTCCCTTCTAGCATTGAAGATGTTACCTAATTGGGTAACAAAATGTCTGCAAGCAAACAACCAAGCTGAGAGAACACCAAGAACTCCACAGTTTAGCCTTGAGCTACATATATTCTCTTCTGTTGATATATTGTCCATTCTTTTCCAAACATTGCAGTGATCCAGTAAATCTTAGGTTGCAATACACAGAGAGTTTAGCATATTTCACGCAAACTCTATACAAAACTGGCTATTGTTTTATGTTCAAGGTAGCATAACTTACTGACTTGAATAAGTCAAATGAACTGTTTGTGTGTCTTTTAAAATTAATATTACTGTGCTTCCTCACTTCCTGTTTATATTTAAAATAAAAAACAGATGTATCAAAATACTGGGAGCAAAGGAAGGGTTTTTTTCTTGTGAAATTTCTGACTTGGCCATATTCATGAAATGCTGAGAAAGAGTCTGAGTTATCATCTCTGCTGTACACATATTCTGGAAAATATTGTAGGCTTCCAAACTTTTAAAACCTGAACTCATTCGAACCTTGGAAGACAACAGTCACACATCAGAATTTAATATCTCATTTTAGCAGAAAGTATAAGCATCTTTTGCATCCAGAACACCAGCTAATTTTTTAATGGAGTCTAATGTACAATTAATTACTTTCTATGAACCATAAAAGAGTCTACCATTTTTATTATCCTTCTTTCCAACTTCATGTTCTATTTGGTTATTGGCAAGTTCTATATTAAAAAAAAAAAAGCATATGAAACATGCAGTCCTTGAAGTTGTATCATTAACCAGATTTGGGACATTTTAAGCAATCTGCTTGAGAAAAATATCATATATACCAATTAACTGATTGCAATAAAATCTGTTAAATCTGTTTTGAATTGCATTCAGAATTATTCAGAGAGCAATCAACATTTTAGAGAAGAAACAGAGAACCACTAAGAAAAAACTGGAAATGAAATATCTGGTGGTATATAAATGTTATCTGTGTATTGAATTATTTGGGTCATTTACACTTACAAAAGAGCAGTGTTTAGGAAGAGAAATCAAAAAGAGGAAAGCCACATATTAAAAAAGTGTCTTTATATCCCATTAATGGCTTTGGGTTCTCATTTCTTATGGGACAAAATAGAAGGTTGTTGGAAATGAACCAAGGACAGAAGCAACCTAGAATTAAGGAGAAATTTCCTAATGGTGAGAGCAATTAACCAATGGAATAACTTGCCTCCAGAAGTTGTGGGTGTTCCATCACTGAAGGCTTTCAAAAAGGGACTGGACAACCATTTGTCTGAAATGATATAGGGTCTCCTACTCAAGCGGGGAGTTGGACTAGAAGACTGCCAAGGTCCCTTCCAACTCTATTACTCTATATCAGGGGTGTCAAACTTGCAACGTCATGTGATGTGTCGCGATGTATTGTGACTTTTTTGCCATTGTCGTCAATGGGGTGGGCGCGGTTTCACTATGATGCATCCAGCCCGCAGCCCAGCAGTTTAACACTCCTGCTTTATATTCTATGTTCTAAAGCTGCTTCCTTTTGGGAGGTGGAACTAGTATTATTATTACTCAGGACCACTAACATCTGAGTCAAGATGAGTGCCAAACAATACTTCCAATTCTCCAAGCTTTCAGTTCTTGTTAATTTACAGAGATTTCATTTGGGTTTATTTTCTTGTGTAAATGACCTCTGCCTATAACTGTTGTAGCACTAGAAAGTTTTTGACTGAAAGTTTGTTTGGAGTTTTTCAAGGTCCTCTAAAGTCTAAATCACCTTTGTTTTGAAACTTTATATTAGCTTCTACTAGCTTTGCCTGAAACCTTCAAGTAGCACCAAATGGAACACTGTATGTATTTATTTTAATGATAATAAGATCCTCACACCATTCTAATAATATTTTATTGCTAACAGTTCTGTTTTAGCAGAGTTATTACAATGTGGATTTTACCTGTTTTATTCCTCACATTGCTTAAAGATTATTTGGAAATAGAATGAAAAACATTGGTGCAGAATGATTGACAAAGGGAGAATAATTTGACACTTTCAGAGTTCTTAAACTTCTTTTGACCCATATCAACTAGCTAAGCAATAAAAAAAGTGTACTACTGGCACATTATAATCCATCTGTTGCTTCTGTCCCCTTTGCTTTGGGAGAAACTGTCCTTGATTAAAAAAAAAACCTTAAATGTGCAATGGGACCGCAGAAATTAACTTCAGTTGCCATTGTACATACTTATTTTATGACCTACCTTGGTTAAACATGCCAAGTGAGCAATTAAGAATAAAAGATAGAAGTGTTAAAGAAATGTCAAATGCTGCTTTCTTATCCATACTGCTTGGGGAGCAGTACTGCACTATTTGTTTTTTGTAACAGTTTTATTGGTTTTTTACATTATCATCCTTAGTGCCTGGTGTACAGCGTGTTGTCTTGGTTCATAAATGTTTTAGAAAAAAAATACAATTAGTAATAATTAATAAACAATCAATAGTAATTAATTTTTATATTTCCATAGTTAGTATATCAATTGTAAATATATTTCTTAGATCTTCATCCAATGATATTCTCCTTCTATAACATTAAACAAATATAATTTCTAATATTTGACATTTTCCATATTTAAATGATTAAGTAAAAACATTTTCTTCTATATTTATACCAACAGTAGTAGCGTCCTTATATGGCTTCCTTTTTCCAGCTTATGTTATTTTCGTAAGAATCATCTTACTGATTTACCATGTATCTTATTTTCATAAATCTTGTTTAAGCTCAATTTCTCCATAATATTCAAACTATTCTTATCAATCATATTTTCCCAGTATTTAACATCTAAATATCTAAATTTTCCCTTTAAATATATCATCCCAGTATTTTCATATTTCATATATTATAGAAATACTATATACTTATCTATCATAACATCCAATAACATCTTTCTAGTCAGATTATATTTCACTTCTATTTGTAGATATTAGTTAAATCACTATATATCCTTTTTTTCAGAATTCTTATTAAGCCTAATTTCCCCTCAATATTTCAATCTTTTAATCCTAAATCTTTTCAAACTTAATTTGTCTTTAAAATTCAAATTTTTCCTTCACTTAAACATCCTTATATTTTTACATTTTGTATCTTATAAAAAAATGCTATATTACTTATATCTCTTATCCCACTTATTCTAAAGTCCCTTTATAACCAAAGTTATTTATTTATTTAGCCATATTAAAACAGGTATTTACTCCTATAATATTCCATGTAGTAGGGCGAATCCAGTCTCTTCAGCCCATCTCTAATCTTCTTCCTTTGCCAAATTGTTTTCCAAATTAATATTTTCAACTTGTTCAGTTCTTGTATTTTTGTAGTTATTGTTAGGAGTAGAGAATACATAGTAGATAAGATGTGTGCTTTTTGTCTCCCAAACAATGATTCTCCTAGCAATATCCATTTTATTAAGTCTTCTTTCTTCTCAGGTTTGTTTTGACGTTCTAATGCGTAAGGTATCTTTTCCATATTTATCGTTGTCTCCAAGTCTTGTAAGTTTTTTCTTGTTTGTGTTAAGGTATAATTCTCTCCAGTTGTAACTTCGCAAGTCAAATCATTTTTTTCTAGTTCACATTCTGTTGTCTGGATTGTTTGTTCATTCTTTACCATCATTCTTTGAATGTTTTTTTATTGTAGATTTAAGTTAAAAGTATATTCACTTATAGTATCAAAATTATATTTAATCTCCTTGTGGTTTAAGTTTATTGTAGTTTGTATCTGTCATAGCATTACATAAATTTCATCTTGGAAAGTATCTGTCTTGTCTTGAAGTGTTTCTAAAGGTCTTTGATCTTTCAAGTTAAATCTTTCAGGTATAGATATTAGGTGTGGTTTTCTATCATTTTTTGATGAGTGTGTCATATCCATCTTGTCTCTCCCTTTCGAGTAGTCCATCATAAATGCCATAGTCTCTGTAGTTAGCCTTGTCCAGCTAACCAAAACTCAACATTCATACAGTCCAGTTTTGTATAGTTCTTGTTGCTATATATAATTTTTGTAATCTACTGTAATTTTCAGTTGCCAAAGTTTCAGTAAAGTCAATGTTTTGTAACAATTCTTTTCTTTCAGGAGTTAATTCTCAATTCAGTATAATTAACCAGCTTAAACCCTTCCTGTAGCTTCCCTTCTCAATACTTTATCATAGATCAAAGTTTTTAAACAGTTCATAAATTTAAACCACAATCAGAACATTTTTTCCCCTTTAAACGCTTTCCAATCTTATAGCCGGCCCAGTATACAATCTCTTCTCTGTTCCTTAGCAACTATCTTCTTGAAGGTTATTAGAGTTCACGGAAACAGATTTGTTATTCTTTGTTTCTGGGTCTTATCTTTAGTATGCTATACTCTCCTTGTCCACTAGATGTCAGCAAATATTTATTTTCCAGCTCTTTCAGACAAAAAGTTCTTATTATTTTTCTTTTTCTATGTAGTTCAATCAAAATCCTTTAGAATATAATCTTAGCAGTTTGTTTTAGTTTCTAAGTTTGATCAGATCATAGTATTTTGAATTTAATTTCAATAAAGTTCTTTTCTCCGCTTCCGTCTATGGGGGAATGGGAATGTAATCCCCTCCCCTCACTTTCGGAGGTTGTTTGCTTTGGGGATCTTTCCCAGGGACTAGTTGTAAAATAAGAAAGAGAAGATCAAATACTCTCATCAGTTCCAAGCACGCTGTTCACCGTTGTTCTTGGTAGTGTTCTTGGACTTCGGCTGCAGTAGCTTGGGCTAGACGCTGGCATGCGGCTAGCCTTTCTCCTGTTGGGTTTGGAGGGCTTTCCCCGGATCAAACGAAGTGATTGCCATCACTTCGTGATCAGCGGGGCACCCCTCCTTTGCGGTCACCTCTCCGGGGCGACTTTGGACCCATCTATGGTCCCCAGGCAGGGCGAAATTAGCCATGGGGAGCGGAGGGCCGCTCTCACATGGCCATGTGCTACGAGCACAAACCGGAAGTCCAGTACTGCATTATTTTTATTAATTTGTGGCCTCATAGGTTTTCCATGGCATGTTGAGGACCACACTCGTAAAGAACTTATTTTGACAAGAGGTTTCAGGACTTTCAAGGGATTCACTGCACCCTTTATACAGCCACCTCCCAGAGCCCCATAAATGAATTTAAAAAATGCACCTACTTTGTGGACCACAAAAAAAATAGAACATATAGAATGATATATTCTGCACCCTTTAAGATGGTTAAGATGCTGGCCTAGAAACTATGAATTCTAGTTCTGCCTTACGCATGAAAAATTGACTGGGTGACTTTGGGCCATGCACTCAGCTTAGCCCACCTCACAGGGTTGTTGTGGGGAAAATAGGAGGAAAATAGGTTTATTAGGTATGTTCACTATTCATAAAAATGATAAAGACAGGATTAAAAATAAAAAACACATTTGTTCTAGATTGTTATAATGTCAAATGATGGATCCAGATTTGTGATCAACAATGGCCTTTACAAAAAATATTTTGAAGATTAGAGTGAAGAAAGCCTGTTTAGAATCCCAATACAATTGTAGTTTGCTACTGAGGAACTTCCATTGCCATAGTCTATGGGTTTGACACTTATTTGTGTTTTCTGCAGACCTTATCTTAGTGAAAAATTCAATAATAATATTAATAATCAAGGAATTGTACTGTATATAACTTTTTTTTGCTGATAGTTAAGGTGAAATACACTAATTTGTCAAATAGGATTTCCCCTTTTTCTCCACTAAAAAAGCCAACAATTTTCAGTTGATCAGCAATGGTTCTTCCATTCTTTTAATTTTTAAACACTTTATTCCAGGAAGCCAAATATAACTACAGTAGGTTTTCATTTAAGAAATACAACAGACCTAATGAAAATATATAGCAATTATAAAGAAGTGAAATGATATCTTAAGTATGGTTAGGATGGAACATTACCTAATTTGCCATATTGCAACTACATTACCAATTGTGCCTAAATTACCTTAATTTACAGGCTATTTTATAATTTTCATTATTGCTGTGTAATACCACAAAGTGTATAAATATTTGTAGATGAACTGAATCAATTACGTCTTTCGTATATGCATTGCCACCAAAAGATGGTGAAAATTTTATTTGTGGTTTTGTACAAATCTGTGCAATTTATATCTTGACTAGCAGACATTTCCATTGTATCTTCATTAGCTTTTATTTTGAGTTCAATTGAGAAACATTTTAAATATGTAAGTTACATTATTGATTTAAATTAAGTTGCTCAATATGCCTTAAAGTTTTATCAAAAAGTAATCATGATATATAACAGGTTTTAAAACAAAAGGAAAACGCAGTATTTTTTTTTAAAAAATGTCATAGCTCCTTGTTCTTGTTTTCAATTCAAATTATATTCTTTCATGGGTTAGTTACTGCTACTAAGAATCACCATCATAAAAAGAGAAGATTAAAAATTATAGCCTATTGATTCCAATAATATCAGTATTATTTCCCTGCAACAAATTAACTCTGAGAAAACTATTAATTTTTTCCCAGAGAACTTATTTTGCAATACCTTCCCTGAGATTCACTGAAGTGTTCATGGATTGAAGCTGCTTTACCGTTTTTTTTCTCTCCACAGTATGGGAAGGTCAGAAACAGAACTGTGAACCGGTCCTTTTGTCTTTTTTTTTTTTTTTGAAGAAGGAAACTTCAGGCTCCAAAGATAGTCAAACTCTGATCACTAAGACCCAGAGCTGCATAATAGTTTTGCAAGCCATTTTCCATATCTCAAAAACATTTGGTATGATTCAAATTTAGGATTAGTAGTTCTAATATTTGTGCTAGTTGCAGGCTTCTATTCTAGTTAAGGACAGTGTTAGCCATGAATAATGGGATGCAACCCAAGCTTTAGGGTTTCAGCCAGAAGACTGATGAGTAAGAAGTACTGTCCAGAATTTTTTTGTTCCTTGATGAATAATTTCCATTTGGCTTTTGCCCATGGTTTTGTCTCCATCAAGAATTTTGTTTATGGTTTTGTTTCCAGGGCACCAGTTCTACTTTAAAATGTCTTCTTTTATTTTGGGAAGAACAAGGAGTCAGGGACAAGTGGAAAGAGGAAAGACAAATTTGAATTCATTTGTGTAAGTTTAAAAGATCTTCCTTAGCAAGAGACCAATATTTTCCAAATAACATATGTAGAATTTCCAATGGTACATTTGCAAACATTTTTGATGTGCCAATCTTATTTTATGTATTTTATCTTTTTTTTATCCCCTTCACGGGTTCTGCTGATGCTACCATCAGAGAATGATGGGTAGGTTATCAATTCTTTTTATTGTACATAATGAGATAATCTGAGTAATAAGCTTAATTATGTGTTAGGGAAGTCAAGGATAATAGTGATAGTAGGTAACACTATGAGAAAGTTCAAGCATCAGTAGGTAATGGAGAGAGGACACTGAAGAGAACTTTTCAGAGCTTTTCAAAAACCAAATTTTTGCCTGGTAGAAATATAATATACTGTGCAGTTAATATCACAGAATTCCTTCAGTTCCATAATTATGATACTTCCTAGCTAGGGAGAATGATACGCAAATACTTCAAGAACAGAGAATTGAGAATATCATGCAAGTTATAAGGATTGCTGAGTATTTATAAAAGAAAGTATTATTGTCCTAATATTGCTTTAACACTCGGTAGATACTTTCTCAGGGGTATTAAAGCTCAATCCACCAATCTACAGTATCTATGAAATATCAGTTAAATATTGTTTGGCTCTGGTCTACATGCTCTGGCACTGTCATGAAAGATCCATTGCTAACCATGGGTATGGCATTATTATGAAGACGGACCAGCATAAGGATTTTGTAAACCAAAATCATTGTTATCTGACAGTTCAACAAAAGATGTTTAGTGGTGTTGGCAGGTAATGTACAGAGAAGGAAGGAAGGAAGGAAGGAAGGAAGGAAGGAAGGAAGGAAGGAAGGAAGGAAGGAAGGAAGGAAGGAAGGAAGGAAAGGAAGGAAGGAAGGAAGGAAGGAAGGAAGGAAGGAAGGAAGGAAGGAAGGAAGGAAGGAAAGAAAGGAAAGGAATTTCTTGTTTAACACAAGGAAAGACTTGTCTAAACAATTTTATCTTTGTCATATTGTTATCTGGAAATGTTCTTTTACAGCTCTTGGGCTTCTTGCTTCTGGTATGCTGGTGGCATGAATATTTTTCACATGGATAATGGAAACAATGTTCAGTAACATTTAGTCATGAAGAACATTACATGACTCTGGTAACATAATAGACACATGATGATGCACCAACATAATAGACAATACAAATGAAACAAAATTGATTTTCCTCACTATTAATTCAGCAAGTTCCTTTATTGGACTTTTTCTACTCATATAGTTTCTCCTAGGGTGGGAATATGGGTAGTCCTTGAATTATGACCATAATTGGGACTGGGACTTCTCTCACTAAGTGATGTAGTCATTAAGTGAAGCACACCCAATTTTATGACCTTTTTGCTTAATTACATGTTTGTGGGGTCCTTGGTGCTCTGTTAGTTGGTGGTATTCTTGCAGATGTTTCATTACCAAACCAGGTAACATCATCAGTCCACTTAGATCTAAGATAAAGAAATTAGAAAACTAAGGAAGTAACTTTCTAAATAACCAAGCAACATTGTTTAATTTAGGGATGTGGTTCAGTCAAAATTTGGTTCAAAAGTACTTATTAATCGAGTATAATAATTCTTCTGTTAAGTCAACAGTCATATGAATTGCTTTCATGTACAAGATTTTTATTTAATTTTATACTTATAATAATAGTAGATTATATTACTATTTTGAGTAGAGGTACTCCAGACTGTTTGAGTAGAGGAACTCCAGACTATTTGTCTCTAAAAATCAACTCCTGATTAAATTCTTGTAGTTCCTAGTTGAAATGGTTATTTATATTTAGAAATTCTAACCAAATATGTATAACTTCTATGTGACATCTCTGTCTGCATACCAAAACATTTTAAAGGGAGTTTGAACGTTTCCCTAGCAGAACAGAAAACAGACATTTTTACATAGAAAATTTCAGGAAAGAAGAGGTGAAGGAACAGCTGATAAGGGCAATGATTGTTATTACTTTCTGAGGCTGAGATTTAATGGATTTTTCTTGTCAGATATTCTCCACGCATTCAAGAAAAGAATTATGAAGTCTGTTAAATGGCATGCTTTGGAGCATATGGTTGAAAAAGATATTTGGGATGGATGCAGAAAAGTTATTTATAATATCCTTTTTTCTAATTAATTCATAGCTGTCTTCAGTGAAACACAAAAATACCATTTTGGGTCTTCTACAATAATGTACCTTGGTTTTGAATCAAAACATTCATGATTTTCTGAATAAACCTTTAATACATACACAAATATGAAGACCCTGACATTTCTCTTCTTTCTTCTAAGAATTAATTTAACATGCTGAAAAGAAACAGAATTTAATCTGAATGCATTTGTACATTAAAGAATACCAAATGTGATGAACTTAACTTTTCATAGGTACTGGCATGGGGAAAATTATGCAATTGCCCTTGTACAAATGTTTGCAGTTGTAACTTCTGATACCCTTAAGAAATATTGAAAAGGGAATGCTCTGTTTCTTCAGTTTATGATATAGGCTATGAAACTAAAATTAAATTCCTATGACAAGGAATAAGATTCTCAAAATGAATTATGTGTAGATATACTGTATGTATTAGGAGGATTACTGACAATAAAAACAGTTAAGATAAACCTAAAGCAAGTTCTAATTTGAAGATTGACTAACTATTCTGCACTTGACTGCCCTTAAGAATGTTTTGCATCTATCAGTCCAACAATAGGCCAATCCTTCATTTCAGTGTCCTCTTGCAAAATTGTGAGTGGATATTTGGTAGGCTGAGAACAATTCCAAAAGTTGTTGCAGAATTACAATGTTGAGATGGGGAAATTATAATTATTGCAGCATAGCCAAAGTAACTACACTCAATTGATTTAATTTTAATTGTTACCTTGATTATTTTTGATCCACTTATTTGTCCCACCCCAACTCTGTTTTCTGCACTGTGGCTTCTGATCTGTTCTTGTAACTTAAGTAGTTTAATAATCTTTTAAATTCTCTATTTTTTTTAGTATTATCAACGACATCATAATTTACAGTCCTGACACCATCTCCCAGTCAATATGCCACATAATTGTATTCTAATAAACATTTGGAGAGAGGTTCTTTCTATTAAAAGGCAGATTCTTTCAACCCTTTTCCTCTTAGGATGGAGCAAAAAATGCTCCATTCTTTTAAAAGAGAAATGCAGAAAGGAAAACTGAGCAAACATTTCTGTGCTTCAGCTGGAAAACCAGAGTTGTATTATCTCCCATCATCTTTGATGAACAGCTGGGTAAAAGCCAAGGAGATGAGAGCAGAAGACTTTGCTTCAATATTCAGGTTATCTCTAAAAAATAGGTAACAAGTTTAGTCAAACATTGTATTTGGTGTTAATTTTTGTCTGTATGTAATAGAAGCCTTTACTTGATCATTTTCTTTTTTCTCTGCAAAAGTAGAACGTTTTGTGCAATTTCAGGCTAAGTTGAACATTTACTGTTCTTATTAATAATTTCTGGGAGATAATATCAAACTTGAAAGCCATCTGCCAAGAGCACTGAATGCATTTTTTTCTACAGCTGGCTTTGTATATCATCTTTTATATATCTTTGTATATTATATCTGTTTTGGAAGATTAGTTTATCTCCTAAAAGGAGAAGGGCTAAAACCTCTAGCCACATGCCTTTATGCCACAAGGCCAGGAGGTTACATTATGGAAGTTGTGGGAGCCATCTCTCTCTCTCACACACACAGACTGGCATAAAGAGCAGGATGCCAGGTAAGGTCCCTCATGGAAGATAGGTGGTGATAACAAACATTAGCAGGCAAGGTAGTAGGATCATAATACGTAGGCTAACAGGAATGTTGGAAATGGTGATTTGAAATCTTCACCTATATCCTATGGATCCAGTTGTTAAATTACAGTTATCAAATGGTATATCTATTCTTAAGCTTAAAAAACGTTTTAAACACCTTGGTTATGGGCTGAGTGAGTGGCTGTAAAAATGTGTGCAGCTAGGTTTATTATAAGGTAGCTCTTATTTCTAGAAATTCTGTAGAGATAAAACTTATTTGTGAAATACTGTATTGCTACAAATAACTCCTGATTTTAAGGTATATTCTATAGGCAACATAACCTTAATCTTATTTATGGAAATAGGATATGTAATCTGCTAAGAGTCAATAATTATTGGAGTAGAAGACTCCTGGAGGAGGCTGCCTGGAAGTCCGTGCAGTTCTCTTGGCAAGGTTTTTCAGAAGTGGTTTGACACTGCCTCTTTCCTAGGGCTGAGAGAAAATGGCTAGCCCACACTGGTTTTGTGCCTAAGGCAGGGCAAGAACTAATAGTCTTCTGGTTTCTGGTCGGATTCTTTAACGACTATACCGAATTGGCTGTCAGGAGTAGACTATAAACCAGGTTAAATTAACCAATCAATTTTATTATACATGGAGATAATATGCCATTTCCCTACAGTCTTAAATTATGTTCCATGTTTTGGAACTTTTCAGGTGACAGCCTATGAAGGGGTTTGGTGAGACCACAAATGTGATGGAGAAGAGCCAATAAACTATCTAAGCAGTGGAAAGAGGAACCAGGCAAAAGAGGAAGGGGAAAGAAGAAATCAGGGACACCATATCTTATTTTTGTTCTCTGATATGACAGGAATTTACAGGAAGTCTGGATACTAGACAAGCTAGAATGATATCTAAGTGTTGATGGCTTCCTGTGAAATCACATTCTAGGAAACATTATTTGAAATTTACAAATGTGTTTCTTTTCCTTTATTCTAATTTTACTGATACACCAATCACTATATGAAAGCATCACTTTCAGTATTAGCAAGTTGTCATTACAAATGTGGATTATTACAATTTATCACGCCAACTCTGCTGTACTACCATTGACCTTTTTCTGAAAATAGCTACAAAAATATAAATTGGAATCTAAAAATAGATAGGTGTTCACATAAAAGAATGAATGTTTGCTAAAAGATTATTCAGGGTTCAATAGCTTGTGGGAAGGAATGTAAAGGGTGGAATTTTAGCTACAGGAAAAAGAGGATTGTGTTGCACTTTGTGAAGGTTATAGGTGTATGTACTGTATGCCGTTCCCAAAGCACTGGGTGATTTTTGTTGCTGGCTTTTGATCGTGGCTATTGCTCAGCTTTTGTCCAACTAAACAATTTTATATTGTGCCTCAAGAAATTCATCTTGCTGACTTATGCACATTTATGTATTTATATGCCATCCATCTCACTGTTGAGTGACTCTGGGAAGCTTGCAGCATCATAAAACAACAATATAAAAAAAGTAGCACATTGAAAACATTAAAACATTAAGAATTAACAAAAAAGTAGATAAGAAAGGAATCAGTACATAAACAACATGGAAGTGGGGTCTTCTGAGTCTACTAACCACTTCCAGAGTGGGACACACCCCATTGGGGCACCAAGCCAATTGGCAGAGCCAGGTTTTCAAGCCCTTTCAGAAGGTCAAAAGTATAGTGAAAGGTCTCAAGTAGAGGGTACAATGTTCCAAAGGGTGGGAGTCATGACAGCATATGCCTTGTGCTGGTGGGGGAGATGGTTTCTCAGGTAACCCGATCCCATGCCATAAAGGGATTTAAAGGTAATAAACACCTTGATTTCGAGCTGGAAGCAAACCAGAAATTGCTCCAGCTTATCAAGGTCCACCTGAATTTTGATCCTACAGTCTAAAGTGCTTAGTACTCAGTACCTCCACATCCCTATTTTCTGTCTTATCTTCAAATTTGAAAACCTGTAATGCAAGTCCTTTATGGATGCATTGAACATAAAGACCTAGATTAGAGCCTGTCCTATGTCACTCAGCACTTCTTTCACTTGATTTGTCCATTGATATATATTCACTGATTGCATTTGTTCAATGAGTTTTGTGTCCATCGAATGATATCATCGTTCAGCCCAAAAATGTTGCCATTTTTTCTAATAGAATGTCATGGGAAGCTTTGAAAAATCTTTCTTGAAGTCAAGGTGCACTATTGTCACAGCATTTTTGTGGTTAACTAAACTGATTATTCTATCAAAAAAGAGATTGGTTTGGTTTGGCATGCTTTATTCTTGATAAACCCCTGGAATATCCTGCCAAACAATACATTCTTTTCTAAATGTTTATAAATTATTTTATAATCTATTCCAGAGTTTTGACCAGTATTAAAGTCAAGCTGACCAGTCTGCAATTATTAAGTCATATTTTCACAATTCTTGAAAATGTTAACAGCAATGTGTCCTTCTCCAATCTTTTGGCACTACTCTTATCCTGCATAATTTCTCAAAAATTATGAAGGAAAAGGAACCTCTTCCAGACTCTCCTTCCAGATTCTCAGATGTAATTGGTCTGGTTGGGGAGATTTAAACTTGTGTTTCTAAAGCATGTTCTTACTTCTTTGGATTGCCTCTTTTTCCTCTTCCTTTTCTTCTGGATGAATTTGAAGATGAATTAAAATTATGTTTGTTTTGCCATTCTTTTCTTTTTTCTTCATTTGAAATATTGAACTGAAGATGAGTTTGAAAATAAAGTCAATTGAAAGTCAACTTAAGGTCTTGAATGGGCATTGATACAAAATGAAAAAGAACCAATGAGCAAATACCATTATTACTTGAAACTGAGAAGATTCATTTTCCTACTACATGTCCATGACACAATGGAGGAGCATGCCCATTTCTTTTGGATAGAAAAGTATAACACATGAAGCTGCTTCATCCTTGCTTATTGTTTAATCTATCTTTTTTTTAAACTTCTTCAGACAACTTGAAATAATTTAGAAGACATAAGTCCAACATTGCTAAACTCTTTGTATTCAAACAGTGGAACAATAGAGAAAAACCAGGAAACTGTGTGTAAACTTTAAAAAGAAACTAAGGGAGACAGAATGAATATGTTTTTATTTCATGTATATATGATTTTTCTGGATCCAAAGTACATTTGTAGTAAGAGGAATCTTACTGGTTGTACTTATTTTCCTTACTAATAAATATATTGAAAGAATAATGAAATTCATTTCTAGTTCAAATGATAGTGAAGAGTTGACCTCCATTATTTTTTCTTTCTTTTATATTACATTTCTCTTATACTTATTCTAGAAATATTAACCTGGCTGAGATAATAAAATGTAGATTTATGTAATAACATTGGACTCTTGTGTCCTTTGATTTCTTATTATTTTTTTCCTCACAGTAGGGAACAGAGTCTCACACTTATGAGAATTAGGGGTCAGGACATTATGTAAAGCACTGGAAGATAGGAGGTGATGTTAACATTAACTACCACAGTGTCTACTAAGGTAGGAGCCAGAGCTACTTTGTATCCCCAGAGAACTTCTGGGACAAAAGGATAGATCTCAAGCCTTTTTTCTTTAAGGTCAGAGTATGACCACTGCATGTATATGGAAAATACTTGGAGAACTTTACTTCACACACACAAAAAAAGGCCAGGCACAGGATACTTTACAAGGGAACGTTATCCAAACAAGACAGTAGCAATCAGTGGTTCTTAACAGCTTCTGTCTCTCAGTCATGTGTTCACTTAGCGACCATTTTGCTTAATGAATATGGAACAGAATATGGTCACTAAACCAGGAGAAAGGTGTATAGAGAAAACAGGATTACATGAATGTTATCAGAAAGAGCCTAAGCTTTTGCACTATTTATCTTCTGTCCTCATTTCCTTTGTACTCCCAGGCTTTTGATAACGTTTAGCAGCAAACCATCATTTTCTGATTCATCTGAATAGACACACTTAAGTGCCATCTGTGCTTGCAGTAAAAAAAATAGTACACTAGAAATTTAAATTATGTAATTGGTGAATTAAGGTCCGTATTATATAAATTGTCCTTAAGATTTCTGCTGAAAAAGGTTGAATATAATCATTAAGCAAATTAATACTTATTGTGACTTTCTAGCTAGATTGATACAGGAGAAATTCTCAGAATTGTGGGTGCTCCATTACTGGAGTTTTTAAAGAAAATATTGGACATTTATTTGTCCAGGATGGTATAAGGATTCCTGCCTTGGTCAGGGAGTTGGACTAGAACAGGAGTCCCCAAACTCTGGGCAGTGGCCCTCTAGTGGGCCATAAGCTGTTTGCAACCAGGCCTCAGGAAGAGCGAGCAAGTGCATGCATGTGCATCACCACGTGCGCAAGCAGAGGGTGAGTGCATGCACTCCATCTGCACGAGCGATGGGTGCACATGCACGCCCCTCACACATATGGAGCTGCATGCCAGCCATTCACATGGAATGAACCCCTCTCCTCCCCCTGCCCTGCCGGTTCACAAAGCCGGAAAGGCTGGGGAACTCTGGACTAGAAGACCTCCAAGGTCCCTTCCTATGATTCTAACATTCAGAATCAGGAATAACAGAACAGAGGCTAGCAGATCAATGTCGATTTATAGTATGAAATAAACTATTCACAGAATCAGAATTAGAAGATTTGAAAAGATCTACCTAGGGAAAAAGAAATTGAAACCTTACCTCAAGTAGTTCAAACTATAGAGGCAAACCAGAAGCAATCAGTAGTAGAGGGAGCCAGTATAGATATTAAATCATCATCATGCCTTCTTCTCAGAAAGAACAAAGCTCTCTAGCTAAAAAATGAACTGAAACAAAGCTGAGTATCTAGAACAGCACAAAAACAACAGAATAAGACTGCCTGCATTGAAGTTTGTTTCAAAGAAACAGCTAACACAAATATTAAGAGATACTAATACTGTAATATATAATATAAAAACCAGCTCACTGCAAGAAACAAGCCATCTAATGTACAGCACAGTTTCAGTTATAACTGAATACTGGAATGCAAAATCACCAAAGAAGAAAAAAGCCAACCAGTGCACCAATGAAATGGAAAATCAGGCTGGAAAATAAAATCAGCATGTTAAGTCAGATGCAAGCAAACTACAACAGATAAAAGATGAAAAGCTGAAGAACAAAAAGAATACCTGAAAGACAAGAAGGTGAAGAACAAGAATGCCTGATCAAGAAATATCACCTAGAAACAAGGAAGATCAAGGACGTATTGGAAATAATAAAGCAGCAGATAACTATAGCCAAGAAAATTAGCAGATTTGAAGCTCAAATTGCACACTATAGAAAAAATCTCCAATTTCAGTCAAAATATAAGTATTTCTACCAATCCATCATTGGAGTGATCCAGTCAATACCTGACAAGGAATAGAACTTTGTAATTCTGGATACAGCTGTGGGACAACCCAAAGAAATACACCACAACTGAAGCTTATAAAAGAGGTGGATAAGAATAAAAAAAGAAGCTGAAATGAAATAACTTCCAATAACAGCAAAAATGTTGGGGAAAAGGGCAAAGGAGCTCAGGAATTGGTCAGTACCAGGTGAAGATAAAATGCATGATTTTTGCTCAAAACATCTGACTGGTCTACTCCCATTCATTTCCAAGCAGTTTAACAGCATATTTCAAGGAGAGGAAAAACAAGACTGTTTAATATCTGGCAAAATCTACCTGATAATGAAAAATCCAACAAAAGAGGCAGCACCAAGCAACTACAGGTCAATTACTTGTTTACCAATAACTTTCAAATTGCTAACTGGTACTGACCAAATTGGTCAACTAGATGGTCAGCATCTAGTTGAAAACAAGCTCTTTCCCTCTGTGCAAAAAGGAAACTGTCCAAACAGCAGAGGACAGCAGAGGAACAAAATATCAGCTCCTAATTGACAAGATGATTCTGGAAACCTGCAAGAGAAGGAAGATCAACATGCATGTAGTTTGGGTTGATTACAATAAGGCATTCAACTTTCTGCCTAGAAATAACAAGAATCAGTAGAAACATCAGAAGCTTTAATGAAAGACCAGTGGCACAATGGAAAATTACAGAGCATAAAGACCTACAAATAAAAGTAGAATAGCTGTGGCAAAAGAAAGCAAAGATAGTGCCAATAGTAACAAGCACCTTGGGTACAATCCCAAAACATCTGGAACACCACTTGAATACCATTGGCATTTGCAAAATCCCCATCAGTCAATTGCAAAAAACAGCTTTACTTGGATTAGCTTACATACTGCAATGATACCTTTAATATTATTACACAACAACATCCCAGGTCTTTGGGAAAGACTCAATAGTTGGACAAAAATGTCAGATCCAATCTAAACATCAGGCTGATTGTATGACTAACCATAGTAATATGTTTGATTTAAAGGTCACCTATTGTGGAAATCTTCAAATATATTGGTCTATAAATTATATCATATCCCATCAATGCCACAGCTGTAAAGACATTGTGTGTGGGGGGGGAATATATTTTAAATATTTTTTGTCTTTGAAGATTGGTGAATATTTAATAAAAACAGCAATAGGAATTGTAGAGAATATATTTTCAGGAGAGATGAATTGGTGTTTTTTGATCATGGTCAATGTTTATTGTTGCTGTTAGTTGCAAAGTCGTATCCGACCCATCGCGACCCCATGGACAATGTTCCTCCAGACCTTCCTGTCCTCTACCATCTTCTGGAGTCCATTTAAGCTCATGCCTACTGCTTCAGTGACTCCATCCAGCCACCGGTCAATGCTTATAGGCTTCCCTTAACTTTGCATTTTACTTTTCACATTCCTATCAGCTGCTTTTTACACCAACTAACAAAATATTTCATGTTTTGGGTTTTTTAACAGCACAAATATATTGCTGTTAAAAGATAAGTATGTTCCAGCTTTAATTGCCAAAATAAGAACTAATCTAAATTTTCTAGAAAAGAGGCAAAAGAAATATTATTAGAAATAAAATAATTTTTCACAAGAATTAAAATCATTAGTTAGATATAGATACAATAATCCAGTTGAACTGCAGTTATATTTCTTTGCCCATGAAGAACTATATGTAACATATAAAACTGCAGCATTCTGGACAATTATTAGAAAAATTGCTTTTATTGTTTCTTTCATACAGCCCCAGGTGTTTTTGCTTTGAAGCTGTTGTGTTCTAAAAAATGCAGATACTAAAAAAAAGAGTCTATGTGCAAGACTATTTGATGTTATTTAGAATAAAGGAGAAGAAAAGTCAATAACTTATTTTTGACAAGAAAACAACTTCCTTCACATTTGTTTCCCAAAGACTTAATGTTGTCTGAAATAGCATGAAACAGTTTATTATCCTCAAAAAACCGCCCTCTTAAAATACAATCTTGTTTGACTGAACTGATGTCTCTTATTTAAGTTTCATCACCCTTTCCATCTATTATGGAAGAAAGCAGTGGGTGTACTATTTATGACTTCACCCAACTGAATCCATCACATCAGTTTTAGGAAAGTATTTTTAATATATAAACTATTGGGGGAGGCAAAGGGGCAAAAATCAATATAGAGCCGTTTTATTACTTCCATATGAGAAAAAAATGAGACAACACAGTGATGTTCTCCAATTTTTCCCATCTGTAATTAGGATTGAAAATATTTTCCCCATCTCTTAACTTCAATGTAAGTGGGACTGATTTCACTTCTGACACTGGTAGGATTGTTGAAAATGCTCTATTATCCAAGTCTCAGCAGATGCTTCTCTTGATGACTGAAATTCAAACCACCAGCCTCAGAAATCTTATTTATTAATATGTCAGTCCCCACAAAGGCCCCAATACATTTCTTTTAAAAATTATAGGCAAATATCCA
Source organism: Azemiops feae (assembly GCA_023970755.1). Taxonomy (NCBI): domain Eukaryota; kingdom Metazoa; phylum Chordata; class Lepidosauria; order Squamata; family Viperidae; genus Azemiops; species Azemiops feae. The sequence continues at coordinate 833,607 of JALGBA010000341.1, read as the reverse complement.
GCTCTTTGCTTGCCCAGAAAAAAGAGAAAGGCAAACTGAAGTGGTATAAATAACTCAGAACAACTAGGCGGGGGTTAACAGAGGTTTTTTGAGAAGCAGTTACAATTTGCCTTCTGCTAAATGGATCTTTTGAGACCCTCCATGCTAGCATGGCAGCCATTTGGAGATAGTGTCCATGTTCTGCTCTCAAAATCTTAGTCATAAGGCCAAGAATCTATAGAGAATCACAGAGATGTCCTTGGAGAAGGAATGTGGGAGTTAGTAAAATAGGAATTAGGCTGGAAAGAAAGAAGAAACTTAAATGAAGCCACCTTGAGTCTCTTTTGAATAAAAAGAAGGGAAGGGAAAGTACTATCAGGCTTTCAAAATTGTGTTGCTATCTCTTATATCAATATCTACAGCCATCTCAGTCAAAATGCAGACATGATTTGGATGCTGTGTTTGATCATGCAAGATGCCATTCGTTGATCTGAAAAGTGGACCCTGAACCTTCAGGAATAATGCTGGGAAGATGATGATGATGATGATGATGATTGCTTACGTCGTCATCATCATCATCATCATCAAGCCTTATATCAATAAAGTAGAGTTCCAGTATATCTTGCAGAATCTGTTTTCTGACCTGGTCTAACTTGACGAGCTGACTTAATCTGGGTGTTCCTGTTGGTATAGGAGTGCCATATATGCAGGATCACTCTTGTCCCTTTTCCTAGAGGAAAAAAATGCCTCCTATAACAGTGTGGAACATCTGCTGGTAGATAATCACTGCACTACGATTGCAGGATGTTTGTTTTATGAGTGTTAGGCTTGTATGCTTTCTGTCACTGTAATTCAGATTATAGATTTTCATTACTCTAGTGTCTAATGAGGTTTCATTATATGTCCAGCTTTGGCTAATCGACTTGTCACAACTATTTCTAAAATATAATAACTTTGATTCCTATCTAATAATCTCCTCAGTGGATTTTTCAGTGCTGGATTTTTCAGTGCTTCTTTAGAAAACTACCCTTAATGTGTTGTCCAGAAGTTGCAATTGATGCAGAACACAGATACAAAGTTATAGGTATGATCATATAATCCCAATCTTACAACAAAGTATTAGTTGTCCTTAAGTCACCAAATAAAAGAGTAGTTTTGCAATAGTGGCAAATAATCCAGTTACAGTAAGTAGATATTAAAATAAAATTCTACCAGTCAGCAATGTATCAGGTGCATGATGCTTTTGACCTCCTCTTCAATTCTGTCTTCCAGATGCTGGGAATTAATGGCATTGGATGAATACTGCAATCCTGACCTGATTGTGAACTTTCCCTGTAACATTTGGCAGAGTTCCTTGAAAAGTATTAAGCAGAGTTGAATAAACTGAAGAATGAATCTCTATTCTATTTCTCTTACTCTTGTTATGAATTTCCTGCTAACTTTTTGCCAGTATTGGTTACCCTTGGGCAATACCTGACCATTTTCCCCCCAAATCTGACAAAAGTGATGTCCCGCCTGGTGATGAATCTTCATGAGAGCTGAGGCACTTTTATATAAAAATTCAACTGCACTATAAAGAGTACAATTTTATGTGTAAGGCAAAGTTTTCCTCCTGATGGCAGTGAAATAAGATCTATAGGCAGCGTTCTCATCCCTTCCATAGGCCTTTTCATTTTTGTGGAAAAAAGAATTCTAATATTATCCTCCTCAGTTTAGTTCTCCAAGAGGCAGTCAGGGTGTGCCAATCTTGGAGCTGGCTTACTTATTTTTCTTTTTGCTGTCTCCTATCTTTTGGTACTAAGTCTATAATAATCCAAATTGGACTTTAAAAATGGCCTTTTCTCTGCTTTAAGTTCCTTCTTGCCATAAAGAATATGTTTGTTATAATGCCAGCTGTGTTACCTGAGAACTTATCTTAAAAGAACTAGTGTGCCTTCTCTATTATGCTCAATGTATATGTGTGAATACTTGTGTGTGGTATTGGTGTCTCATTGTAGTTAGAGAATTTTGAATAATCAGGAAGTGAGAATGATATTGATGGTTTAGTGTAGTTAAGGAATTTTGAATTCTTTAAGGATAATGGCAATTGAGGAGAAAGAACCGTACAGTGAGGGAGAAGTAGTGAAGATGGAGGAGTAAGATCAAAGGGTAACTCACTTAGATAATGTGGGACTAGACAGGATGAGTCCTAGCTGGAAAAGAAAGCTGTGGGAAATTGAACAAGGAAGTATGGAATTTATATTTTATTGGCGACTCTGTAAGATGATATATAAGATAATGTCTGCTTGTGTGGTTGGACATAGCAGTAGTTTTTGTAGTTTTTGAAGTTTTCTATAGTATTTGAAGATATATTTTTTTTGTTTGCCTGTTTGGATTTTTAAATTTGATGTGTGGGTAGGTGGGTGTTTGTACACTCATTAGGCCCTGCAACTTGCCAGAGGGTTTTTGTGTATGTGTGTGTGTGTGTGTGGAGTCCTGTGGAATGTTCCACATGGAGAAATAGTGACATTTTCCTGGTGTTATTCACCCTTGCAGAGAAAAGGCCTGTTAGATATGCCCACTCTGGCTGATTGATGGGTTCCAGAGGTTGCCCCTTAGTATCTGGTGGGTGGTCTAGCTAAGACCTTGTTTCAAGCCTGGAATAGATGGGTGACTGAGGTCCTGGACTGGATTGCTGCTCTTTTCCATAAACGATAGGGTTTACTTTGATTTCTTTGAAGAGCTCTGAGAGATAAAGTGTTAGAAATAATGCCTAGAATGCCTTGGAGGAAGATAAGGAGTGAGTACGAGCTTTTTCAGCCCATGGCAATCAGGATGGTAAAATGTCACTATTTCTCCTCAGTTACTTCATGTACAGAGCTATGCAATTATCTCAGGATCATTCTAGGTGCAGAAAGTGGGAGTGAGAGGCACGGTGTTATAGCAAGTTGCCTCTTATCTCATTGGATAATTTCAGTCCATGTTGATAGGAGGAGAGAGACTATGCTTATTTCCTCCCCCCTTTATGGGATGCTTCAGGTTTAGTAGTTTCACTCCCCAGTCCCCCTTTTTAACATCTGCATAAGACTGCCATGTGAGGTCATCCATAAGTTTAGAGCTTGATGCAGTCAGTATGTGGGTGATATCCAATTGTACATGTCAACCCCCGCTGCACAGGGGATGCTGTCAGTGTATTGACCAGTGTCGGAAGACTGTTCAGGTGTGCCTCGGGACCTATTATGGGCTTGACCCTTTGAGGGTGGGGGGTAGGCCATATATTATATATTAGAACATGAATGTGCTTTAAGAATTTCACAGCAATCTGGAAAGTAATTCTGTTAAAAACCTCATCAATCTTTAGAATACAGGCATGACAAAGGCTCTTGACAGGACAAATACTGGACATCCTTCCCTTATGCCCAGATCCCAGGGAAATTCTTGGTTTACTGAGGAAATCTGCAAGATGAAAGGCCAGAAGAAAGTTTTAGAGTGATGCTGGTAGAAGATAAGAAAAGAATACCCTGGAAATGGTATGATCCATAGTGTGACGTAAGGACAGCAAGGGATAATCATTTCTTTTTGCCAGTTGCCTCTGTGGAATTTATTTATTTACTTATATCCTGTTTTTATAAATAACTCAAGGCATCTAATGCCCCCTTTTAAAGTAATAGGACTCTTAGAACTCTTCTGAGGAAGGATAGGCTAGGACCGGGGTAGGCAACCTTGGCTCTTTTATGACTCTGGACTTCAACTCCCAGAATTCCTGAGCCAGCCATGCTGGCTCAGGAATTCTGGGAGTTGAAGTCCACGAGTCATAAAAGAGCCAAGGTTGCCTACCCCTGGGCTAGGAGAACAAATAATAGGCTGCTGTGATGTATACTTTGCAGATAAAAATCACTTGTATGCAGTCAGAGCTCCTGTCATAATGTTGCCAGAATAGACAGAAGGACAGAGTTGACATCGATGTCTGCTTCAGGGTTTGATTCCATCTATCTATATCATCACCCTGTGGTCTGTGTTTGATAGTAACTGTTTTATAGAATCATTTAATTATGCAGCAGGCCCTTCACACCACAGGTCCATGGTCAGGAGTTCAAATTAAAGCATCCCAGGTAAATAGTTAAGCCTTTGCTTGAATACATCCTACGAAAGGGAGACATCAGCTTTGAATCTAACTATATTGAACAACTCTCATCTAGTCTCCAGACTTCCATTTTGGGCAAAGGTAGTAGAAAAGGTGACAGAGCAGCAGATACAAAATATTATCGAATAAGCTTTCTGTCACAATTTTTTAAATCAAGCTTCATGCCTGAGTATAGGATGAAAAGTGCACTGATTGCTGACATCAAAGCTTAGTGATAGGATTTGGATTGGGAAAGCACATCTCTACTTGTTCTCTTAGTGACCTTCAATACTATCAACCAGGATATCTTTCTGGTTTGTCTGTGAGAGTTTGGAATCAAATAATTTGTACATGGTTCTGCTCATTTCTGAGTGAACAGTAAGTATATTTGGGGTATGGCAGGATCAGATACCATGATATGGGAGAACATGAGGGAGGGGAAATGGGCCACATTTTGTGGCACCTCACTCCTCTTAAATACCACATGAAGCAGATATAAGGGATCAGTTGATGATTTGGGAAATGGCATCATCAATGTCCATAAAATACCAAATTGTATATATTCCTGCACAAATGACAGATGTGATAGAAATTTTGATTTGATGTCTGAAAGATATAAGAGTCTGGATTTGGAGAACCATGCCAAGACTCAACCAAGACAGAATGGCTGTTGAGTTAGAAGTCAATAGTCTAAGACAGTATCAACAGCTTTAAATAGGCTGCTATTCCCCAGAAAGAGCTGGGTTCCTCATGGACTCACAGCTTCTGCTGAAACTAGTGGAGACTCTGTGACACACTCCTGCTAGTACATCACATCACTTATGACCTTTTCTGAAACAGAAGACACTAGCAATAGCCACTCATGGCCTTACCATCTCATCCTGAGATGACTGTGATTTACTCTGCACAATTGCCCAGAACTGCAGCTGCTACAAACTGCAAGTTCCTGCATGCCTACAAGAACAATCCAATGCTGTCATAATATGTAAGATCTGCTGGAGCTGAATTGTTTATTGGTGTTACCCAAGATCATTTTTAACCCACAAACTCTTGCATGTTTTGGGGTCTGCTTATTTCCATAACCACTTATTCTAAATGGAATCTGGTTACCCGCTAACAAAAAGCTGCCACTTAATCTTTATTGTCATTTTTTACTATGGGCACATTGGCACACATTAAAAATGAAATTTTGTTGCTTGCTCTCAAAAGTGTACACATTTCATTAAAGGTGGTACTTTGCAGAGCTTTACAAACTGATATTTTTTTGTTTTTAGAAGCTTATAGTCAAAAATAGATAGGTAAGGTTCATTTATTACCCAAGATATGGTTTATTTAATATTAAATTACTGAGTAAAATATAGTAATCAGGCTGGATTGATGCATCATGTAATGCCAAAAATCATAGTTTATAAATTGGTTTATAATCTGCATGAAACTAAAACAAGCCCTATTTTAGGTTAGCATAATGTGTGAACTCAACCATAATGTGAAAGATAGTAGGATTTGAGGCAGGAGAAGGAAGAGCAATCAAAGGATTTCCAATTTGCCTGAAATGTAAATTCTAAAAAAAGGAAGAGATACACTTGGGAAGTAACAAAATGTCCTTAAAATATTTAAATTTTAGGAAAATGATCACAGCAAGTGTTCTGTTTTCCAGCAGGACGGGAAAACGATGTACCTTTTGAGTTCAGTATGCTCACTAGTAATATTTACCCAGAGATTCTTTTATACTTTTAGGAAAATTTGGTTTCTAGAGTATGTCATTCTGTACAATCATTTATCATATAATCTGATTTTCAATTTTCTCAACAGCAATATAAAAAAGATTAAAATCCATCTGCAGAGACACTTTTTACAGCATCAATCAAATGAACTATTTCACCATACTGTCCCAATAATTTTCACAATTCACAGCAAGAACTTCAGACTTCAGCATATGGGGTAAACAGATGTGCTTTCATTATAAAATGGCAAAAACGAATGGTTTACCATGCAATTAAATTTCAAAAGGTTGCCTTGTACAATTTAACATGAAATTCAAAGGAACATAAATGTGACTAGGACTAGATTACTTAACTTCAGTTTGAATATATATTAAATCCAGATAAGCATGAAAGGTAGATCACGATAGCACTGGTCCTATTAATGATGAGTCGATATACAATGTGCATTCCAGTGGGACAAGAGAATATCTAGACCTTAATTTACTCTAACCCTGACTCTGCTGCTTGGCACTAGCAAGTACAAAGTCTATCTTAACATATGCCTTGTGATAAAGTCAGACTAGCTATTCTTATAGAGGATGTGATAGAAATTTATATAAAATAAAAACTCTCAGTTTCAAAAATTCATAGTTTATTATTTCTAGTAACATATTATATTGCATAAATACTCTATCTTGTTATATGTCTTTTTCTTAAAAAGGTGATAACTTAAGAAATTGTTTTAGACAAGAAATAGAAAAATAAATACATTCAATACAGTATATGCATTTGTTATCAATTATAACCCTTCTTAGAAGGGGAAAAATTAAATACTTATAAAGTATGTATCATTTCTAGTAATACCTTTTACTATATACATATGAAGAGACATATTCTCTCATAGTGTATAGCTTAGCAAGTAACTTTAAATATGCAGATATTGGAAAACTGCTGTGGATGGACCTGCTATCCTACAGCTTAATCTTCCCTGCTTTACAAGTGATTTCAGCAGTGTAAAGTTGTTGTCTGCAATGAGACAACTTAAGGGTCTTCCAGATATTTTGTGACTGTTAACTCTTGTATTTCCCAATCAGCATAGTATTTGGCTATGTTGGCTGAGCACATCTGGAATTCATTTGGATATGGAAAGCTGTAATAAGAGATGTTCCATTTATAGTGGAATTTAATGTTTGCAAAAGGTCGTATGTAAGCATGTTACTGCTGACCATCATGGCAACTGTTACTATATGTGAAATGGCAGCTTGTCAGGATTATTTCTTCATGAAGAATCCAGCTTTCATATAAAAACGATGCATATGTTCCAAAGGTCTGTTTGATTTTGGAACAAATGTGGTAAAGGAAAGAAAAGGGAGCTAAATTTTGAATAGTTCTTTCTTTCTTCCTAACTAATATGTGGCTTTGAACTGCAAGGTATCTCTTAAGAAGATTAAATACATTCTAATGTTTGGAACTTTAAGCATCTAGAGCTATTTGTTTTGCTTCTCCATGAAAAATATAGTTGAAAACTCTATTTAAATAATGAGGGTTTTCTTACATGTGAGGTAGGCAAGACCTGACCAATAATTAAAGAACTGCCTTTTCTTCCCCACTTTGATCAGGAAAGGAATTTCATCAGTACCACAATACAATTTCTGGAAGTTTAAAAAAATGCAATTTCCACTAGAATGCAAACATGTTTTTTAAGATTTGTTTTGGCCATGGCATATATTCTGGTTAATTTGTAAAAAACTAAGATTAAGAGATGTGTGTTTCTGAGTTTGCTAGCAACTAAACTGGCATTTTTATCTATTGTTCATACTGACAGGATTCCTTCCCACTCCACCAGGATTTAACACCATCTAATAATATTTGCACTGTCCCATCTCAGTGAATCTACTCTGAATTTCCACGTACAAATTACAGTTGCTGCCTCTCACTTCAATTTCAGTGCTTTGGTCTGAATATACATACATACGTACATACTTATATATATATATATAGCTTTAGACTTCCAATATAGTTTAGCTGCAAAGTGTAACATTACAAAAGTCTATTAAATGTTTTGGCTTTTTTGAAAGGTCACAGCTTTCATATGTCAAAATTGTACCATCAAAGGAAATGCACTTTAATAACCTCTTTTTGAAACCCTTCCCACATGTCTTGGAACATGGTGACCAGTTTCCTAGCTGCCATCGTGGGCATGGTGTGTCTGCACATGGTCGTATATCACTTGGCTTGAGTTCTTTTGCACAGTCTGAGGCAGGTCGCCCACTAAGGTCTCTGCATTGTACAGATCTCCTCTGCCAGCCAGTACCACACGATTTAGAACATTCTCCCCATTCTTCTATAATCCATTCAGATAAAACTGTCTCCTTGATTGCATTGAAAGATTCAGTCTTACTGAAAGGCTCCTCAGAACCCAACTGTGCTGATTTCTTCTTAAAATAGGTATATTTGATTTTAGATCGTAATGAATCGCCCACAGTAAGGACCTGTATGGTTAATGGTTCCTTCAGTGGACTGAAGCTACGAATTCTTTCCAGAGAAGCAGATGAACCACTATATCTCAAAACATTTCCTTTATAAGTAATATCTTGCTCCATTGTTGTTAGTGTATAGTCACCATTGAGAATATAAGTACCATCAGCCACTTTGAGTGCAAGGAAGCTTCCATCTTGCCGTGTACCCCTGTGATTTCGTTGCTTCACTTCTATGTTTGTTGCCCCAGCAGGAATCACAGCAACATCGTGGTAACCAGGTCTACAGGGAAGAAGAAGAGCTACTGTTGAATACCAGCACCTCTTAATTATTAAGGACTCCTATCACGGGCAAGAACTTAGGTTGAATCTTAAAGTAATGTATCCTGATAACTTTGTAATTAAAAGAATAAACTAATATAAAACTTGTAGTTGACTCACAATATGAAACATTGCTTCCTATACTGATTTCATTAAACAATTCAAATGAAAAAACATCTTTCATGGTAATGAGTAGGGTAACAACTCCTAAAGTTTGAAAACACACCTGGCATTAGAAAACGTTCCAGATACTTTCTTGCAGGTAGATCCATTGCCTCCACAGATGCCACATTTATCAAACTTCTTACTGGATCCTATGACACGATCACATCCTGCTTTTATACATTGCCCTTGAACACAAATTGAAGTAGAATCTGGGCTACATAAAGTTCCATCTACCACCTTTAAAGCAAGGAAGACTTGATTAGAAGTTATACAAAGTTTATCATTAAATTTTTAAAGTACTGGACACAATCCAGTCAGTTAATCTCTTTTAAGTTTCATTTTAAAATCAAAGTGTCCTTGGGGTTTATATATTATGTTAATGTGGTTTATGATATACTGCCATTATGATTTCATTATGACTTGTGAATCACAATTTATACTTTATCTATAAACTATACTTATATATACAGTTTAACTTGTATGAACCTGTTTATTCAATAAATTAAGAGCAAAAATGCCATCATTTAGCTGAATGTATAAACAAAGACAAAAAGTAAACAACTGTAGTACACTTTGACAATCTAATACTACAATTTTTTCTGCAATTATCTTGTTCTGGAAACAAAATAAAAATGGCAGAATAAGGTGTCCAGGAGACATCAAATAATAAAAAAAAAACACTTCTGGTTTTTTATGTTAGATAAAACCCCAGCATGACAGATACATATTATCAATATATAAATTACACATACAACTCCTAAAAAATTAATTATGGAAAAATATTTCTGAAATTGGAGTAGGAATAGATTGATTGCACAACTTGGGAAAACAATTCTGAAATAAAAATTCTGTATGAAGGGAGGAAGAAGAATTTTCAGTCCAAATTTAGAGTTCTCCACATTGCTAAATAAGTATTGTGAGAACAAACAGCAAAATTCCTGTTTTGAACAACTATATGCAGGTAGATATGCATGCAGAGAGTCTAAAAGGTAATTAAAAAAACAATTAATAATTATCTTGTTAGAGTCAACCTTTTCTAGACTGACAAGAAATGGGAATTATGCTAGGTTGGGGAATACAACTCTCAATAGGTGTTCCCTAATGACAGAAACAAGACCTTGATGTTTTAACTTTTCTATCACCCATTATATATTGATTGATTTGGCCATCCAACTTGCAACAGCAACTCCTGATGGCTTAAAATTGTGTGGAAGCATAAAGAAAACAAAAGAATAAAATATAACTCTGGAACAAAATAAACAAAAACACCCCCCAGTAATTTGTTTTTATTAATTTCTTAAGTAGTTAAATAGTTAAGTAGTAGTTACATTTTCCCCCAACTTAATTATGTTAATATTGCAAATGCCCAGTTTGCATCTTGACAGCCATCAGCCATCCCATTTTAGATTAAGCATCTAAAATGGACTGTCTCAACTACTTCAGAAGTGCTTCAAGCTTGAAACACTTGATCATGAAACAATGATTTGGAGCTTGAAATAAGAGTATTTTAATACTAAAAACAAACTGAATTAGAAGCATTTTGCACCACCATCTCGGAGATTATGAAACCAACTGATATTTTGTGTGATGAAGGTATCATCTCTTTAGGTTTTTAAGCTTTATTATTATACTTGTTTTGTTAATTAACTTCATAATGGAAACCAAATCAGAAGCCTTTGAGTGCTTTTTAGAAGTAAAATGTTTAGTAATTCTACCATACATTGCTAGAATACCAAGAATGATCTCAGTTGATGGTAGCAAGTGGCCAAACTGGTCTGGATGTAAAGTGTTATTTTGGATATTGCAGAAAGTGTCATTCATCAATTCTACAAGCAGTCAAAGTTAACAAACACGTATAAAGTGCTTGAGGTATATGATATGCACTTGTACCCACCTTTGGTTGAAGAACAAAAAAATAGCCAGTTCCTTTGGCAAGGCAAACCAGCTTGCATCTGTCTTTGGGAGAGACTCCAGCAAACTTAGGTATCCATTCCACTGTAAGGCCAGTTCCAAAAGATTTGGAAATATCATTGTGAGCCTCACATTGTTCCTCCCTGAAAGTTTTGCCTGTAAATTGAGAAGACACTGATCAGACTTAGGAGACTCATGTTTTATTTTATAATTGCATTTATAAAATAACTGTAAAACTTACTATTCTCTGGACAATCTTCAATGTTACAGGATCTGTACTGCACACGCTTGCCTTCACAATACTTTCCTCCATTCTTTGGAACTGGGCTATCACATTCTCGCACAGAATATTGTATTCCTCCACCACATGTTCTTGAACACTCACCCCATGGTTCCCATGAGCCCCAGCGCCCATGAACAGGGATCTACAATTCGAAACACAGAAACAAATGTGCATATTAAAACAACTTGAAAAAGCATTCATTTTAGGAGTAATAAGAGGAGGGTGGCATAAAATTTAGAAATAGTTGAGGTTATTATCCTATTATTTATGTAATGTGTATTATGACTTTAGGCCTGCAAAGGTAAAGCAACACCCTTTCATGCTATTTAAAACTAGTAAAGAGTAATAAATCCTATGCACTTTTACTCATATCTAACACTTACTGAATCTAATGACATTTCTTCTCATATTCATATATTGGGTATTTCTGATAAATCTGCGGTACAAAATGTTTTCTCATTTGTAGATCATTCCAGGGTTGATCACCAAAACAAATACAGTAATTGTTTATTATAACTTATTTGCTATTTTTATTAATTATTGTTAATTACTGAACGGTAAGAAGTTTAAACCCGGTTTTGATAACATTTATATGCAACACTAATCAAATGATACCTCATATTTTTATTCACTTTATAAAACTCTTCCCTATCATATTTTTGCCTTTAAATATTTAAATAAAAAATTAAGCCTGAGTAACTCAGAATATTTTTCATCTTAGTCAACTACAAGGAAACAACCACTTACATCATATAGCTTCTTGTCTGTTTTATTAGCACACTTGCCGTTCATGCACCATTTTCCGTCTCCACAACTGGTACCATCTGCCCAGGGAAAGTGTTTGGTCTGGCACATAAGCACTCCACCAGAAGTACCAGTACACCACAAAGTTGTACATATGCTAGCTGCATCAGGACAATGTTTGGATTCCTCCCCAAATGTAAATTGGCACTGTCTATTAGCATCATACATTGTGCCAGGAAGATCAGAAGGGAAAAGCAATGGCTTGTGCGGTTTGTCCAGCAGACATTCTCCTGAAAATAATAAAGAAAAACTATATTGTGACTTTTGACTGTTTTTCCTTTAAATATTGTAGTATCACTCTTTGAAGAATGATAGAAATTAGAATATATCTATTCAAATGTCTGACCCATGAATTCACAAGAGAAATTTTAATGTGTTAACTTTTCTGGTTTAAATTTAAAGAATGTTTACAAAAATAAGATTATTTGAGGTAAGATTGATAGGCCCCATAATTCAGCACTGCATATTATTCATTCATTCATTTATTCATTCATTCATCCATCCATCAAATTTATATAACTATCCATCTCACCCAAGGAAACTCTGGTCAGTGCATAACAATAGATAAAAAAAATGAGAATATTGCACCAGCAAATACAAATATAAAAGCCTATAATAATAAATATCCAAATATCCTGAAAACAAACTGGCAACCAATGCAACCAATGGAGCAGAAGTCTAATATACATTGTCCTAGGAGTTCATATAATGACTCTGTCATTACATTCTATACTGGATACTCTTCAAGGGCAGCTCTATGTATTACAGTAGTCAAAGATGGAGTGTCTAGGGCAGACATGTCAAACTCGCGATGTCACGTGACGTTGCGCAACGTATCGGGACGGTTTTGCCATTGCCGGCAATGGGGTGGGCGCGGCTTCTGGATGACGCATCTGGCCTGCGGGCCGGCAGTTTGACACCCCTGGTCTAGGGCAAGAGTGACTGTAAACAGGGTCTGCTGATCTAGGAGCAGGCACAACTGGTGATCAAGATAAACCTGTTCAAAGATCATCCTAACCATGATTGCCACCTGCTCCCTGAGAAGGAGTAATGAATGCAGAAGGACCTCCATATTATGCACTGGGTCTGCCTGAGACAGTGTAACCTCATCCAGCACCTAAGATGGCATAGTTCTCAAATCAGTAGGCCCCCAAAACCAAAGCCATTTGGTTGTGTCAGGGTTCAGATGAAGCCTGCTATTCTACTCAGCCTCGAGCATGGGATAAAATATTCATGGCATTGCTAAATTTGCCAGGGGTAGGGATATACAACTAGATATACCTCACCCTGTGGCAATGTATAAGCTCACCCAATGATGATGTAGATGCCTCATGTAGATGTAAAAAAGGAAGGGAGAAGGCAATGAAACTTATGGCATCCACATAGTAGCAGCTGAGAGCAGGACATCTCCTTAATCATCATCAAATGGAAACAACCATGAAGGAAAGAGGTGATCCAGCATAATACCATGCTGCCCATCTCCAGCCATCTGAGCCAATCCAGAATGATACCATGGTTGATGGTATTGAAAGCTGCCAAGAGGTCAAGTAGGACAAGGATGGATGCATTATCCCCATCTCGCCCATGCCAGAAGTCATGCATAAGTACGTCCAATGCCATTTCGGTCCCACAGTTGGCTCTGAAGCCTAATCAGAAAGGAGCCAGTTAATTCACTTCCCCAATGCTCTCTGAAGCTGTTCCACAACCACCTTCTCCGGAAAAGGGGAGGTGAGATACTGGACGAAAATTGTCCAGTATTGTGGGTCCAGTGGCAGCTTCTTGTGGAGGGGGTGAAGCCTCTCCTCCTTTCATTATTATTAAAAGTGTCTCTTCAGAGTTAAAGAAATGGGTATTCCCAGCTTATATTCTGTCACATTGGACACTTATGTGCTTTGCCATTTTAGAAGTGCTAGAAACGAATATTGGAATTGGTAACCTATTAGTGTTTACAAGGAAGATTTTGATAGTTCATTACAAAACATTAAATGGTTACTTATGTTTGAACAAAGCAGGTGCTAAGCTTTATCATCTAGACAGTTTATTTCCATTCTGTTGGACCAATGCTTCCAGGAAACAGGTCATTATGGTATCTGAGACAGATTTGGAAAAGAGTGAATAGCCATTTGTCCAGGATCCAATAAGGTCTCCTGCCTAGGCAAGAGGTTGGACTAGAAGACTTCCAAGGTCCCTTCCAGCCCTATGATTCTAAGTCAGAGCCATCCAATATTTAGTGATCTAGCCATTTATATGATAATGTTGTGGTATATCAGTCTTTCCTATGAAGCCATGATTCTCTTTTAATAATAATAATAATAAAGTTGGAAGGGACCTTGGAGGTCATCGAGTCCAACCCCCTGCTCAGGCAGGAAACCCTACACCATTTCGGACAAATGTCTGTCCAATTTCTGGACTAAAAGACATTTCTTGGGACAAGGGCATATGACATCCTCTTTGTGTGGCTGGAATGTAATGTTATTCTAACTGATTTGGAAATACCTAAAATATTTGAAAGCAACTAATTCTAATATTAAAATTCAGCATCTTGAATGGAATTCAGTTAGAAATGTAAGCAGTATGTTTAAAACTTACCATGACCATTATCCAAAAAGGTAGTTATCATGTATGCACTGCACGGAGACCAAGGATGGCTTCGATCCAAGTTGGAAAGCATAGATGCCATCATGTGAGAATCACTATTTATACCATTAATGCTGGTACAGTGCTTTGCATCATCATGTGGCATATTAAACACATGGCCTTTAAAAAGAAGGAGGAAAAAAACCCAATGAACACACCATACATTAAAACTTGCACTATGGTGAGAACTTACTAGTTGGACTTATCATTGCTATGTGATACCACCATTAGCTAATATTTTATTCTGAATTCTATTCGAGGCATAGATTGTCATCTATTTATATGGCTTGAGGCCTTGGTATCTTTGATGCCTTCTATGTCAGATAGATTACGCTTATTTAAAATGAGTAAGCAAGGAATGCCTGCTGAAGTCCCTTACTCCTCATGCAGAATTAATAATGACAGAGAGAACAAAAGTAGATCTTATTTTTGGATGGTCCCTTTCCATGGAATAGTTGGTCCATAAGTGTCCCTTACTTTCATGGAGTTTGGGAAGCTTGTCAAGTGTGGCTTTTCAGGAGGGCTGTAAGACTAATTCTGGTTTGAGTGTGACGTGACAATATGAATTTTGTCCTATTGATTGTTATATTATGTAATTACATTGTAAACTAGTAAGTAATTTATTGCATTATCATCCATTTTTTAATTCTATTGGTTGGAGTCTGATGGATCAGAGTAGTACAGGTAGTCCTTGACTTACGATCACAATTGAGCCCAAAATTTCTGTTGCTAAATGAGATATTTGTTAAATGAATTTTGCTCCATTTTATGACCTTCCTTGTCATAGTTATTAAGTGAATCACTGCAGTTAAGTTAGTAACATGGATGTTAAGTGAATCTGGCTTCCCCATTAACTTTGCTTGTCAGAAGGTCGCAAAAGGTGATCACATGACCCCAGGACACTGCAGCCGTCATAAATATGAGTCAGTTGTCAAGCATCTGAATTTTGATCACATGACCATGGATGAAGAGGCTGCAATAGTCGTAACTGTGAAAAATGGTCATAACTCACTTTTTTCAGTGATGTTGTAAATTTGAACGGTCACTAAATGAACTGTTGTAAATTGAGGACTATCTGTATCGAAATCTTATAGATGCACTTTAATGATATTATATTGTATGTTTAATTTTATTTTAAGCATTGAGTATTTATGCTGGCATGCAAGAACTGGTATCAAAAAATAAAGCCAACATTCACCTCCTATTTCCTTAGCTTCTTATGACTATAACTTTGTTGTTTGTATCTCATGATTTATGTTGATTGCCTTTATTTAATATCCATTATGATTTATGTTGTTTGCTTATTTAGCATTTTATGACTATCACTGAGTTTGTCTCTTATGATTTATGATGATTGTATTTTATGATTATGATCGTAATTTATCACTTGTTGCTTGTATGTACACTGAGAGCTTATGAGAAAATTTCATATGTGTCCAATCACACTTGGCCAATAAAGTATTCTATTTTATTCTATTCTGTTCTACTCTACTCTTTCCTATGATAAAGATTTTTCAATTTTTTTTCTGCACTCAAATTGGGTTTATAAATCCTATACATGGGCTTCAACTTAACACACAAGATTTGTGTGGGTGTATTTTAAAAGTCTAGGCCACTTCTTTTCCCTCTGAACCCTACTTTTTATCCCTGAAAAATATTGTAAAAATATTACAATATTCAGTAGTCATTTTCACATATACTAAGAAACTTTAGCTCATAGTTTTGTCCCAATGTTGGTAAAACCTAGACTTCTGATTGTTTATACTATAATTGAAATATACCTGAATGATGATGCATTAAAAAAAAAAACCCTCTCACACTCTGGGACAGTGTTTCTCAACTTATTTTTTTTTTTTTTTAAGATATATGAACTTCAACTCCCAGAATTCCCCAGCCAGGTCTGGGAGTTGAAACCCACACATCTTAAAGTTGCTGAGGTTAAGAATCACTGTCTAGGAGAAAAGGTTACGGTCCTTTTGCCTGAATCTAGAAATCTGAAATCTGAATCTAGATTTCATACATTTTTGCATGATGTATGAAGCCAATAGTTCTGTCTGACGTGGCAGAGCTTAGGCACCATGGTGAGAACTAGACCACAGTAACTGCAAGAAACAACTGATTTAAAGCCTTAACTACAGACCAATATGATAATGCATGTTTTTAAAACAAATAAGCTTGCCACAAATTTCCCCTGAATTTCAATTACCTAATTCATGAGTGGTTGTAAAAGCAGCTTGCAAGCCATCATCTTCTATGACAGAACAACTGCGGTTTGGATCACAAGCAGTTCCCACATCAGCCATCCCAAGAGTGTCACATGTTTTGGCACCACAGAGATCCTATAAAAAGAAAATATGTACTTTCACTATTAATTGGGTCAAGAGCTTAAGTCTGGCAGAATAATATTATTTTGGCAATATGCCTTTTCATCATGGAAAGAGCATAACAGTCTTTCAAAATTAAAAATGTCATTCAATGTGGAAGATGTATCAGGAACGGCACAACAGATGATAATGATTGCCAACATCATTACAAACATGCTACAACAGATATTTAATCAGTGATGTACAATTTCTATGACTTAGTTAAGTAAACTATTTGATTATCTCACATTTTAAATGATAACAATAGTCTCTACTCAGTTTTTACAGTTATTTGTCAAGGGAGAGACTTGAAACATCTTTTGAATGCTCAAAAGAAACTGGATGTTCATAGTCATGTAAAAATAAAGTTTCCTAATCAAACACTCAATAAATATTTTTGTTCATTTTTCCATGCAGAAAACTATTAAAGGTGTAACAAATTAAATTTATGGCACCAGCTCATTCCAAGAAACCACATTTTTGACATACTCTTTGAAATACTTGGAATATTTCAAAATAAAAAAATGTAAAAGTAAAAAAAGTATTTTTGAATGTGCTGATTGAAGAAAGTTCAGATTACATTAAGTGGAACCTATAAATATCCAGTCTTTCCCGTATTTCTCCTTACCTGTCTGGTAAAAAGAATTGCAGTATCATAGTGTTCTGCGTGCCGGTCACTGGGAGGATTATGTTGCTTCTGCCAGTTACAAAAATTCCTTAAAGTGAGAGCAGCATTTGAAGATACATCAGGCCCCTTCTGCTCATCATAGATGACTATTATTTTCACCACCACCAAATTAATGGGGTTCCGGATACTAGGATGCTTGTACATTCTACTAGCCACAGACAGGAGTGTGAGAAGGTAGTGCTTCAGTCCACTGCCATGGAACTCTGCCATAGACTGATCAGCCACAAGCAAAGTTTCCACATAGCGGGGGCTCGACACAAATCTTTTCTTCCTTATAGGTCTGTTTCCTATATTTCAAAAAAAGTAAAATGTAAGAAATATATATTACTAACATTTCCCAACATATTGATACAATTGGCAAATCATAATCAACTACTAGAATGGGAATCCCAAAGATAGAATGGGAATCCCAAAGATTATCTAAACAGCCCATTCTTTATTTCAAATAAAACTTTAAAAATCTAAAGAATGTTAATGTTAACCCTATTACAAAGGATTAAATCCTCTGCCCATTAAGAAATATTTCTATTGAGGATTTTCACAATGAATCATTGCTGCTGTCAATAAATTTTCACAGCCATCCTCCTCAAAGATTAAAATTACTGAAATGAAAGGCTTTGCCTGGATCTCATCCAAAACTTCCCAAGGGCATGGAAAGGGAAATACTCCCACTCTCTTTCTCTGGTTTCCAGTTCCTGTTTAGTAATCAAATAGAAAGGAGTTTCCACTTTCTGCAACTAAAAGTACTTCAGTTATGTAGATGTCCCATTGTCTGGGTCTGGCAAGTTTATGCCTGGCCTGAAGTTGGATGGGAGCTCTTCATTGGGAACTAAAAAAAAAACCATCCTGGAAGAATTGGAGAGGTAAACCACTAGTATTTGGCTGTTGAGGTAATTACACAAATGTGTTCATGAATTTATCAAGAATGCAGCTCAACTTGAAAGGGATTTCATTGTTTAAATAGGAATTACTTGAAAGATATGCTTTCCCTTAATAAAGCCATGTTTGTTATTATATACAGATACTATATATTAATATCTTATGTTTGTGGGATTTTACATGGCAAGCCAATTCCAATAACAAACAGTTGATTTCAAGAGGATCTGAGAATGGACTATCCTTGAATCAGCACCAAACAGCATCTCAAAACAGCATAATCTGGATGAGGTTCAGCATAAAGTTCTTCAGAATGGTCTGTTCCCAGATTGGTAAATATTGCACATCCTTAATTGCAAGTATTCTGCAAACTGGTATCCTTCAAATATTTATTACAATTCCAAGGCAGAAGGGCCAATGGCTATCAATTCTGGAAGTTGCAATCCAATATATACAGAAGGCATCAGATTAGAGAAAGTTTAGGATACTTTTATGAGAATACAACCAAAAGCTTTAAAATCCTCTTTGAACAGAACTACCCGAACACATCTGTCTAATTTTCTTGCCAAAAATATAGGAATACTTTGCCATTGCCTTCTAGGATTTTTTTTTAAACTTCTGGGTCTGGCCTATATATGTATATACTAACTAGGTCCAAACTTCCTTAGTTTTTTTAGACTAGCTCTAGTGAATACTACCTAGCAATAGCTAGGTAGATCTAAAACATGGGTCTTCAAACTTGGCTCTTTTATGACTTGTGGACTTCAACTCCCAGAATTCCTCAGCCAGTGTGCCTAGCTGAGGAATTCTGGGAGTTGAAGTCCACAAGTCATAAAAGGGCCAAGTTTGAAGACCCCTGATCTAAAACATAACATTGTGGGAATTACAATGTAAAATACTAGATAAAGTAACCCCCTTAAGGTATTCAACTAGATTCTAGGTACTGATTCTCACCAATGGAACTGAAAGCAATTAGAGAGAACAGAATAACTCCAGATTTCCCAATTAAGATACAAGCCTAAATTTTAGTGAAACACACCATAAAATGGATCAAAAATTGCATACTTAATATATTTCATTTATTTTTATCTACAAGTTACATCCTAATCCTAAAGAAGCTTGCTTGACAATGTAAGTCCCAAACAATTCCACAGAATGTACTCCAAAATGAACATGCATATGTGCTGATTCAGCGTAAGATTAAGGCATTAACTTAAAGGGGAGGGGGAATCCATTGCATTAAGAATATGTGTATTTTTTATCATTTTTTCCCCAGAAAGTGAGTAGAGCATTGTAAACCTAGACATGCAAACCAAGTTTTAACTGAATTGCTACTTTACTCTTTGTCTGACAATGTTATAGCAACAGTAGAATTTGATGTATTCTTTCTTTGCTGCATTTAACTAGATGGAATTCTAAATAAACATTACATTATGTTCAGCCAGAAAATATATCTCTTTGATTGCAGGGGTATTTCTCATGTTACCATTAAACAGCTATATGCTACAGTATTCACACTATCAGAGTTTGATTTGACAAACTAAACCATAAACCAGCTAATCCTATTTCTGTTAGGGTAATGAAACTTCTGCAAGAAAACAAGCAAGCTCAGAGAGCACCAAAGACCCCTCATTTCAGTTTACTATGAATCCACAGACCATATGAAACATACATACACTGCACCCTTTGAATCCTGATAACTAGGTGAATTTAGTAACGTCTGATGCAAATTCAAGCACAGATTTTCCATGTAAGGCATTCTCGTTTCGTGACTGCATTTTCCTTATTGCATTAAGTATTATAAGCTCATTTATTAGGTGCAACACAGGCTCAGAAGGACCACTTTGGAGTAGGTACGCACAAGCTGTCATCAACTAACCAGCAACGTGTGAAATGTTTGATACAAAATGTCTTTCACTAATCGTCCTGTGTCAAATACTACTTAACCTAAGACAGCCTCACACCCGAGACTCCTCTATTTTAAATATCCTCCTGCGTTTACAGAGAAACGTTAATCCCACGTATTTAACCGGATTTGCTCCCATTCATAAGACCTTACTTTACCTTGGGACTATTGGGAAATTCTGTCCATTACAAACAAAATATTTGACTTCCCTCCAAATAGCTGAACTCGAGAAATCACCAATTTAACGTAGATACCCCGAATCAATAGCACCTCCCTATTCCCACTTTCCAGCGTGAAAAGCCACGACGTTCAGCTCAATCTAGTACTTTTTTTTAACGCCTCCATTTATGACCTCAGCTTTTAGAGTGACCAATGGCAGCACGTCGAAACGTGGGTTTTGGACCATTCCGAACGCATTGAAAAGTCTGCGTCTGGGGCGCATGCGCGGCCCGCAGCATCGTCACTGCCGTTCCCAAAGCTAAGCTCCTTGCTCGGACAGGGGCGATGAAGAGAGGTGCGGTGCAGGGAAAGCAATACCTGCGCGGGTCGTGTAGTCCGCCTGCTGCTTTTCCTCTCGGGGCCGCCGCCCTTTAGAGTCCGAAGTTTCGTCGGAGTCAGGCACCTCGCACTTAGTACCGCTGCCACGGGGGAGACGGCTCTGCCGAGAACGGCTCAGGAGGTGGAGCTGAGGCTGCTCCCCTCCTGGACCCTGGGAGACGTTGGCCGGCTGAATGAGATACTCTGAGCCGCGCAGGTAGAAGGCGCCACGGATTCCCCCGCAGAGGCTGAGCGCTGCGGCTGAGGCCGGATCCCCGTTGACTGTGCCGGAATAGAAGCAGCTGGCTAAGTTCGCGCCGAGCGCTTGGTGGGCCTCCTCTTCCTCCCTCCTGCCTTGGGGGCGGCTGCCAACATACTGGAACGTCAGAGCCGGAGCTAAAAAGCTGCCGTCGGGCTTCAGCTCCAAACTGAAGTGCTCGCCAAAGGCGTCCAGGTGGTAGAGTTGGTCGTCCGCCGCTCGCTGCCGCCCGACAGAATCCACTTTCACGGGCACCACCAGCTCCTCTTCTGCCGAAGAAGGGCCGCCTCGAGCACCCAGCGAGAGCAACAGCGTGCTCAGCGCCAGGCATGCCTTAGCTCCCTTCATGCTGCCCGCAGCGCGCGAGAGAGGAGAGAAAGGAAAATGAATAATAGCTACGCTGAGTTTTTTTTTTTTTAAAAAAAAACACGTTGAAAATGGCAAGCAAACGGCGCCTTAGCACTACCGGGCAGAATGTCTTTCGAACCGTTTAGAGCCGAGCTAATTGCGCTGCTTTGTAACGGCCTAGGGCCAGACGAACAAGAGCGCTGTAGGTAGGGCTCCTTCCGCGCCCTGAAGTAACTGGCAAAGTCCTGAAGGGAGAACTAGAGATAAACGAGCCTCGGCTCTTCGCCTCGAGTATGGGAGCGAAGGCAGCGCGCGCTTGCACTTATATGGAGTGAGCTCCCCCTTTTGCCCCCGCTGTTGTGGAGGCGGGGACCTAGACGAGGCTTGAGCTCATCTGTGCGTAAAGTCAGCGCGGCAACGGTGCCCCTGCCCGCCCCTCTTTTTAGCGATCAGCCGTAGACTACCCGAAGAGGGAGAACATATAAGTTGAGGAGGGGGGGGGGAATAAATGCTCGGCTTTACCCGTTCACGCTACTACCCGGCCTGGCAGTCCTTTACTCTCCCTCGGCACAGCTCACGCTCCTCTGCAACTCAAGTTTTCCGCGTAGGAGCTGCTGCGGTTGTTTTTTATTCCAGGAGGGGGAGATTTCCTTGAATCCCGTCCACCCAAGTTCTGTGCCAGATCCTCCTTTCCTTCCACCACCCTGTCTGTTCCAAGCCCTTTTGAGAGCCAAGGTTTTTAGGACAGCAGAGCACGAATGAAAGGGTACGAGATATTTTACACGTTTGATGGACAGTGTACGTTTCTGGAAAGATTTCTAAAACTAAGGCAATAGTAGCACAATTGCTCAATATACATCAGTGATAGAACAGGTGAACGTGCAGTCATAGGTATACATCACATGAAGTAACTGGGTAATAAATGTTTCAAATGGGTAATAAATGTTTCAAAGAAGAAAGCACTGAGGAACCAAGGCACAATATTTACACCTTTTTGTTTTGGACCTAAAAACAAAGTTTTTATTATTTGGTTCCAAGAAACATACTAGTTTAAAGGAATAGTATGCCCTCAAAAGACCTTGATTAATTGTAAGCAGAAAGTAACCTGTAGGTTATTTTCCTTTATAATTCTCATGGTGCCTACTGTACTATTATAGCCTGTATGTATAGACTGTTACATACCCATACAATTGGAAACATTTATTCTTTTTAGGTAACTTAAGCAGAAACATTTGTGTAGGTACAGTTTTCCAAATGAGCTCTAGCAGTACAGCTAATCCACTTAATTCCTTGTATGTATCAGGCCTGGGATTTCTGTTTTGATTGCATGGTTTTTGCACCCCCATCCCAGTTAAGATAGGCTCCTAGAGACTTAGGGTAAAGACTCTTCCTCCAGACACGTCTGGAATAAGTAATGCTTTAGTTCCAAAGTTTTCTATTGCATCATCTGTACATGAGAGTAATATTCATAGTGGTTTTTTTTTTAATTTGGCCTTTGTACAAAGACCACGTTTCACTGTTGCCATCAGCCTTAGGGATTTGCTCCCTAGATCCAAAGGCCATGGCTATTCTTGCATCACAGTTGAATATATATCTGGGCATTTTTGTTGTATAATTAGTATTTCCTGCATGGGTATTTTTGTTATAAATAAGTCTTTTTCATGCAATAGTCATTTATCTTTCTTTCATTATAATTCTTTTTCCATCACTTTTACAGTGTTTTCCTTCCACCCAAAAATCTGCACTATATTAAAAACTCTTTGACTAAACATCTCAATTGTCAAGCTTTCAGAGTTTTGTTTCATTAGATAAAAGTGTTGTTTATTTGTTACTTTTGCTTATTGTTGGACAAGGATAATATATTTTAAACAAGATCTATAGGATTATTAAAGTTTTTTATCTACTGAACCAAGCAGCATTAATGGGAGAAACTAGAATTATTTCATAAGGTATATTTGTATCAACACAAACATTTAGAATACAAAGACACTGGATTTATCCCTTCCAAAAATGTTAATATAGAGTGTTAGCAAACAGATTAAAAATTCTGTGTAATGTCTAAGAAAAAATAATAATTTTTACTTCAAATATAATTTTCTGAAGCCACCTATAAAATTGTGAGTTTTGATTAGAACAAATATTTTCTGTTTATTAATTTGGAAAAATGGTGAAACACAATCCTGTAATTTTTGCTTGAAAGTAAGTACCTTGAATTCTATAGGATATAATCTAAAATGAATACAGATTATTTTCACTGGTTTCATAAGCATACTTAATGTGAAGCAACTTAGTGCCCAGCTCCTAGCAAATACCCTACAAATTGAACAAATGTGTAAAGATTTTCCTCAAAAAGGAATTTTACAATTTAAAATAATTAGCATTAGTATAACTTTGGTTTCAATTTATCTATCTCCCTATTGAAAATTCAGCAAACTATCTATTTATCAAATACTTTATTTGTGATGGTGATCATCTAACCCTATCTAACATCAGTACTACCATATATTGATAGTTTAAAAAATACAGACCACCTTAAAACTATTTTGAAATTAAAATATTTTTTTCCACCAGATGGCACTCAAGTATTAAAAACCATCAGTTTTCTAATGTTTTACAACTATGAATTTAGCTTCTTTTGGAAGCGTTGATATTTTACTTATGATCAGTATTTTGCAAAAAAAAAATTGTGAATATATGTATATTATCTAAGAAACTTTTTATAAAATAAATGAAAATACTTTGATATATTTTTTGTATTAAAATACTAAATGTTATGTAAACATGAAGTTAAGATCCAATTAAATCAGAATGTACTTATAATACGCATATAGGTAAAGATTATGCTATAAATTACCTTGTAATTTATATGTAGCATAGATTATTATATGTAGCATAGATTATTAAGTAATTTGATAACCAGCCTATGGCTGGACTGTCTAATAAACTGAGATTGTGCTGTTAAAGGAGCTTTCTTCATAATTAAACTAGTTACAAATGAAGCCATGCTTAAGCCTCATTGAAATCTGTGGGATTTAAGTCATGATTTAAAAACAATCGGTTTTGGTAGGAATAATAGACAACTAACAGAACACATAATCTTGTTATGTTACTGCCCCAAAGCAAGCCCTGTTGAATTCCAGTACATAAATTTCCAGGTAAATATACTTGCAGTTGTAATTCAGTGTCTTCTAGTTTTTTAAATAGTGAGAAAATAGTGACAAATGTTATACCATAAATCATGTTTAACATGTAATAATTGGGTTCAAATATTATACTAAGCGAGAGTTAATTATACTGATTATACAATCTGTCAACCCACTGTGGTTTGGACTGAGAATGGTACTGATTGAGTCAGTTACATCCAAGATGGAAGAATTTGTACACTTTTCTTTTAGTTGTTAATTTAGTTGTAATGCTGCAAGATAAACTTTTGAAACCATTGTTCAGCCAAACCATCTCATGAAGAGTTTTGGAGGAAATAAGGATATTTTTCTCCATATCAAGTGGCTTTATAAATTAACCCCATAATCCTGAGTTCCTGAGGGATGTCTGGAATACACAGGAAAGTTTATGAAATAATTTGCATGCAGTTGGAATCCCCTATTTTTTTCCTATGCTATTAGTGCTTGCTAGTTCTAGAATTGTATACATAGTTCTAATTCTGTTGATAAAATTCAAACCACCATGAAGAAATGTGTAGACAATGAAAAAATTGTAGCATTCTCACTTTTTAAGCTGTCTACCTATTTCAAAACATATTGTGCTGAGCATGTTAAGGTCAGCAATTGAATTTTTTTTTAAAAAAAATAAATAGAAAAATAAGAAGTGACATTAGAATCTAAACCACCAGATGGCTCACTAACTTCAAGAAAACATTCACTGTAATGAACGTTTTAAAACGTTCATATGAATTGTACTAATACAGTAATGTAAAATTTTGCCAACTTTGTATTGATATGTTGCATGAGTTTACAAATTTGGATTGCCTTGAGAAGATACTCTTTGTTGAATGATAATAGTTTATTGCTGCATAAATTAAGTATTAATATGTTCCATTCACAAAAAATGCATGAAATCAGAAAGTAAAAGTAAATTACCAATATCTGTAAATAGTGCTTGAAATTGATAGACAATATTCTAGCCTAGTCCAAAGACTCATACAATTCAGACTAAATAATGTTATGATTTTATTATATTGTCTAGGTTGGATTAGTTAATGAAACATCTATAGATCATTGCTATGGCTCTGAGTGCCATCTGGAGTTTGCACTGCTGTTTTATCAGACTCATGCTCCTCTACTGCCTTGCCTACTCAGATGCATTAGCTATGGCTCATACATGATTTCATTTCCAGAATTCCAGGCAGCTTAGAAAGTAAAAAAAAAACCAAAACCAACAGAAATCATTAAAACATTAAAAACAATACAAACTATTAAAAATATAATCTATGAGAGAGCACAATTTCCCTAGAATACAAGCACCGTTTTTTAACTCTTGCAAGCTACAAGATATCTTATTTCACTTTCATTTTTTGAGCATGCCACATGCCACACATGGATAACAAGTTTAAAATAAAAGTAGCCATAACATTATTATATTTTTGCCTTTCACGCTCACTTATAACATCTTTGATTTGATTTTTATGCAGATTTAGATTCTCCCCTTCTTCCTGACACTTGTTGCATAGCTTTCTGAAAACATGCACTTTGGAAACTGGATCTTATATATATCTGAAAGGGTTTTCTAATGTCTTTGGCTTAGACAAAATCTTTGAATTCACAATGGAGGAGTTATCTACTACCAGAAATAACCCAATTGCTCTATCACTTGCTGCATCCTAGACTCTTTGCTCTTGACCTTTGAGTCTCTCCTTGTCTAATATAAAGATTATTCCTTGAGACTTTAGGAGCATTTTCATTTTGACTTATGAGTGGGAGAATTCCCATCCTTTTAGCTTCTCCACAGGCTGAAACTTTTCTTATATCTGAAAGCTTTTTGATCCCCCCCTTTAATCCAATGATTCTCAACCTTTTCTTTACCACAAAACCCCCTTTAAATACCTTTTGTGGCCACAGACCATGGCCACAGACATCCCCAAGACTTAACTCAAGATTTAAATCATAACATTTCTTCAAGCCTTTGCAGACACTCTGTGATGACATTGTGGCCCCCCCAGGAGTCCACGGACCACAGGTTGAGAACCACTGCTCTAATCTTTATTTAGCTGATCAGGAGCCTCAGCCTTTGCTTTATGGAACTTCTTCATATCATACTTAATTCTGTTGGAATGTTTGAAGCAGTATCCCTCTGTGAGAATATTTATAAGAATGGGAATCTAACCTGACCAAGGATTAGTCAGGCACATTTTATAATAGAAACAGGAAGGTGTTTATTTACAGTACATTTTAGGGATAAGGTAAACCTAGGGCCTAGCTAATTACATCCTAGCAGAAGAGAGGCCAAAATGAAGAGTTCTTGGAATAAAGGCAGAAGTGTCCTTAGATGAGTATAAACACAATAATAG
Organism: Azemiops feae; assembly: GCA_023970755.1. Taxonomy (NCBI): domain Eukaryota; kingdom Metazoa; phylum Chordata; class Lepidosauria; order Squamata; family Viperidae; genus Azemiops; species Azemiops feae. The sequence continues at coordinate 806,724 of JALGBA010000341.1, read as the reverse complement.
ACAAGGGATATATAGTCTGAATACCTTCACCATACTGTCCTTAGAGCAATAAGTCATGAAGTACTGAAGAGTGAATGCAATAGAATTTAAACCTCCAAAATTTCAAAGGTCACCTATCATTTTGAAATTGCAGTCTGATTACTTAACAATTCTGCTTCTGCCATTATGGGCCATTTATTAACAGTAATAATACCATTAACTGTCTATTTTCTAAGATTACTTGCCACCATTCATACTATCTAATGATTTGATTCTCTAATGTAGAATATTACCTAGATTTGTAATGGCAAATCATGAATAGTAAATGAGAAATTGCAATTATTGATTCAAGCCAGTAGGAAAATTTAGGAAAGCAAGTACTGAAAGCAAGTACTTCCTTCACGACTTGCTTTAAAAGAGAATAAAAGTAGTCCTTGGTTAGGGACTGCCTCATTTAGTGACCATTCAAAATTATGGTGATGAAAAGGTAACTTTGTGACTAATCCCTGCATTTATGACTTTCAAAGGTCTGTAAAGGAAACCTGAAGTGAGATTGTAAGCACAGTGAAAGCTCCAGTTAGTGACTGCTTCCCTTAAAGACCAAGTTGCTGGTCCAAATTATAGTCAGATAAATGAAGAATACTTGTACTAGATCTTGAGGATGCTTCTGAAGTTTCTTACTTAGTGTAAGTTTCTAACTAATTATTCAATTTGTTTTTTATTCAGTAGCATAGTTGTTACAGCATAGCAAGCTTGGTAAATCACTGAAGAAATCGTCCTCTGTGGCCTTTTCCCATCAGAATAGTATATTGAACACTGAATAGTATATTGAATAAATAGCAAATTAAAATAGCAAAATAAGTTTTAGAAAATTTTTATTCTTTCAGACTTTTACTAGATGTAGTAAATCATTGAATCAGTATCCCAGTCAAAGTATTAACTATAAATAAAATTTCAAATGAGAAAGAGAACTTTGGTATTACTTAAATGTTAATCCTCAAACAAATGGTATAGCTAAGAATATGATACAAAGCAGTGGGTGGGGGAACACCGAGTTGGAATTATTTTTGTTTTAAAGGATCTGAATCCCTGTTGATGAATTTGAATCAATATAAAATAGAAGGACAGCTGCATTGGATCCCCAAAATTGTTCAAAGCAGTTGTTCTGAGTGTACATTAAAATAATGTTGCATGATTCAGTCCTTAAATTATAGAGTTTTATTTTGATGACTATTTTACATCTGGGAGATTTATTTGGTCTAAGGTGTAATTGATTTAAAGGAAATTAAATATGAGTGTATTGGGCTTCAAAAAGCTGACATTAATAAGTTCAGAGGGAAGAGTTTTTATTTTTTTTAAAGAGATACTAAATGTATATTTGCTTATAATTCCGATATAGGAAAAAATCAGGGAAAAATATAGCTAGATAGTTCTAACAAGAAATGAGGATATAGAAAGAGTGCCAGAACACTAAAAAAGCTATATGCAGGTAGCATAGAACTAAGACCATCAATGTTCAAAATGAGCCAAGGAAGGATGCTAAAAATAAATACTTCATCAAAATCAAAGAAAAGAAAATATGTAATATGGCTAGCAGCTACAGGTAGTAAAGATTTGGATTTGTCAAGAACAAGTCTTGCCAAACTAAACTTATTTTTTTAAGTTTAGTCAAATATTTGATAAAGCATCCAATGATATTCCAGTTAACAAGTTAAGTGTGAGTTGAATTCATGGTAATTGAATGGTAGACATCTAGCTTGAAAATAGTATTTAAAGAGTGTTTATCAATATTTTCACATTACATTGCTGTGAAATACTGAGAGCCACAAGTTCCTACCTGGGTCCTGTACTCTTTAGAATTTCTATTAATAACTTGAATGGAGAGGTGGAGAAAATAAAATTTGCAGATGAAACACAATTAGAACACTTAGCAGAATATAAATGAAATTCAATGTAATTTTATAAGGTCTATTTACCTTATAAAATTACATTGAATTTCATTTATATTTATACTTGAAAAATATGAAATTTAAAAGAACAGTGCAAAGTTCTGTTAGGAAATTACACAAAAAACCCCGATTTCTGTTGAGGGATACTTAGCAATATATGTGAAAAAAACTTGGTTGATTGCAACTGAATATGTGTCAATAGCATCACATGGCTGTAAAAGAGGCAAATGTAATTTTAGGCTGTATCAACAGTAATAGTTTCCAAACCACAAGAAGTAAATATTTCCCTTTATTTTGTTTTGGTCAGACCCTAGTTTGAATATTGTGTCTAATTTCTTTCTACCACATTTGAAGAAGAATTCAGAGAAACGAATTGGTTCAGGGAAAAGGTGATTAGGGGACTGTAATGTGAATCTGGAGGAGAATTTGAGAAGTGAAGATGGGGAACATGATAGCTGAAACAATTCACACAGGAAAAAAATATGTTCTTTTTTGTTACAGAGTGCAGAACACAAAATAATGGATTTCATTTAAAAGAAACAGATACCAGTTCAGTGTTAGAAAACAAATTTTTTTTAACTATAAGAATATCTTCATAGTAGAAACAGATATCAGAAATTGTGGGCTCTCCTTCATTTGGTGTGTTCAGGTGGAAACAGCATACTTATTTGTCAGAGATGCTTTGATTCAGATAAAGAACATAGTGTTTCCTGTGTGTTATCTGGAACTGAGCTAAAAAGAATGCGACACTGGCTGACAGAATAGCAGTGGTCTAAATTAGAAGTGAACTCCATAATGATTGATAGTGTTCGGGATAAAACCTTTTTCAAGAATTAAGTTCAGTTTGTTGCCTTTTGTCTAGGAATTTTAGAATGCAAACTTGTAATACATTCTTCCTCATGCACACAATAAAGTAAATTTAAGGTGAATTTTATATTTGAAGATAGATGTCCAGAAACAACATAAATTTGAATTGTTAAAAAGGTTGGATGCGGGGTATTGATAACTTTCTGTATTAAGAATACATAGTTATAATTAAATACTAAAGGCTTCTGGAACACACCAATATCACTCTACCACATTTTTCTCTCCTTCCTTTTCTTTTTTCCATTTCTATCACATTTACCCAAAAATTTAAGATGATCTGTATCCAGACAAAAACAATCAAGCATCACTTAGATAAATGGCCATCATGCAACAGAATAACATTCCCTGCCAAATTTACCTTATTTGTTCTAGTTCTTCCAGCACTTTTTATGTTTGGATCTGAAGTTTGTCTAAGATGTTGGCTCCTGAAGGCTTTAGATCAAGAATGACCAAGAACAAAAGATCCTCCTAACTTTCTTTTTTCAATATCCTTCTGCTTGCTGCTCATTGTAAAGCACATTTCCAACAAAGAGGGCTTCAATCTTGCTTTGCCTGTGGTTTCTTCTTGACCGAAAGCAAAGCTTTGCAGAAGTGTGCCTCCATTTGTGTAATCTTTTTATACTCAGTGTTCCTATTTAACTGGACGGGAAAAGCACATAGAGCATATTTTCTACAATTCTTTCAAACCCCTTTACAAGAAGTGATTACAAGGAGTAGCTATATTGTTATGAGAATAAGAAAGATGACCTTGATGGAAATATGCAAAAACTGTAATCTAGGCCAGGGTTCCCCAACTCCTAGTCCACAGATCACTACCGGTCAGCAGCCTGTTTAGAACCGATCCACGCAAGCGGTGGGTGAGCACGTAAAGCTCCATTTGCGCATGTGCAGGATCAGGTTGCATGCACATCCCCTCCCCCTTGCTGCTGCCACTGCTGATCCACAGAGCCGGAAAGGTTGGGGACAACTGATCTAGGCAAAATGGGGTGGAAACATTTTTTTTAAAATCCAGAGCAATGACATAACATTTGGAACTAGATCAGGCAGATGCCTCCCTAATTCACTGGTGAATTAGAAGTGGGAGGAGGTACAGCACAATCAGATTTGAAAGATTTCAATATTACAGCCAATCTCAATAAAAGTAGTTTTAGCTTTCCTGTGGAATTGATTTCTGGTCTGGTTTAAATAGTGTTGCTGACAATTGTCTTTTTGGCAATGAACAGACTTCTTTCTATGCTTATACAGTATTTCTGCTCTCCTTATATGTTGTATCTGTGAATACACTAGAAAACACAAAGAGAGTTGCATATAGTTTGCTTTAGTCTAATATCTAAAGTGGTAGCTTAGAATGGAACAGTCATCAACTTTCTGAGCAACTTGCCCAATTGCAGAAATTGCAGTTGCAAAATTGCAGAAATAGAAATCCAATGGGGGATTTTTTTTGGAGATTCTTCCTCCCTCCTTCAACTCCCATCACCCTTAGCGCAATGTGATCCATCTTTGAATTCTTTCTTAGGCAGCCTTTCTCTCCACATTTGGTCCCAATTTGTTTCTGAGCTGTGATTTCCATCAAGTATTGGGATCTTCAAGTGACAAAAAATAGATTATTTATGGGAATTACACAAATTTATGACCCAGATTATGATTTGAATTGCCAGCACAATTTTGGTTAAAACTGAAATAGGCCATGTACATCAGTACTCATTGGGAATACTGGTTCCAGGAGGCACATTGAGTACCAAAAATGATCAGTACCAAACAAATTTGTCCTATAATAGTGTAGTGAGTCACAAGGCAGCTGACACCGACAAGTTCTAGCATGCGCGTTGAGTACCACACAAACGAGTATTGGGACAAAATTTTCAAATCAAATTTGAGGAATTTCAAAATAGTTGAGTATCAATATATCACTCTCTATATTAGTCATCACTATTTTAGAGAACTATTAGCCATTAGTGTTTAAGATTGCAAAACAAATGCCATTTAATAAACACCACACAATTTTCTATTAATTTTAGTAATAAAAGTTAGTATGTGCTGCTCAGGAAAAAAATCCCACTAATTTCTGGCTTTAAGTCAATACAGTTCTGTTTTAGAATATCTGTAGTAGCTACTCCTACAGAATACTCTCAGGCTTGGCTTTATATTTATTAAAATGAAATTTGCTTCGATTTCCACGTCAAGTTAATTTTGGGATATTCTGCAAGTCAAACTAGCTATTTAACTTGTAGTAATTACCACAAGTTACTCTGCTGTTACCAACTTTAGCCTTTTTCAATTTGTTACTTAAACCAGTCACTCTGACTGATGGAATGTAGATTTAGGTAAAGGCTCAGAGCTTCACTTTGACATACACTTTCCCCTAAAATTATGATTTAAAATTGGTGACCATTAGGACCTTTGAAGTCTTTGTATGTAGAAAAAAGTTGGCATTGCTTGTATGACATGAATTGAAAATTTTGTTTCAAGGTGGATTTGATTTAAATCAAGTCAATTTAAATCACAATTTAAATCACGATTTAAATCACTAGTAAAAAGGCTTGATTTAAATCAACTAGATTTAAATCATAATTTTTAAAGAGCAACTGTCATCTCTGTCCCACAGCGGCTCCTCCTCTGACCTGCTGTTGACTTACCGACAGTCCCATTCACTTTAATGGGAAGGCTGGTGATGCGGCAGTGACACAACAAGGTGAGGGACGTGGCGGGCAGCAGGTGAATGGATGCCCGCTAATAGGTGCCGCCATGATGGATCTGAAATGGCAGGTGCTCTTTAAATGTAAGGTCTCATTCTTGCTGGTAGTTAGAATCTTTAATATTATTATTTGCAAACAAAATGAAGGTTTCCTATTTAGAATAATAAGCTGTCAGGTTAGTAAAACAGCGACATCAGAACCGATTTTAGGTTAATAGGTTAATCACACATAGTTGGAGAACTACTCTAATTCTTTTATTTAATAAACAATAACATATTACATATTCTTGTATTTGCTTAAACATCAATGTTTAGTAACTGAAGTGCATAAATACAGTATCATTGAAAAAACAAACAAAAGAACTTAAACTGAATATATCAGCTGGGTCCACGTAAAAAAAAAACCCTTCAAACACGGTCTTCTGCAGCTCACTCATTTTCATCTTCGTTCTCTTGTTGGTTCATGATTTGGAAAAGAAAAACAAGCTTTCCTGCTTTATCAGGCCCCAGACGATTTCTCAGTTTAGAGTGAACAAGTTCAAAGGAAGAGAATATTCTTTCAACACCAGCAGAAGAGGCCACTGCGGTTAAAAGTGAAATCATTACTTCAACACTTTCTGAATCCAAGTGCTTAAGTGACTTCCACCAGTTCACTGGTGAAACTTTCTTTAAAACCTCATCAGCAAACATATTTCTTGAATGGTTCCCCCTTAGCTCTGAAGTTCATTATAGCTGGCACTAGAGATGGATGATTGCTGGATATCCATGTCATGGCTAACTCCACTTCTTCAGCACTTAAGGTTTGACCCTGGTACTGGATATTGACAAAGTTTGCGAGAAAATGAGCTGAAGACAGTGCTTGTCCCATTCGCTTTTTTAAATCTTGTAATTTCTGCTTATCAGTGTGTAGTTCTGTTTTTTTTAATAAATATTTTATTGATTTTCTATTTTTACAATCAAGTGCCTAATTAAACAACGTGATGACTAAGTCCATTAGTAATTTCATGGTACATGTAAGCTTCTTCAAACTTAATCCAATATTACACCCTCCAATACCTCCTCTCTTCATCTGGTAATAGACATTTTTCCACACTAAGCAAATACAATTCTTATTGTTGTAAGTAAATATATAATTGCCTATCAACATTTGTTATATTTTCTTAAAGGTGTCAATAATATCAGTTTAACCAAAGCATATCTTAATTGCATTTACATTCATTATCCATTTATTCAGTCTATGTCCTATTTTTGCTTTTTCCAATTCTAATTCTCTTCTAGTAATAGATATTTTTCCATACTAAGCAAATACAATTCTTATTATTGTAAGTAAGTATAGAATTGCCTATCAATATTTATTATATTTGTCTAGAAATGTTAATAATATCAGTTTAAAATATCTTTTCTAACCAAAACATATCTTAATTGCATTTGCATTCAATATCCATTTATTCAGTCTATATCCTATTTTCGCTGTTTACAATTTTAATTCCCCATCCATGTTCAAAATATCCCAATAATTTATAAATTTCAAAACAAGTTATATTTGGGTAACCAAAAGTTTCCCCTATTCAAAATTCTTAACATGTTCTTCTTTCCCTTTTTATACCAAGATATGATATTTGGATTACAAATCCTATCTATCTAATTATAATAATACTTCTATTTCTAGCAATCTATTCTTAACCATATTCAAACATCTAATTGATAATGTAACATCCCCTCTAACAGGTCAAAGCTTCTGTTTCTTTCAGTCTTACTCTAGCTTTCTTCCTTTGCCAACTAACTTTTCAAGTCAGTACATTTGGATCATCAAATAATTCTTCCTCTATTTTTGTATATATTATTTGAGTCAAGAGAAGCAATTTAGTTAAGGTATATTTTGGAAGTTGATATTCCTTAAACAGTCTCCCTCCTTCTCCAATTCCCCACAGTTCTATTGACGGCTTTCTCTTCTGTTCCATCAGCTCTCCTTCCTTATCCTCCAGTAAGTTCTGAGACCTTGGTTTGTAAAATGTCTCTTCCATTTCCAATATTATCGTTGTGTCTTCTAAATCTTCATTTATCTGAGTCTGGTCACAATTTTCTTCCTTCAGATCCTCAATATTTGTGTCAGCATTTTCTATTTTTTCTTCTGTTTTCTGAGTTGCTGGTTCCTTTTCTGTATTTATTTTCTGGGTTTGTAGATTTAAATTAGAAAATTGTTCTTTTATCTCCTTTATGTTTCTTTTAAACTCATCACGAGCTAAAGCGATTGTTTCTTGTATTAATTTCAACATGGAGATAATTTCTTTCTGTGATACATCAGTATTTTCTTGGTAATATGGCAAACTAAGGCTTCTGGAGACAGATGTTAAAGATGGTTTTTCACCATTTAAAGTTAAGTAGGAAACATCCATTTTATTTTTTGTAAGTAGTCTTTATCAGTTTATCCAACCAAATAGCCATTCTTAAACCTCCCCTAAGCAGATATAAGTAAAGTTCAAATTTTTCTGTCCAGTGAGAAAGATATCCTTTCTGTCCAGGGAGAAAAAAAGAACCATTACAAGTTGTTTAATAGTCAAGATTTATAATCCAAAATATTCCAAAGTGTTCCATCATATCCAGCAATAGTATATATGTCTTCTTCAGGAAAATAGATCCACAATACAATTCTAGAAGTCAGTATTTTTGTTCATAGTTCAGACAGGCCAATTTTAAAATGATATTATTGTCTCTGCCACACAGATAAGCAGTCCCAAGCCTGTTCCATTTTCTAAGCTGCAAATCTCAAAAGTCAGAGCTTCAAGGCCAGCCAAAGTCTTATCTCACTCTGGGCCAGTGGTGGGATTCAGCCGGTTCACACTGGTTCGGGAGAACTGGTAGCTAAATTTACCTGAATTTGGAGAACCTGCTGGCTTCCAGAAGTCCAGTCTAGGCCTCGGAGACCTGGAGGTGGCCTCCCAGGCCTAGAACAGTCCACTGGAAGTGCATGATGCCACTTCCGGAAGTCCATTCTAGGCATCGGAGGCCCAGGCCTACATCAAATATGAGAACTGATTGTTCAGGTATTTGAATCCCACCACTGCTCTGGGCTTCAAGCCAGGTTGCTTTTAGGCAAAAATAAATTGCAGTGCCGTACTTCACCACTAGATGTTATCAACGCCGTTTTTCAGTTTTTAAAACCAAAAATTATATTGTAAACTTTTCCAGCCTTTTTTTAAAAAAAAAAAAAGTCTTAGAAAACACTTAGTCCCCAGATTTCCAAGTCATATATATATATTAGTTCTAAGTTAGTGTTATAGGTTTCTCCTTTTCCCCAGGTAATTAATTTGCCACTTTCCTGAGGGAATGGAATGTAAATTCCCTTTCCCTTCTCTTCGGGGGGAGTGCTTTGGGCAGATTTTCAGGAAAAGGTCTTAAAATCATAAAGAGAGGCTTAGATCTCACCCAGTTTCATCCACGTTGCTGTAAAATTGCTTGGTAGTGCTTGATGTCTTTCGTTGACAACAGCTTCTGACTGGCTATGCGAATGTAGCCAGTCTTTCCCCCACTGGTTTGGATGAAACAGGAGGGCTGCCACCCCCCTGTGATCAAACGAGGGTCCCTTCCTTGCTTGCCACCTCTATGGGGCGGCTTTTGACCCTTTCCAAGGTCCCCCAGCAGGGCGAAATCAAACGCGGAAGACGGAGCCCATCTTCCTGCATCTGCCTCACCACGATACCATAACTGGAAGGTGTGTAGTTCTGTTTTTAAGAGCTCAGTTCCTTCCAAATTTCAACAGCATCAGCAATAAAACAACATTTTTTCTGGATTTTGTTTAAAGCATCAGAAATAGGTTTCAGGATGCTCAGCATATGTTTAACATTTCTCTTAAGTCCAATGTTGAGGATTTTGGCTGTGATAGTGCCATCTATTTTTTCTCGATTTTGCTCACAAACGGTCATCAGAATAGGCCAGTTTTTTATATATAACAGTCCAACTACAGTCCAACTTGTGGGAGCGTTAGCTTGGTTCCACCCATTATTTTCAGAACTGATGCTGCAAAATGATTGTTATGGAAGTATTTAGCAATTTCAACAACATCACTCTTTATTTCTGGGACACAGAAATCTTTGGTTAGGAGGTGCATCAAATGAGCGCTACAACCATGTGTTATTAGCTTGGTAGTTTCTTCATGTTGTTCTAAATTTCTTCTCAGTTTGGATACATTTGCAGCATTGTCTGTGACCAAACTTGACATTTAAATTATTTTTCGCATGTTATGATAACTTTTGCTACTACTTCTTCTAAGTATGCTGCTGTGTGCATTTCCTGAAGTATCAAATGTTTCTGCAAGGAATACATTCCCTTCTTCTGTTATTATACAAGCACATACAATAGGATCATTGTGGACATTACTCCACCCATCAAGACTTAGGTTAACAATGTTACCTTCTAGACTTGTTGCACATTGCATAATTTCTTCATCATATACTTTATCCAGCAGTTTCCCTGCAACATCTAATCTACCTGGTGGAACTGTATCCTAGTCTCAGTGACTGAATCATATTAACAAAGTGTGGATTTTCAAGCAGATGGAAAAAAGAGTTTCTTGCAGAAACAAACTCAGCAATTTTTTCATCAATTAACTCTTTTTCTAATCTGTTGGTTTTTATCACAAACGTATCTATGGTGGTGGTTCCAGATGGTTTCTTTCTTTTAGATGATATATTGCGGATATGTGTAAATGATGTGACTCATGCACTATCCTGGAGAGATAACTCTGAAACTGTAGAACAAGAGGATGGCAATTTAGAAAGTGGATAGTTTCCAGAATCTTTTATGTTGATGGTGGTTTCACCTAAACAAAAAGGTCAATGCTATTATTTTATTATTTAAACCATGTATGCTTATTGTGAATTTCTCATTGTAGTCACACACAAATATTTGAATATTGAGTTGAATATTTGCATATTTCAACTCATTATTTCTTTTTTTGGCAACTGCATAAAAATGCAGTGCCATGCAGTAACAATAGCAGATATATATTGTTGCTTTAGCATAACAATACCTCATGGCAGTCTAAAAAATATGGTGAAATAAAAACAGTTTACCAACCTGAAGGTCCTGCCTCTTCAAACAGGTCCTTTCATCACAGCCCTTCTCATGATGTTGTTTCATTCGGGCCACCAGGCCTTGCATCTCTTTGTTGCATTGCTTGCATTTTGCATGCATACCTGCTTTACCCATAGGTAGAGGAACTTCATTACAATATTCCCAAACTGGGTCTCTTTTATGGCCTGCTGCCATTTTGCTCCTCAAGGGAGGAATAAAGCACTTCAAGCTATGTGCAGAAAGATCCCAAGGTTTATAAGCTGCTTAGAAGGTTTCACTTTCATTTTTACTGCTTGCCCTTCCTCCTCACACTTAGAGCCTGGTACAGATGCATTTCTGTTCAAACAATCATACATTTTGTAGTGTACATAGATTTGCAAAACAATGGGATAAAGGAATATTCCTGAACTTTGTTGTATGATTTATCCCATGGTTACTGTGAAATTGTGTGAATGTATCAATGCAGTGCATGTTATCTCAGCTTGCAGAGCTTGGATTCATTGAATGAGTTTACAAAAAATGTAAATATGGCAGAATATGCAGCCTCATGCTACATAACTAAGCTCCATTTCATGCTGAATAAACTAAATTATTAATGTATCTTGAATAGAAAATTATCTTTAGATAGATTTTTACTCCAAAAGTATTTTATTAAAATAAATTTGATAAAAATCAAAAAACGATTTAAATAAAAAAAATCTGATTTAAATGAAAAAAATCTGTTTTTTATTTTTTTTAAAAAAAATCGATTATTATCCACCCTGTTTTGTTTTGAAACATAGTTTGCTTCTAATGATTCAGTTGTTTCAGTTGTTTCACAGAATATACATTAGTACAGCAGCAGTGGCATTTCTATGTCTTATGAAGATATCCATCAGTAATATGTAGTAACTATGTGTATAGGACCATGATCTCTTCATAGATAAACAAAGGTGGTTGTGGAAAGAATGGCAGTGTCAAGTCTGAGTTAAAATATTTCAAATCACAAATTCAAGTTACTTATCACTCTTTAAAATTTTTTGGATTTATATTAGTAATGTCTTGCTGACTTCAGTCAACACCCTTATAAGGTACGTAATATTGTAATGCAGTTGGCATAGGGACTGTAGTATTTACACATTTTCTTTGACCTCTATATTAGTGATGTCAAACAAGCAAGATTTCATGATATTTTGGCAATTTATTACTTTTTAAATATTTTTTAAAAATTTAACTTTCACTAGGAAGCAGCTGTTGTACCCTTATAAATCACTCTGGATCATAAAGAGTTTATTTTTTGGGTGGCATATCTGTTGATTTTAAAATTAACTGTATAGACCACATTTTCTATAGAGAACTGTGAACTGGGATTATAAATTTATTTAAACTACTGAATTCACTGAATAATAAACTGCTTCCTTTGGTCCCGTTGATTATCGCACTACCTTGGAACTGAAAGAAGAGATTATTGTACAAATATAAAAAATGAACAGGGAATTGCAAACTGGTAAATTGCTTGCATTTGTATACATTTTTAATCCTGAATGTAAAGAGTGACACTGCCGTAATGACATACACATATATCTAGTGCAGATATTATTTTTAGAAACCTTTAAGAAAACCTTTGCCTTCTTGATCCTGAGACTTCCTCTTGTCCAACTGTGACCCAGCTCTCATAATACCTAGCCAAACTTTGCTTCTTGATATGCAGGAAATCAATTTTATGCAGTTATTAATATAACTGCCAATGCGATATTACATTGTATATGTGTAGACATCTATCTGGGAAATCATTTGTATTAAGAATTCTCTGATTACAAAGCAATGCTGAATAAAGCTGAAACCTTTCATTTTCAACATTTCTTGGGGGAAAAGAGACGTTTAGGCCTTTATCTAAATGAACCACTTGATAATTCTTCACATATACAATTGTTTAGAATGCATAAGTGATGTAAGTAGGCTTTTCCAAGTTTTAAATCTTTTTTTTTTCCTATTCCACCCAACTCTACAAGGTAAACCTTTGAAAACTGTGTGTTTCCAACTGGAGCTTAAGGAAGTAAAAGCCATTGAAAAATGTGATAATCTGGTGCCTATGTGGATGCATTCAGTATGTTCATATATGTGATACAGCCACACTTCCATACACCCAAATATCTTTATTCATACTGCTTAACATACCCACACTTGCATGCACCACATTCATTTACACACATTCTATTTAAACAATTAAAAAAAACAATATAAAAGCAATTAGTGCTGTGTGTGGTAAATTCATGTAGCACTTTCCATTCAAATATAAGACATAAATAAAAAAGAGAAGAGGAAAAAATAGACAAAATAATGATCGAAAAACGATTTAAATATAGAAGAATTTTTACAATTGGCATTTCATGTTAAATAATATAAATAAATTCATTACATCCATTCACATACCAATTTGTAAAAAAGCACAATAAATTATTATTTTTTTCAGTGCTATGTTGCTTTTTTTTCTTTTTGTATGTTTTCATTTGTATGGCTGTTTAATCAGTTGCCAGCATTCTTTCATTGATTTCCTTTCTATCACAACAACTACTTAAAGGGAAAGTTGTTACATATTCAACTAATTTGAGTAGGTTTTGTTCACAGCCTACATGTCACTGTTTCCCTTGTGTTCCATGAACCCATGATTTGGGCTTTAGCACTTACATTTAGATACTGTAAATACATACTTTAATTTATGGCTTAAATGATTGTTGAGGAACTCAGAGAAGGGTCTCACCAATGATCAAAATCTGATAATAAACTGAGATTTTAGCATTCAATTTGATCTAATTTAGCTAGTAAGATTTTCAGAAAAACTGAGAATAATCAAGTAGTAACTAGATCAGAGTCCTTGGAAGGAGCCTGCTTCCAAATTAGTCTGGAACTACAAGATAATACAATTTGCACCAGCTTCACATTTACAAACAGACAAAGTAGTGTGGAGGAGGTGAAGATATAACAAAAACAGAAGTATAGGAAAGTGCAGGTCCATGGGAAAAAGCTAAAATATACACATCAGTTTAATTTCAACTTTCTTTTTGCTTGCCAAAATTTACAACCACTCTCACATATTAATACAATTCTGATCATGATATAGTAAAGAACTGAAACCCAATTTTCTCATGCTTTTATTTAAAACTATCTATCTTACTTACACATGCTATGTAACTTAGACTACTATATGGGTGCATCCTATGAACTTCAAATATTCTTCTATTGATTACTCTTTCCTGCCTGACAATGTGATGATTGTTGTTAAGTGAAAACCTCAAGCACAGGAGAAAATCACTTCACTGTTACAACTCCATATAGGTATGTGTGTATACATGTATGTATATACAGTGTGTGTGTGTATACGTTTGTGTGCATGTGTTTATATAATGCCAAAATTTAGTGACAAGGAATTTAAGGAAATGCTGAGCTAAGAATAGAATCTGAACATAGCATGAAATAAAATTTATTCTTAACTAGTAAAAGAATAAATTTTGAAAATTTGAGCTGAATTGAGACCTTTGTTTTTGTTTTTACTTTGTACTGTCTTTTCTCTATTATATAATAATAATAGAAATTGGCTGAATTCTGATAAAGTTAAAGAAAAGACTGCATATTTTCTCAACACAAAAGTGCATTTTCACTTGCAAACCTGCATTATTTGTCTTGTTATGGTTTAATAAGCCAAAACAGATACAACTATTGTTTTATAGCACAATTCAGAGAAGATTGCTCTATGAAATTTTGTGCCTTTGTGGATCTGTGATTCAGAAACCTATGCAGTTATATATGCAGTTACTCATCTAAGTGTACATATCATAATGTTCGTGTACATTGCATTGCTTTTGATGGGAATATTCTGAAGTACTTGCCTTTATATGTGCATTCCTAGTGACATTCTCTTAACTAACCATATAGAATTGTATTTCTTTACAATTAAAGATCTTTTCTAGAAACCAGTCATGTTTAGATTGTTCCTATGGTGCACTAAGAAATTGCATTTACATTTGTGATCTTGTATCACTTGATGGCCTGAAGATATAAAAACTGCAACTGTTTTACATCATGGATAATTGCCTCTAATTCAGTCAGTTTATTTATTTGTAAACTGTGATAACTCCATTACTAATCTAAAATGTCTGTGCTGCATCAGGAAATCTCAAAGCTGTAGGCTTCACTCATGTAAACAGGGCTTTTCATAACTAGATAGGTTAAACAAATAGTCAGATTTCCCCTAAAAATCATTGTCTCAGAAAATAAATGCTTAAAATGATGCATTCCATCCACAGCAATATTAAAAGCTGGTGATAGAAGCAAGTGCAAAGGTTTTAGATTGTAATGTTCATAAAAAATCAATATTTAATATATATTTGTGGCTCCAATGAAATTTGTAATGAAATTCCATTGGAAATTAAAGCAGCTTGATTTGTCTGTACTCAAAATATAGTGGAAGGCACTGGTAACAAAGATACGGTCTCTGTTTTCTATATTTTAATATTTCAGCCAAATACTATATATTAAATGTCAATTGATTCAGTTGAGGTATTTATATTAATTTTATAAACTGGAAATTAGTTTGGTAAAAAATAGAGTTTTCTCTCTGAAAATAATCTTATGAGAGTATGCTACAGCTCCCAAAACTAAATATGGCTTTATTTTCTTTTGATCTTTCCAGTGCAATCCTATAGATTTGCTCAATCTGAAAATTCTCATTTTATTACTCTCTAATAAGTACATTTAGGATTTCAGTTTTACAGTTAAAACTTTTGTCTATAAGTAATTCAATTACTTCTAAATCCAATAAGGCTTACTCCCCAAAGTAGGTAGAAACTAAAGCCTTAATCTAAAAAAATATCTAATGACTTAAAAAATAAATACATCTATGATCTGAAAACAACAAAAATATTTCATGGATTCCCCCCATTTATGCATTATAGGTTAAGTTTTGAAGTGTTCCTGAATGAACATCCCATTCATTTCACTGGAGGAACTGATATACATGTGCCAAAGGTTATGTATCCTCCTTGAAATTATGGTGCAGTTTGTGCACATAAGATATGTACCCAACCTGAGCATGTGTAAATCTCTGGATTGGGGTGCTTGGTAACATTCAGCCAAGTATCAAAAGAAGTATACAAAAATTGCTACATGAAAAAACCCAATGTTTTTGTTTTAACCACTGTAAAATTCTTCCCTACAGGCCAAATTCATGGCACACTATTAGATTTCCAGCAGAAACCACTTCAAAACTAATAGGGAAAACAGAGGTGAGCAGATTTCATAAATCTAAGCTGGAAGACACTTATGGCATGACCCAGTGTCTCACCAAAATTTCCCCTTTCCATATATTGGGGATGAGTAACCCACATGTAATTTCAGACTGTTTTCAAAATCTTTGTGTCAACAGTTAGTACAGATCTCTAACAAGAGTCATCTGCCTCTCCCATAGCAACTGCGAGATGGAAAAAGAGAGGGAACTGAAGATGGAAAGAAGTGGCAGAAACGGAAAGAGGTAGTAGAAATAGAGATGAAAAGGGAGTAGCAGAAAGGGAGACAGCAGAAAACTAATGCCCCAAGAACTTCAGACTCTAGCTTCATCCATGTCCGGATTTAGTCCTATCCTCTGCTGGCTGTCACCTTTAGACACATATGGCAGTTGATGGGGGGGGGGAAGTTCCCCATTATGTTATGTGTGCTGTTCCCATGTAATGAATTTCCTCTATCTCTATTTGTGGCACATCTTTCATTAGTTTTATAATTTCCGAAATACAGTATTCTAAATCAGCCATCTCTAACCTTTCCGGCTTTGCAGACGCGGGGGAGGGGGGGAGGGAGTGATGGGCGAATTTCTGCAGCCTGGTTCTGAATGGGCCGCTGCCAGGCAGTTGGGGACCCTTGTTCTAAAAGGATAAAGTAAAATACATTTCTTTTTCAAATTTTAAAGCAGCATACTGGCAGCTTTTTTTTTCTTTTCTACTGCTGCAGACTGTGCCTATAAAAATTCCTCATTCAAAAGGCATTAATATAGAATAAATTCTATTGTCAGGAAATTCTTAGAATAGAAATGCATTTCCTGTTGTCAGAAAGATATTACTTTTTTTCTTCTTCGAAGCAGCAACCTCTTAATTTTCCAGTAAAATACTGACAGCCACTTTTTTTTAAAAAGGCATATGAGTCAACAGTGGCTGCAGACCTACTAGTACTTTGGTCAATCACTTGTGTTAAACATAAAGGCTGCTGTTCGTTGTAAGAAAATCAAGTGATATAAAGTGACATACCAAAGCAAAGATATTTACAAATAGTATAAAAGAAGCTATTGTAGAATCATGGGTAATTTTGACAAGTTGTCTAAAGACACCCTATGTTAGAGGTAGGTGAGAAAAGGGAGATGATTCTGTAACTGGATATCCCATTATAACTTCTCCACTGGTTTATCCTCTTATTTGCAGATACAAAGGGCTCATAACAGCTAACACTTAGTGCTTTTGATATATTAAGATCACCTCAGCTCATATCTCCTTTTGGTCCAAATAGGCTTGTCCTGCCAAGAACAATTGCCAAGAATATGAGGGAATATTGATGCATTGCCTTCCTTTTGTTTCTGGGTAGATCTTATGTCAATATGCCAAATAAGATTCAAGAAGACTCCTTTTGAAGAAGTCTGCAACCACAGGCTAACATTTTTTAAATAAACATTGTTTGAATGCTGAAGGTCTTTGAGACAGAAGACAGCCTTTAGCTAATTTTCCATTCCCATCTTTACACTGGACAGTTCTTGTATGCCACCCTGTATCACATGTTCGAGAACAAGAAAGCCACGGTCCAGTTATCCACTGGGGCTGAGCAAGTGACGGGCTAATTTTGTTACTACTGTTGTTATTAGTGACAGAATTTGTCATTTGGGTTTGCTTCTTTGGCACATAGAAACTATAGCGGACATCCACTGGTGTAGTTGGATCTGTTGCAAGAATCTGTACTATCAAGATCTCCTTGGTGCCTGTGTGTCCCATGGCATGCAAGAAATCGTCTTTGTGACTCCAGCCACTGTAGTTCATAACTGTTCCATTGAGGTCAATGATGGTTTCTGAAGTTGAGATCATGTATTTTCCATTGACAAGATATTCACTATTTTTCTTTTTCAAAGCCAAGTAAGCACTGAATCTATTTTGGTCTTTCGTTTTGAACTGCCTTATTTTGATGTGTGTGGCTCCTTCTGGTATTTTAACAATATCTGTATAACCCTTACTGAAACAAAGGAAAAAAATAAGTTAGTCAAGCAAAACAAAGACCTAGCATTTGTTCCCCAAAATGCAAAAGACCTTCACTCTCAAGACTCCTTCCAAAGATTTAAATATAGCCTTTGTTATCAAAAAGCTGCTTTAATAGGTATAGTATTCTTGGACTTTCAAACACCTTTTACAAAACTCCCCACTTAAAGCACCTATGCAGATCAAGCAGCCATGAGATCAGAGAACAAAGGTCCCTGGGATTAGTAATTGGCTATAGAACAGAAAGAAGAAATAAATGGATGGTTTTCACATTAGAGAAACATACAAAATGGAACAACATCAGGTTTTGGGTCTGAGATCACTCTTTTTCAATTTTGTTTATAAATGGCTGACTGACATGTAATGGGCAGATAGCCAAATTTGTTGGCCTGAATAATAAATTCAAAAAAGATACTGTACTGTAAAGTCTTGAAAAGGATAATTACATGGATGAACCTAGTTCACCATTAATAAATGGAAGTGGAATAAAAAAATGCCTTACATATACATCAATGGATACTTTTGCATGAATATCATGCTAAGAATCATTAGAAAATGATTTAAAAAATAAAGCTGTCGATATAGTCATTGCCTGATACAAATTTATGGTGGGACTGTAATTGGGATAGTTTGGTCACTATATCCCAAAAATCTAAAAATAAAAAAATGGTAGAGCTGAAGAAATCCAGAAGAAAGACAACCAGGATGATTAAAGGGTAAATCAGTTCTCTACTAGGAAAAACTATCATATATGGGCTTTTTAGGAAAAAAAACCCTGATAAAAGTATGCCTAGCATAGAAATTGTCACTAAAATTCACTAAAACCAAATATGGAATGATTCTGGATTGTTAAAATAATGTATTTTGTAATTTACATAGTCCATGCAGTTTATCAGATGGGATAGCTACCAATTTACCTTTTTTTAGCATAGGGACGAATGTGACTAAAGTCTTGATTTCTGTCTCTTGAATCAGACAGTGTGACCATTGTAATATAAGATACAATATTCTTGACCATATGTTTGTTATGTATAATACATTTTTTTCTGAATTCTGCATAAATGCCATTGCCTACTTACCTCTTTTTATTAAAGTGCCCTATAATTTTTGTGCAACTGGAATTGTCTCCACCACAGATCCCACACTTATCGTACTGGAGCTTTGAACCAATAATGCCGTCACATCCAGTTCGTACACATTTTCCACGGACACATACTGAATTGCTATATGGCCTACATTCTGTTCCATCAGTCACCTGTTCAATAACATAACTATGTTTAAATTGAAATTTCATTTTTAGTTGCACACAGCCACACAAACATAAATATTATAGATAAATATAGAACTTTGTTAATACACCTAATAATAGTTTACATCTAATAATAATATAGCATTAGATTAGCTTTCTCCAACTGTTTAAAGAAAGACAGCCAGGGCTACTACATGCTGAGCTCTAAAAGAACAGTCGTATCCTCAGATTGATCTTACTCATGAACATTCTTTGCATAAAACTTCAGAAATGTAAATATTTTATAAGCATGCAGAGTAGCTATTTTACCTTTTGTGAGAAAACTACATAGTAGCCAGTTCCTTTAGCTCGGCAGGTAAGCTTGCAAACATCTCCTGGGACCACTCCTGCATATTTTGGGACCCATTCTACAAAAGTTTTGACACCTTTTGCATCTGATTGGTAACCATTTCTTGCTTCACATTGTTCTTGGCGGAAAGCTTTAGCTGAAGAAGAACAACTCATTTATTATTATTCAGACCTCAAAAGTTAATGTACACATCAGGTGTGTGTTATTTCTAACACCTTAGTACTGGAAGACTCAGATTCTATTTCAGGACAAAGCAATTAAAAACCAAAGATTTTTATTCAAAAACCATTTGTCTACCATGCCTCTCACTAGTGAAGTTCCACAGGATCCTTTTATAATGATTTGTGTGTCATTGATTGTAGTAATGTGAGCATCTGCAACATGTAAGCCACATATTGAGTTTGACAAGATGGGTGGCCATCTGAATTTAATTCACAGCCCTTCCTCCCCAAGAACTCAGTATGACATCTTAATTTCTTTTCTTTTTCTTTTTAGTCATATAGTAAGATTGGAAGAGGAACTATTCATTTCATTATTATTGTTAAACATTTGGAATTCAGATATGCAAAAATGGACCAGTAGATTCAGGTCTTCCTTTTACCCAAGTCTTTTGCTATAATCTAACGTAGCCTTTATATTGCATGTGCTGTTATTTTTGGTTTATAGAAATCTTACCATTGGCAGGACAGGGCATGATGTTACAGGACCGATAGATAGCCCGTTTTCCTGTACAATATCGGCCATTGTTTCTAGGTGCTGGATTATTGCAGTGCCTATAGGCGAACTGGACACCTCCACCACATGAACGAGAACAATGTCCCCATGGTCCCCAGGATCCCCAGTTGCCATGGTTTGAAGCCTAAAACATAAATTTCAACATATTATAAAATGCCAATTGATGGTAGCTGGAAAAAAGTCAAGTATCAGTCATCTATACTTAGGATCCTAGTTTATAATTCTTACCACTTAGTTATTTTTTATTATTATTATTTTGGTGTTTTGTATTTTAAATTTTCCTTGAATAAACTAAACGTTTTTTTTAAAAGAACAATGTAGTCTTTAAAATAAAGGTACGTGATCCTGGTCAGTCATTGATCTTAACAATGTCCCAGGCTGTCCCATTACGTAATACTCTCCAGATGTGCAGAAACTGGGAGAAACGATAATAAATTAATGCATGAAAAATGTTCAGTTAATCATTTAATGGACAATCATGTTAGTCTATTAGGAAATTCTTCATCTTTTCAGTAAATTTGTTACACTAAAGATGGAAGCCCTAATCAGGTATTTAGAATGCTGCACCATATGCACCAGACATGTATGGTTGATAAGATAAAATTTTCAGTAAAGTGAGCAAAAGAGAGCTCCAGTATGAATTGCACCCCTATAAAGGAATTTGGGAATCCTTGATTGACATTTCACTCTCCCAAGAGGTCATTCCATTTGAAACATCAATTAAATGTGATTAATGTGATTAAATTAAATATGCCCAATGTGATTAAAACTTAACTTCACCTAGTTTAATAATTAAAATAGCAACATACCGAATAATATTTTTTCTTTGTCTTATCAACACATTTCCCTTGAAGGCAGATCCTTCCTTTTCCACATGGTGTCCCTTCCACAGCAGGAAGTTTCTTGGTCAAACACACCATTTGACCTTGGCGAATGACTGCACACCACAGACGAGAGCACACATCCATTCCAGGACACACTGTGTATTCAGGTCCAAATGCCAGTTTGCATTGGCGAATGGCATCATATGTTTGTCCTGGAAGTTCCTCAGGACCTAAGATATGTTTTCGTGGTTGATCCAGTAAACAGTTACCTGAAACAACAACCTCATTTATAATTTGTTTCCTTTCAAAAATACTTGCCATACCTCTGAGCTTTCCAACATGATAAAATTATCAAAATTTCCTTTCAACTCTATTTACTAATCATATCTGTGCAAATCTGGCAATTTATCACTACATCCTATTTGAGTCTATATATTGTAAAACCTCTTCCTTTCTAATATAGCTAATCTCATAGATTGCCAGTCATGATTAATTTATTTTAGCATAGTTTCACAAGAAGCCTGTGCTATACATTACACGTAGATTCACACCATTGGTTTGAATTGCATTTCAATTTACAATTGATAGTATGAGTTACAAGATAGGACATGGAACTTTACTTTTCATGTGTGCTTGCTTCCATTTACCCACAGTGACTTTGTGAGTGGGGTCTTCCATATTAACCAGTTGAATTTATAATTTAAAAAAAAAAATCCAAAATTGCCATTTGAGAACATTGAGTCAGTACCACTTCTGTAAAGGTAAAGCTTTTAAAGGAAAGCCAGAATAAGCATGGCTTAGAACTGTAGCCAACAAAATAATTTAAGAATAAAAGAAGCAGGTGAGAATCTTCTATTCAAAAACCAAACAAAATTGACACAGGAAAAACAATATTGATGGCAGGAATTCATTAAGCATGCTGAAAAGCAAGATGAGCCACAAAACTCAACAGCAAACATTCACATTTTTAATAAATGGGAAAAGTTATTATCTCTGTTGACAGACTTTGACTTAACAGATACTTTCTTGAAAATAGCTTGTAGGTTTGTCTTGGGAATTCTGCTCTAGGTAATAAACAGTAGGGAATACAGTAGGGAATACCGCTGTTTGGGATTCAAGTACACCTTTTCTTTTTATCTCTTCCCATTTTTTTTGTGAAGGTTTGGGCATGGTTACACAATAGCGGGCTGGCTTTGTTTGATTATTGGAGAGAGATAGAGCTTACTTTTTGTAACTAGCTATTGTTGTTTTGTTATTCATGGTTCCTCAAACATAGTTTTCTGTTTTTCTTCTTATGCACAATACTACTAGGACCAAATATACACAGGATTTACAGCCTGAAAATCATGAATAGAGGGAATTATTCCTGCCCCTCACCTATAATTTTCATTTCATTTCAGTACAGAGGTATTTGACTAATCTGAAAGACTGTCTGCTTTGCTTATAGCCCTTGTAAGAGAAAATAGGTTGCAACATTCTTACTGTATGTGGCTGCTTGGGATTTAATGCATCTTTATATCTCTTCAGTTAAAATAATTTACCACAATCTGTCTTCCTTCCATTTGATCATGGATGAAAACATTTAAATAATAAATCTCAAGTCTGATGCTTTAGAAGCATAATGAGGATAGAGATAAGGACTCATCTTTAAAAGTTTCTTTTTCAATAAATCGATAAGTGTACTTTTCCTTGAAGAACTAACCCATGTTTCAATGAGAGCTATATCACTATAATTATGTCACTCTATCAAATCGCCACACAAAATTCACAACCAATGACATTTGCAACCATATATGCAAGCAATTTCTTTCGGGCAGTGGAACAAATCCACAATCAATATCATTCTTCAGGCATACACTTTTTTTACACATACAAAAAAAGACCACAAAGGAAGGAAGGTATACAATTCCATTTAAAAAAGACAGCCAAGTCCGTGGTTCTTAGTATGCATAAAGAATAATTTATGGCTGCTAGCTTAGTAGGAAAGAAGATCACTAGAGCAAACTGAAAATCAAGCCTAACAAAGGTTTAATTAAATAATTAATTCACTTGTTGGGTCTTTTTTTTTTTTTTGCTGCCTGTGCTAGGACTCTAGTGAATATCAAGGTGGACAAAGAAGATTTTAAACTTTCAGGTTTGCTTTTTAGAGATATGTTTTCACCTGAAAAGGAACTTGTTTTGGCTTAGAAGGCCTATAAGTCTACATGAGGCTATAGCCCCTGAATATTCAAAGCTACTTTGAAGAAGATGGTAAAGAGAGCAACAGCTGTTGCTAAACTCAAATTTTTATCCCATCAAATCCCTGTTAGAATTTGAGTGTTTTAAAAAAGACCTAAGACAAATATTCAAAATGTGATCCAATTTTACTTCTTTTTAGTCTTTCCTAGCAAGTGATTGTAGAATGTCTAGAGAGACACGATAAAGGAGGCATCATGATATAAAACGTAACAACGACCACCTCTCAAGGAGGAGTAAAACTGAGAGCAGGGGTATGTGTTCCCCAAAAAACCTCTTGTTCCCTTTTTGGAGAAACACATTTAGAAACTACAAATAAGTGTCTTTATTGTTTTTAAGACCCAATTAATGGTTTAGAAACAGTATTTTTGGTAGCTTAGCATGTGACACTCAATATTGACTTATTCTAACAATAAACAGAAAAATAAGTGCTGCTTTGCAAGTTGGCATTTGTTCTGCATGTGGACAGAGAAATGCTACAGTAGCCAACAACAAGACAAGTGTCACTGCCCAGAAAACAGCTGGTGGCCGCAAGGAATCCTGCAGGCTGCGGTTAAGAAATACTCCAGCAACTGTAAATAGAACCTTGAGCTTATGGTACATGGAGCTACTGCAAGAACAGGTAGTGAAAGATTCTTTTTACTATAGATTCTTATACAATCTACCAACTGTGGAGAGAGAAGAAAGTCTCTGGATGGGCAAAAGCAGTTACTTCTGCTTTATTTCTAGCTAGAATACTTGGGTAGCCACATTACCCCCAAAAGAAGAAAAGCATCATTCTTTCTTCCACTCCTTCCCTTTGTAACCACACAGGAAAAAAAAAATCCATAAACTTGAACTTTTGCCAATGCCTGCATGTTCTCCTGTTATTTTAATTTGTTTTGTTATTTATAACATTTGTGATCTATATTTTCATTAGTTCTCGTAAAGAAAATGAGTCAGAGCTTTGTGGTCTAATCTCCTTCTGAATAAGAACCAATTAGAGATAGAACATTGCAGTTAATGCTCTTTTTGTTGCTAATTTTGTTACATTGCCATTGAAAGCTGATAAAATTGCAATCAAAACAGCTGATGAAAAATAAAGATTAAGTACACACAGAAGAATCTCAACATTATTATGGTAATTTTTAAAAAGCAGCCTGAACATAAAATGATAGATTTTATTGTATTTGCAAATGAGGGTAAGATGAGGAATAGCTTATTGGAAAAGATTTTAGTTGTAGTTTTCTATTGCTTAAGGATACCTGTGATGTTGTTACTCGATATATTATTGGATATTGTAAGCCAGTCTTTTGGAATTGGTGGCAATAAATAAATTTAACAATAACAATAATAACAGCAGCCTTGGTTTGTAAGATTCTGTTAATATAACTTTACAATTAAGACAGGATTCATTGTTGTGCCTTGCACCTCGACTATTTTGAAGGGCTAACACCAATCTTGTAATCAGTTTTGCAGTCAGTCTTCCCCTCCCCTCCTTTCTTTTTACTCTCTGAAAAACTAGGGAGAGTGCCATCTCTTCTTCCTGTTTCCATGGTCATTCCAGCATATCGCCATTACAGTTCCACAAATACCCTCTGAAACAGAATAGGCTATCAGGCACTTGAAGTGTTCCAGTGCAAAATTTCCTATCTTTCTACTGTGGAAAGTGAGTATAGAACAGGGGTCTCCAAACTTGGCAATTTTAAGACTTGTGGACTTCAACTCCCAGAATTCAGGGAATTGAAGTCCACAAGTCTTAAAGTTGCCAAGTCTGGAGACCCCTGGTACAGAAAACTCCCAGGCTATCAAATAGTCATCTGTCCCTGACAAGATACAAAAGGCAATATTGTCAACTCCAGATTACATTGCCATTCCCTCTTCCTCAAAGATCCAAAGTTTGATCCTCAGTGGGCATCAGGCCTTGATAGCTTGGGTCAACTCCATAGTCACCATGGTGGTCATGATCATCCAAGTCACTTCAGCCTCTAAACTCTTCCAAAAAATCTACTGCCACCCCAACCACAACAGCATTGAGCAGTTCAGGCTGGGAAGCTTTTACACAGCAAGGAGGACAGTGCAGTAGCAGCAAACACATCTGAAAGCTGCAAGAGTCTCTCAGATGACAGTATGTACTCTCCTATTGTTCCAGCCTCCATAATTACCACAGGTAAGATCTGTAAAGTAATTTCACAGTCCAAACTTTTCACAGTCCTAATATTCATCCACCAACACTCTTAAATATACTAGGTCACCAAAAATTCTAATTCTATCTTGCCTTAGCACCATTAGGAGGAAACACAAATTATCTTACCAACTGGCAACAGGTCCTGCCCCTTCAGACCATTTCAGGACCAAAAATGAAAAATCTAGTTTTGCTACTGCAAAGTCAGTTTTTTTCTACATTAAGATACTTAACTATTATTTTTCATTGGCTGGATTTTGATTACAGTCCTATTAATTTTTATCTGATTTGCCATCAGGAGAAACAATGATAGCAGATTCCTGTTTTTTGTTAATGTGTAGAACTCATTCTAATTTTCCAGGGGAAAAATCCTCCTATCAATATAACATCTAGATAATGCTTCTGAGTACATATAGCACATCTGTGTTGAAGTCTGTGAGAGGCAAAAAGATTGTTCACAGAGGAAATGGAAGCTATTTAGAACTATGAATATTTTGATAGCAAGATTGCAGGAGATAAGCTCTAAATATCTCTGAAGAAAAGCACTTTGTAAATGAAATTCAATTTAGGCTTTGAGTTGAAAAGCTCAGCTATTTTACTTGCTATTTATTCATTCATTCATTCATTCATTCATTCATTCATTCATTCATTCATTCATTCATTCATTCATTCATTCATTCATTCAAATTTATCTACTGCCCATCTAGTGGTTCAGGCAACTTTGAGCAGCTTTTAGCAATAGCAGTAGCACTTAGACTTATATACTGCTTCATGGTGCTTTACAGTCCTCTATAAATGGTTTATAGAGTCAGCATATTGCCCCCAACAATCTGGGTCCTCATTTTACCGATCTTGGAAGGATAAAAGGCTGAGTCAACCTTGAGCTGCTTAGGATCGAACTGCCAAACTGCTGGCAGTCGACAGCATAATTAGCCTGCAATACTGCATTCTAACCACTGCGCCACCATGGCTCTTTAACCACTAGAAGGTTAATTAAATACCTCTACATCCTCTAAGGGGATTCAGGGATGAAACTAAATTGAAGAAAGGGGAGATGGATGAGGGAGAAGATATAGAAGGATTCTATAGTAAGCCTATTCTTGCCCACATGTGTAATTACTAAAAAAATAGCACTTCTATTGTTCATTCCTCCTTCATGGATTACTGCCTTGTCGTGGTGAAGGGGCTTGCGTAACTCAATGAAGTTATGAGCTATGCCGTGCAGGGCCACCCAAGACGGACAGGTCATAGCAGAGAGTTCTGACAAAATGTGATCCACTGGAGAAGGAAATGGCAACCCACTCCAGTATCTTTGCCATGAAAACCCCATGGACAGTACTAAAAGTCAAAAAGATATGACGCTGGAAGATGAGCCCCTCAGGTCGGAAGGTGTCCAATATGCTACTGGGGAAGAGCAGAGGGCTAGTACTAGTAGCGCCAGAAAGAGTGAAGCGACTGGGCCAAAGCCGAAAGGACGCTCAGCTGTGGATGCATCTGGTGGTGAAAGGAAAGTCCGATGCTGTAAAGATTTTTTCTCCATAGGAACCTGGAATGTAAGATCCATGAATCAAGGCAAACTGGACGTGGTCAAACAAGAGATGACAAGACTGAACATCGACATCTTAGGAATCAGCGAACTAAAATGGACAGGAATGGGTGAATTTAATTCAGAGGACCATCAGGTATACTACTGCGGGCAAGAATCCCTCAGAAGAAATGGAGTAGCCTTCATAGTCAATAAAAGAGTAGGAAAAGCAATACTGGGATACAATCCCCAAAATGACAGAATGATCTCAGTGCGAATCCAAGGCAAACCATTCAATATCACAGTAATCCAAGTCTATGCCCCAACCACTGGTGCTGAAGAGGATGAAATTGACCGGTTCTATGAAGCCCTACAGCACCTTATAGAATCAACACCAAAAAATGATGTCCTTATCATCATGGGGGATTGGAATGCTAAAGTAGGAAGCCAAAAGATAAACGGAATAACAGGCAAGTTTGGCCTTGGAGTACAAAATGAAGCAGGGCACAGGCTGATAGAATTTTGTCAAGAGAATACAATGGTCATAGCAAACACTCTTTTCCAACAACCCAAGAGACGACTCTACACATGGACATCACCAGACGGTCAACACAGAAATCAGATTGACTATGTGCTCTGCAGCCAAAGATGGAGAAGCTCTATACAGTCAGTAAAAACAAGACCAGGAGCTGACTGTGGCTCAGATCATGAGCTTCCCGTTGCAAAATTTAGGCTTAAATTGAAGAAAGTAGGGAAAAATACTAGGCCACTCAAGTATGAACTAAATCATATCCCTGATGAATATACAGTAGAGGTGACAAATAGATTTAAGGAATTAGATCTGATAGACAGAGTGCCTGAAGAACTATGGACGGAGGTTCGCAACATTGTACAAGAGGTAGCAACTAAAACCATCCCAAAGAAAAAAAATGCAAGAAAGCAAAATGGCTGTCTGAGGAAGCTTTGCAAATAGCTGAGGAAAGAAGGGAAGCGAAAGGCAAGGGAGAAAGAGAAAGATACATCCAATTGAATGCAGAATTCCAGAGAATAGCTAGAAGAGATAAGAATGCCTCTTAAATGAACAGTGCAAAGAAATAGAAGAGAACAATAGAATAGGGAGAACCAGAGATCTCTTCAAGAAAATTGGAGATATGAAGGGAACGTTTCATGCAAAGATGGGCATGATAAAGGACCAAAATGGCAGGGACCTAACAGAGGCAGAAGAGATTAAGAAGAGGTGGCAAAATTACACAGAAGAACTATACAAGAACGAGCTTAGCATCCCTGATAACCACGATGGGTGGTCACTGACTCGAGCCAGACATCCTAGAATGTGAAGTGAAATGGGCCTTAGGAAAGCTGAGCAACAACAAAGCTAGTGGAGGTGACAGTATTCCAGCTGAGCTATTCAAAATCTTAAAAGATGATGCAGTAAAAGTGCTACACTCAATTTGCCAGCAAATTTGGAAAACTCAACAGTGGCCACAGGATTGGAAAAGGTCAGTTTACATTCCAATTCCAAAGAAAGGCAATGCCAAAGAATGTCCAAACTATCGCACCATTGCACTCATTTCACATGCAAGTAAAGTTATGCTCAAAATCCTACAAGCTAGACTCCAGCAGTATGTGGATCGAGAACTTCCAGAAGTACAGGCAGGATTTCGAAGAGGCAGAGGAACTAGAGATCAAATTGCCAACATACGCTGGATCATGGAGAAAGCTAGGGAGTTCCAGAAAAACATCTACTTCTGCTTCATCGACTATGCTAAAGCCTTTGATTGTGTGGATCATAACAAATTGTGGCAAGTTCTTAAAGAGATGGGAGTACCAGACCATCTTATTTGTCTCTTGAGAAACCTATATGCGGGTCAAGAAGCAACAGTGAGAACTGGACACGGAACCACTGATTGGTTCAAAATTGGGAAAGGAGTCCGGCAAGGCTGTATTCTGTCGTCCTGCCTATTTAACTTATATGCAGAGCACATCATGAGAAAGGCAGGGCTAGATGAATCAAAAGTTGGAATTAAGATTGCCGGGAGAAATACCAACAACCTAAGATATGCAGATGATACCACTCTAATGGCAGAAAGTGAAGAGGAACTAAAGAGCCTCTTGATGCGGGTGAAGAAGGAGAGTGCAAAAGTTGGCTTGAAACTCAACATTAAGAAAACCAAGATCATGGCATCCAGCCCTCTCAATTCCTGGCAAATAGATGGGGAAGAAATGGAGGTAGTGACAGATTTTATCTTCCTGGGATCCAAGATCACCACAGATGGGGACTGCAGCCAAGAAATTAAAAGACGCTTGCTCCTGGGGAGGAAAGCTATGGCAAATTTAGACAGCATACTAAAAAGCAGGGACATCACCCTGCCAACAAAAGTACGTATAGTCAAGGCCATGGTTTTCCCAGTTGCAATGTATGGCTGTGAAAGTGGGACCATAAGAAAGGCTGAACGCAAAAGAATTGAGACCTTTGAACTATGGTGCTAAAGAAGACTCCGGCGAGTCCCTTGGACTGCAAGGCGATCAAACCGGTCAGTCCTAGAGGAGATCAACCCTGACTGCTCCTTGGAACGCCAGATACTGAAGTTGAAACTCAAGTACTTTGGCCACCTAATGAGAAGGAAGGACTCACTGGAGAAGAGCCTAATGCTGGGAAAGATTGAGGGCAATAGAAGAAAGGGACGACAGAGAATGAAGTGGCTGGATGGAGTCACTGAAGCAGTAGGCATGAGCTTAAATGGACTCCAGAAGATGGTAGAGGACAGGAAGGCCTGGAGGAACGTTGTCCATGGGGTTGCGATGGGTCAGACACGACTTCGCAACTAACAACAACAACATTGTTCATTCACAGATAGAATGTGGACTGGCATGAGTTGATACAATTTAATTGCTCAATGAGAAACAAAAATTAATAGAAGAAAATAGGATAAAACATCTGATTGCATCAGTATTGCAAATATTCCCACATAGTGATTTTCTAGAGTTTTGCATGTAAACTCTGTTTTTCCTCTATAAGTATTTTAGTTGCCATAACAACTGGATCTATGCCTCAGTTAGGTCATTTTTGTCTAAGCCTTCTGGAATTTAAAATAGTTAAGAACTGCAATTGCTTTATGAGTGCACTGAAGCATTTTGTTAAAAAGTTGATGAATGATAATAAGAAATTGAGTTCCTTGAAGCTGTATGAAGCATGCATTTAATAGTCTAGAAAACCTAGGTACTAATGTCTGCTTAACTAGCTTTGTAGTGTGTCATGTTTGCTTCAATTATTCTCCTATTCCATATTTTTAATCTACTGTTATCAATACTTAGAATTAGTTGCTGTTATTGTTACTTCATATTTGTTTAATACCTCTATTGTATATATTATCGAAGGCTCCTCGATTGGAGTTTCATAAATCCAAACAATTTCTGAGGGCAACAAAGAAATTTTCTGTATTTCTTTTGGGCCCTTCATTGTTATTAGGATTTTGCATCTGAAATTGGATAACCCTATATTATTTGCTTTTTTGTTTGTTTGTGTGTGTGTGTGTCTTTGAGTCAGTGGACACTTGGCAATTGCCTGGACAAGTCCCTGTAGTTAAGATTTTTTTCAGAAGTGATTTGCTATTGCCTGCTTCTTAATAGTGAGTAATATTGACTGGCCCAAGATTACATAATTGGCTTCATGCCCAAGCTGGAACTAGAACTCACAGTTCTAGCCTGGTTCTTAACCACTACACCAAACTGGCATTATTTATTATTATGGTTGGTCACTCAGTGAGCCAAATGTTTAGATTGGATTTAGCATTTTTATTCATCTCTCAAATTGTTCCCAAGGATCTGAGATAGGCAGATGTTGTTATTTGATGGTGTTAAAGGTATCCTTGCAAGATGTGAGCTGTTTCAAGTAAAGCTGCGTTTTGCAATTGATTGACGGGGATTTTTTTAGTACCCCTGGTCTTTTAGTGGTGCTCTAGTTGTTTTGGGATTGGACCCAAAGTGCCTAATACTATAGGTATTTTGCTTTCTTTTGCCACAGTCATTCTACTTCTCTTTGCGGGTTTTCGTATTTTGTGATTTTCTCCAGTTTTTTCTTCATTTTCTGTTACTTTATTATTATCTGCTGCTATTACTGTTAATTGAGAGAGCAACAACAGAGTATTAAATGTGCCTCAGTACTACAGTCAGATACCAATCATTTCTGGAGTTGCATAGATGAAGGAGTGTGAAAGTATTTATTTATTATTAGATTATCCCTTAAAACTAAACTGTAAATTTAATGTTTAAAACTTGGGAAGTTCTCAAAATTCAGCATGATATCCAGTGTCAACGTCAATACATACCATGCCCATCATCCAGAAATTCTGTTATCGTTACTGAAGTACATTTGGACCATGGTTTGGAAGCATCAATGCTTGTTAAGATGGAAGACATAAGTCTCTTATCTTCCATGGAACCAAAATTCTCTTCACAGAATTTGGAGTCATCATGGGAAAGTCCAAGGAGGTGCCCTTTGGGAACAAAAAACAACAACTATAATGTTTTACTGCTGAAATATAAATTCAAAGAAAGTATTTTTTTCCTGAAATTGCCGAATGAAAATATTTAGCCATTTACTTAAAGATTCTTATATTGTAGGTTTGTACTGTAGGAAAAAAAATGGTGATCACTTTGTGACCCTGTATATTTTTATTGTAACTGTTGGAAACTACATTTATACCTTTCCAAATGGGATTGTATCCTATTATTTTAAGGCAGGCACATATTTGTATTATGAAAGTATATGAAGGAGCTCCAAATCACGATCAGTAGAAACTAACCCACAATGAGGAATAACTTTGAAGTTCATGGGAAATGATCAGATCAACTATAATTAAATTGATCAAATTTATACTTTTTTCCTGACTCTACCCAACTCATCTTAGGTAGAACTCAGAGAAGAAATACAATATGGCTTTTAGCCTAAAAATACTAATTAGGCACTGCTGCTTTAGAAAGTTGTAGAAGCATAACTTGAATAATGGATTCTTAGTTTTTCTACCACAATTCATTCTAAGAAATTATATTGTCCCCAAAAAGTTTATTATTGAATTTTCAAACTTTTGGCCTACAAACAGTACATCACATAGGTTTCAAAAGCAACTCTGTCAGATTTATGAGCCACTGGGAGAAAAGCAAGGTAAGGATAAATTAGTAAATTCCCAAATATGTGTCATCATTACTCTGCTACTTTATTCCCAGTTCCTAATCCCACTGCCTTTTATATTTTACCCCATTTTCAAGGAAGCATTGCAGTTTTGAACCACACTTTGACAAAAAAGCTTTCCTGTCAAATCACTCCATCTTCATTCCTGAAATTTCCCTAAAATGTATGTATTTGTGGGCTGGGTTGCAGCTTTCCCTACTATGTCACTGAATTATAGGCTCTGATGATTACAGATTTTTCTCTGAATGAGTTTGACAAAACTGTGATGATGCCTTACAGAAATGATTTCAGCATAGGATCTCTACATACAAATATCTTTTTTCTCTTGATTTAATACTATAATGCAGACAAAAATGTGGGTATTATTTCTTAAAAGAATATATGGTTACATGAAAAAGAACAAATTACAGTAGCTGTAGCTACTGGATATGCTGTTCCTTTAATGATAATTGTCAGGCTAGGTAATAGCATAGAGAAGCATCTGAAATGCATACTGAGCAGGTAGAAAAAATAGTATAAAAATGTACTGATCTCTTAGATGAAAACTGAAGAAATACACCCATGGTTTGCAAGTTGGGTAATTGGCATATTATGTTCTGCAATCCCATCACTTTTCACTGTCCTGAGAACTGTTTTTCTCCAGTAAAATGCAACCTTGAGAGACTCCAGTGCCATAAGGATGTGGTCACTATAGCTGACCACACCATAATTAACCATTAGTTCTTGAGCCACTTGGAACTAAACAACCTAGAAAACAGAATGATATAATCATAGAAATATGCTCAGATGATGGATTGGATCTTTGTCATCACTTCTACAGAGTGAGTCACAATGATACACTGGCACAACAAATTTGAACAGCAAATAATTACATGGATGGAATTATATTTTTTGCCAGGAAAGGGAGCAGAAGAGTGTGACTAGCAGAATAACAGAGTTAACTTTCTGTTCATGTTGTTATCACTCTCCCTATCAAAATAGTGACAATTCAACAAAATAAATACAGTGAAAGTAGTCCTGGCATATTAGTCCTGGAGTAGGAATGAATTTAAACTGATTTGGTCATTGACAGAATAGAATAGAATAGAATAGAATAGAATAGAATAGAATAGAATAGAATAGAATAGAATAGAATAGAATAGAATAAGAGTTGGAAGGGACCTTGGAGGTCTTCTAGTCCAGCCCCCTGCTCAGGCAGGAGAACCTATACCATCTCAGACAAGTGACTGTCCAGTCTCTTCTTAAAAACCTCCAGTGATGGAGTGCCCATGATTTCTGAAGGCAGACTGTTAAACTGGTTAATTATCCTCACTCTTAGGAACTTGCTCCTTAATTCCAGGTTGCTTCTCTCTTTGATCAGTTTCCAACCATTGTTTCTTGTCCTCCCTCTGGTGCTTTGGAGAATAATTTGACCCCCTCTTCTTTGTGGCAACCTCTCAAATACTGGAATACTGCTATTATGTCACCCCTATTTCTTCTTTTCTTTAGACTAGCCAAACCCAAGTCCTGCAGCCGTTCTTCATATATTTTAGTTTCCAGGCTTGGATCATCTTAGTTGCTCTTCTCTGAACTTTTTCCAAGGTCTCAACATCTTTTTTGTAGTATGGTGACCAAAATTGGTTGCAGTATTCCAGGTGTGGTCTTACTAGGATTTTATAAAGCAGTACTAATACTTTGTGTGATCTTGATTCTATGCCTCTGTTTATACAACCCAGGATTGTATTATCTTTTTGGGCTGCTGCTGCACAC
The DNA here is from genome assembly GCA_023970755.1 of Azemiops feae. Lineage (NCBI taxonomy): Eukaryota > Metazoa > Chordata > Lepidosauria > Squamata > Viperidae > Azemiops > Azemiops feae. Next base: position 772,878 of record JALGBA010000341.1, on the reverse strand, counting down.
TGCTGACTCATAGTCAAATGATCATCCACTAGGATTCCAAGGTCCCTCTCACAGTTACTGTTTTTGAGCTAGGTCTCACCTAATCTGTACTTATATCTTTGTTTTTTCCTGCCTAAATGTAAAACTTTGCTTTTCTCCACATTAAAACTTATTTTGTTGGATAGGGCCCATTGTTCAAGTTTTTCAAGATCTTTTTAAATCCTGAGCTTGTCTTCTGGGGTGTTGGCTATTCCTGCCAGTTTAGTGTCATCTGCAAATTTGATGAGTTCCCCTTCTATTCCGTCATCTAAATCATTGATGAAAATATTGAAGAGTACTGGGCCTAAGATGGAGCCTTGTCGTACCCCACTGCTTACTTGTCTCCATGTGGATGTTGTACCATTGAGGACTACTCGTTGAGTACGGTTTGTCAGCCAGCTACAAATCCATCTGGTGGTGTTGTCTATTCCATCTTTTTCTAGCTTACCAAGCAGTAGATTGTGGTCTACTTTGTTCATGTCTTACTGAAATCTAAGTATACTATGTCCACAGCATTTCGCTTTATGTGCCATCAAACTGCTAAACCCATTCAACATTACTGAGTTTTGACACCAAAGGTAGTTGGTGCTGCTGTTGGGAGTACTTATTTTCCAGTGAATATGGAAATATGTGGACTTGTTTCCCATTTGCAACATAGGTCTCTCTAACAAAGACATGACATCCATCCTTTCATAAATTCTTTTTTGCCAGATGAGGGAGGTTGCATATATTCTGTCTGAAACAGTTCAGGCTACCAATAGTATGCATATATTGAACTTCCAATCAATCTAGCTTTTAATAAGCACATCCTTGATTATTTTAAAAGACATTATGAGTAAAACCATGGTGCATTCCATAAAAAAAATGATGGCTAGAAAACATTTAAAAAGTTTATTGTTCTCTTCCCCCATAATCAGTTCTTTTTAGTCTGGTGGTCCATTTATTTTTCTTTTTAGAAAAGAAAGCAACCCAAACATTTTAGTTCAACATAAATTAAAATGTGGCAATGAATGTGACCATACTGCATATTAAACAAAATACAACTTTGCATTGTGAAATGAAATGCAGACTCCCACGAGGGATGTAAAGGGTTGTCAGAATAACCAGAATAACCACGAAGAACTCCAGCCAGGTCAATGGTTGGAGAAGAGGTGTCTCAATGACCACAAGGAATGGGACTAGAGAAAGCATCTCAGAAGGGATCCACCCGAATTTTCTGGAAAATAGTCAAGGTAGGGGACAAGTGTTTTCAGACCTGCAACATTCTATTACTGTAACTTTCCGATAAAGATGATGTTAGTACTCATGGTTTTAGGTTTCTATTTGGATTACCTCAAAGGACTAACATCAGCTCTTGAAGGAAATGCAATATATAAATCTGAGAAATAAATTATAATAAAAAAATACTCAGCAAAGAGAATACTTTGCTGAGCTGAATCTGGAAAGCACAACACAGACTTTATAATAATGTACTGCTAGTTACCAATTACCTAGATTTCAAATATCAAGCAGAATTATTAAAAAAAAAAACTATCTTTCCTATAAAAATAAAACTGAAGTTTGATCCCTCCACTTCATATTTGTGCAGTTCTTGACAAGAGTCACCACTTCCTTCTTCCAGGATGCTGCTCACATTCCCACTCCATTAGCTCTAGTATAACCCAGTAGTTTTTGTTCCATGCTCAAGCCAGGCCCAAGAAAGTCAGCCAAGTATTCGAAGGCTGAACTTCCTATACAATAAATCTGGCTGTCCCAGATTATTTTTTGAGATTTTCTGATTCAGGTAGCAAATAATGTGATTCATAAAATCTAATGAAAATTGATTGTGGAAGAACACAATACCTAATTGGATAACAAAATGTTGACAAACAAGCAACCAATCTCAGAGAACACCAAGGACTCCACACAACATTTTGCCCTATAAAATGTTCTGGAAACTCTACTTGAATCTAGGTTGTTATTATGATCCTTTGAGTCAATTTGACTCTCGGTCCATGTAGTTTTTTGGTAACATTTTTAGAACTGATTTTCTAGTACTTTCTTCTCGGATAGTTTTCAATTTCCCAGTCTATGTCTAAGAGGAGTTACTGGCCCAAGTTGCCCAGCTAACTTCCATGCCCAGAAGAATCAAGGATTAAAATTTGGGTCTCTCCATTGATAGTTCAGTGCCTTTAACTACTGAGTTTCTATAGATCTAGATGGGATAATCTAATATCTTTATGAGACTTGTATAGTTATAAAAATACATAGCAATATCCAAGAAATATTATCATAGCGCAGTGTATGCTTTTGATTCAAAAACAGAAAGTTACTTTGGAGCATGAAGGGCTGCAGTCTGCAACTCATTAAAAAATTATCACAGTTTCTTAGGATCACATGAGAAACCTTGGAAAGGAATATTAACTAGGTGTATTAGATTTTATTCCACTCTATCTATCATCCTGTTACAGTAATATGTAAACTAGAACATAGCTTGCTAAGTGACCCCTCACATGCAAAGAATGCTGCATGTCAAGTAGTATCTTTACTCAAAAATTCATATCTTTCATAAAGCATTTGTTTTGTTTATTGTTTTTGTTTAGTGCAGCCAGGTTTTTTTTGCATAATTTTCCAGTAAGTATCATATAAGCTGTAAGAAGAGTAAGCAATTGATTCTAGATTGCTGTGTAATCTTTCTAATGCTGCAGTTTATGCAGTAACTGCACAATAAATACATGAATAAGTAAATGCAATCACTTTGAATGCAGCTATGAATAAAATAAAAATAAACACTTTTGGAACGGTCCTTACAATTGGCATGCCAAAAAAAAAAAAATCATCTTTACAAAATATTTCATGGGATCATCCATTTTCCAGATGTCCTGGGACTATAATTTTTAGAATTTCAACCAGTATGTTGGATGGGAATTCTGGAAGTTGTGCTTTCAGCACATCTGGAAATGCCCAGCTGAGTAATTACCACCACAAACACACATCATCCCGGTAGTATAATAATCTTGAGGATAATCAGAACTGACATTGGTATCTTGATTTTTGGGATAACTTTCAGGTTTCCAGAAGTCTGGCAGGATTTGTCACTGCTATTATTGGATCCCCTCTTTGGTTACTTGTTTTAATTGTCTGGGACTCAAGGAGCACTTCCAGTTGGATCTAACTGCTGTTGTATTTTATCCAACATTTCCTCTTTCTTGGGGTGGATGGGAAATGAGAACAGTCTATCCAGCCCCATTTGTGTTTGGGGCACTGCTACTTCTAGCCACCAGTCACAGGGAGCCTTCTGGGATCTACCGAATAAGAATTGTGGCTCAAAGAGGCCACTTTTCTTAGAAGCCTTCAGATTTATAAACTGGAAATCTTAGTAAGGTATGTCTTTATGTAAAGCCTCAGCACACAAAAAGTCATAGCTGAATCATAAATAGTGCTTTTCCCAAGTTATTTATAATACTCCCTTTCAAATTAGGATGCTCTTTTCCCACAGATGATATATTTTGCCACAAGGGAGCATGCCATATTACAGAAACAAATGTCAAAATGTGAATGCTGGTATTTCACTGCTACCCAGAATTACCCTGCTTTGTTCCTACTTGTTATTGGTATAAAAGAAAAGCCCTGAGAAAATGTTTAAGTTTCCCATATTCCTATGGCACTGGCTGCTGGAACTGATGCTAAACTTGTGGAAAACACTTCAGAGAGTCCTATTCGCTGTGTGATTTGATTTTTAAAACAATGTTGCCCAAAGTGAAGTCAATAGCGCTCTGCATATTAGCTCATAAACTTTCATCTTTGCTATGTAGCTCTCGAAAACATAGTCTCTCTTAATATAAATGTTCATGAAACTACATTCACAGAGATCAGCACAATTGCATAAAACCTCTAACCACAGCCAAACTCAAGTAACTCAAGTGGAGTTATTGTTGGATTTGAGGCATTCCTTTGGTTTTTGACAAAATTGTTTCCTTGATTTTCACATGGCCTATTTCACAGCCTTTGTTTAAGATTCTGTTTTTCAAGAGCACTTAAAGTCCCCAACAGCTGAACAGCATGGAAGAGAAACTTCCTGTGAAAAGAAAAGTTATCTTTCATGTTGAAAAGTGGCTATTTAAGAGTAGCCTTACCCAATGTAATACTTCCTTGTTGCTTGGGATTACAGTTTCCAGAATTCCCAGGAGTCATAGCACCAGTATAGGCCTATGAAAACTTACTGACAAAGACAATTTTAAACTATCAAAAATTTAGCATGTGGGACAACAATTGATCTTGCAAGCCAAAAGATTTGTGGTTAGAATGTGAACTGGCATTACCTACCAGTTTTTTTTAACATATGTGCCCATAGTTTAAATTCAAGGTTGAAGCCTCTGTCCTGTTTTTCACCTCTCGCTCAAGCTAAATGCTGAGCTTTCATCTTTTTTTTTTTTCCAGAGCAAGCATGTTTATGAGGGCTTAGTACAAATACCTTATTCGCATCAGAGGTTAAGTTAGGGACTTCACGAAGAAGTAACAATGCAAATGCATTAAATATTTTCTTCCCACAAATGTCAGCAGAACAGCTGTGGTTTAATTATAGTCTCCAAGTTTTGTGTGCTTACTGTATATATGTGTATGATTTTAAAAAAAGCCACAGAACCCCATTCAGACACCTGGATATTTGCCCAAATTTTATCTCTCCCAGGGAAAGCTAAGATGAAAGCTAGACATCCTTCACAATAGTTTCTTCTTCCCATGAGACTTCAAAAGATTTGCTCCTGTCTAGCCTAGGTCTTGTCCTTATCTATGATAGCTTGACAAGCTTTCAACTCACAAGACACCCTATTCAGCCACAACTGTGGGTTTTAGAAGAAGCAAAAAGAAAAAGAAAATCAGATACACAATGTTGATCTCTTTGTCTCAAATATCAAGTTGCATTTAGAAAGTTGGGTAGATGTAATGTAATGTACGCTGGTATTAAGCTTATTATTGTATTTATATAAAATTTTATCATGACACATGCAGGGCAAGTTTAAATAATCCTGTTACAAAGAAGTCTATTTTCTATGAGTGAAAATAATAATCTGTAGCAATGGAATAATAAGGAAGTAGCACCTCAATAAATTGTTCTAATATTGTAAAACTCTTCTGTTTGGGACAGTCCTCTGTTGCCTTTACTGCTTCATTTTCTCTTTTCTGCCTAGCCACCAATTTGCAGTTTATAGCCCTTAACCATGGTCAATATCCAATGAGTCCCTCCCTCTTTTTTTTTAATCTTTTAAACTTTTGGATTCCCTAAGTCCAGTATCTCCCTTTAGGAGTGGGCTTTTTTCCCTTAAAAAAAAAAAAAGGCAAACCCACAGAGAATTGAGATTTCTATTCGATAGACTACATTTTACATTTGTATTCATATATAATACATTTTTAAATTACAGTTTAAATTGTTTCTACTTTTACTTTTAATCTTTATAATCTGAGATGCTTCTTTGATATTGTATTTGCCTCATCCTCCATCATCCATGCTGTATTATCTGCCCTAAACTTCCTATGCAATACATTAAAACTTAGTTAAGTGAATTTATCTGCCCATGGACTAGTATTCACAATCAGTAATTATATAAAGCAGCAATTTCCAACCTTTGGGGCATCAGGGACTGGTTTCATGGAAGATACTTTTTCCACAGACCAGGGAGAGGGGGATAGTTTTGGTTTTACTCACTCACCTGTCACTCAACTCCAGCTGTGTGGTCCAGTTCCTAAAGGCCACAGAATGGTACCAGTCTGTGGTTCAGGGGTTGGAGACCCCTGATATAAAGCATTATGTTCTACTGTTCCTACTGTTCTACTCTGAATCCACAATGACACTGGATGTTGTATTTACACTTCCCTTCCCATCTTCTTTCTCCACAAGTGCAATGGATAGGAAGATTTTTAGAAATTGCCTAGATGTTACTACCTAACAAATTTGCAGACTGTGAGAATTTACAGTTAAAGCTTATATTCTAGGACACTATATTCTTGGACAGCTAAAAAAATGAAGAGCCTGTATGGCAGCGGCTCCCAACCTTTTCTATACCCTGCACCCCTAGAACGTTTCTGATATATTCTTGCACCCCTTAAAAAAGTTAAATAACGGCAACGAATTATGCATATACACTATAATTTTGAAAACCCAAGTTTTTGCACCCCCTGGAATATCGTCTCGCATCCCCAGAGGGTGCGAGCACTCCCAGTTGGGAACCCCTGTTGTATAGTTTGATGAGATTTAAATAGGTTTTTCCTTGAATCAGAATCGCTATATTAATAATTTGGTATTTGGTATATACAGTATTTCAGCAAAGCTCTTCCATTATGTCATTCCCATACATGGGAGCTGTTAATGCAGAGGACAGAAAGAAGAGAGCCATTTTATACACTAAATGACACACTAGCTAATGTAAATTATATATTTGTCTTAAGTGTGGAAACTGTCCTGAGCATTTCTGCTGCTTCTGTTGTACAGTAACTTCCATTGTCATTCACTTTCCTGGGTTAAGTAAAAGTTCGATATCCTAACAACGTATACATGAAATCATATTCTTTTATTTTTATTCTATTTCACTCAAGAAACATAATTCCTAATATTCAGCAGCCATGAGAGGGTGTCAAACTGGTGACCCGTGGGTCGGATGCGTCACACGCAGGCCACGCCCACCACAGCTCTGCAAAGGCAAAAAACATCGCGATATATCACGATGCATTAATAGAGGGTAATAGAGTAATCAAGATCACATGAAGTTCTAGTACCGCTTTACAAAGCTTAGTAAATCACACTTGGAATACTGCATCCAGTTCTGATCACCACAATATAAAAAAGATGTTGAAACTCTGGAAGAGTGCAGAGAAGGGCAACAAAAATGATTAGGGGCTAGAGGCTAAAACATACAAAGAATGATTACAGGAATTGGGTATAAATAATCTAATGAAAAGAAGGATTGGGGGAGACATAATAGCAGTGTTCCAATATTTGAGGGGCTTCTACAAAGACGAGGGGGTCAAACTATTTTCCAAAGCACCAAAAGGCAAGACAAGAAACAATGGATGTAAATTAACCAAGGAGAGAAGCAATCTATAACTAAGAAGAAATTTCCCAACAGTGAGTGAAATCAACTAATGCAGGGGTGCCAAACTGCTGGCCCGTGGGCTGGTTGCATCATGCAGAGGCCATGCTCCGGCAATGCAAAAAAAGTCACGATATGTCGCGACACGTCATGTGACACAGCCCAGTTTGACACCCGTGAACTAATGGAACAACTTGCCTTCAGAAGTTGTGGGTGCTCCATCACTGGAGGCTTTCAAAAAGAGACTGGACAATCATTTATCTGAAATGGTACAGGGTCTCCTGCTTGAGCAGGGGGTTGGATTAGAAGACTTCCAAAATCCATTCCAACTCTATTATTCTATGTTTTATATTATCCCACAGTACAGCATTTCACACACACACACACAATCAAACTTGGTTTTTAAAAGGCAGAATTTTGACTACAATCAAGAGATGCATGGGCAATCCTTGTAACCATTTGTCAGCAATGAATTTCAAGATAAACTAATTGTTACAAGTAAGCATAAAGCAGAGCATAGGTACCATTTTTATCTTATTCTGACAACATTCAAGGACAGTTTCAGGGTGTGTGCTCTTGTAAGTATGCTACTAACAATTTCTGTTTTGAAGAGATTATAAGCATAGTCAAAACATTGCCTTGCCACAGACAGTGCCCTTTACCTTTTAGATTTGTGAACCACAACATCTATACAAAGATAAAATTCATAACCTCTGCTACTGGTTTTCATGTATTTTGTTCCAGCCTTAGCATATTTCATTCATCTTTAGTCTGTCCCGATCTTACATTTTCTTCTTATGTAAGGTTTTGAGGTTATCTTTTCTGAAACTACCTATACTGCCACTCTCAAAAAGTTCAGGGATTATGAATTTTCATTAGTAATTACCATCTCACTAATGTTTCTCTAGCCTAAGTTGTGGTTGTACTTAAAACCTTATTGGGCTTCAAGTGTGGTCTTAAATGTCAAGAACATGGGCAAAATCATTTGTTGCTATCTGGTCATATGAAAATAACCACATATTTATTTACTTTGAATCCCACCTTCATTATTTAAAGCAGATGCAGAACATGCAATTACCTGCCTTGTAGGAGCTAATTTTGAAGGCAAGGTGGTCTAAAGCCCCCAACCCACATATACAATACTAGCAGTAGAACAAAACAGAAATGAAAAGGACTACTGCATGCATTGTGTAATTTTACAATGTACAATGGATCTTCTCAACCCTTATAGACTAGGACAAAGTGAACTTATGTGTAAGATAACACTCCTCTCCCCTTCTCCCTAGGAACAAGTCCACCATTTACAGCTTTACATAGACTTGGAGCTCCTGCTAAAGCAGTGGGTAGTAATTATACTAGAGAGGTTACTCAGATCTGGTGCTGTATCAACTGCATGCTTATTTGGATTGTGAAGTCCCAACTACAATGACTCACACTCTTGCCACTTCAAAGTTACATTACTGCAACACTCTACACGGGGCTGCCTTTGAAAAAAGAAGTCTGAAACCTCAATTGGTCCAAACTGCAGTCAATGATGTGCTAACTAGTGGTAGAGATTTTGTTATTCTACCGGCTGCCAATTAACTTCCAGGACTAACTCATTGTACTGATTTTGTCACATTGTGCTTTAAGGTCCCACATGGCTTGGCTCCTGAGGTGTTATTAATGTTCACTGGTTTAACTAAAGTTGGACAGTATGTCTTCTCTGCATTTGCCCCTATGTTCTGGAATATTTGCGTACCCCAAAATATAATGCTCTAAACTTACTCACTTTTTTTACATTGCTTGAGACCAGCCTGTTTCACTCAGGGTTTGAAACTTAATGGAATATGGGCTATGTTATGGATAAAGTTGTTATTTGCTCATTTTTTTGTTTGAATCTTTTTCTATTTTGTAAACTGCCTTGATTCCTATAGAAACGGGATATAAAAGAAGTAGTAAATAACTTCAACATTTGCTTCATCCAAGAAGAAAAGCTTGAGCCTGTTTGATCGATATAGTAAGTTATGTTTCCTTTACATTGAGAATGATATTCCATGTATATTCAAATATATTTTTCATTTCAAATATAATTAAAATTCTATTGTTTGATAATGAAAGCTACTCATCTTTCATGAGTGAACATTGCTAAAATGATGTTTCTAGCAAAATACTCTCTAAAATAGATAACTAAATTTACATGGTTTTGCATTGTGTATATCATTAATTATAATAGTTGTCTGACTGAGCAATTGACAGTATGTCAAAGAAGGCATGTATTGCTGACATCATCAAATTCTATGTCCTGTGTGAAATGACATTTTGATTTGCTTTATAGCTTCTCAAACGAAGACACACTTTCAGTTAAAAATATCAAAACAAATATCCAGCTGATCCAATATTGTAAGGGTTATGTTGCCTACTGTTAACGAGCAGTGAAGCTCACCAGATGGTTGACTAATTTACATCCCTATTTACTGTTTTCATGCCAAAGGAAAAAAAAACCAAAGGGAAAAAAAAGAAAATGCCAGGGTGATCTTTTTAAAAAAAAAGTTTATGTGACTCAAATTATGTTTAAAAGAGCTTACATGCTAATAATCCTCTGAACACTTGGTCACATGTTTTCAGGTTCATGTATCAAACTACAAATTCTATGAGCAGCATATAAAGTGGTCCTAAAAAACAACAGCATACAAAACCTGATAGGATTTTTCAAAGAGACCAAATCTGTTGGGTTCAATCTTCTATGATTAAATGCAATAGCAACCTTCACAGGAGAATATATCCTGCACGATCAAGGTTTATATTCATGGGGAGATGTATAATCATGTACATTTTGCCTATAAATCTTCTCTACAACTTCAGAAAAATTAGACGTTGTAAGAAGAGAGCCACAGCAGATGTTTCTTATAAACTTCTGTACATTTTTTTAACATATGAAGAAGACTAACCAGAGAAAAGAGATGGAAGGGCTTTTTTCATGTCCCTATTAATGTGCTTTCCTCCTATCCATAAATTGGGAGAAAAATATATCAATTTAAAATGCAGTGCCCTCACAAATTATCTTTACCACACCTCAGCAGTGCTGCCCTTACATAGTTTCAAGACAGTAATTTGAGGTAGCAAGTGGAGAATTCCTGCAATCTTTTCCTATCCCACCCAGTTGGAGAACCATAATAAATTGCTGTCCTGAATCTGTGATAGGGCTGGACTGAGGCTTCAAGTCTTGTTTTTAAAATAAAAGTTAAAATTAATAACGTTTAAATATCATCATCATCGTGAAGTAGGCTCAAATTATCCTACTTTGTGGTACATTATGTGAAGACATAGCTCTCTGGAAAGGCTCTAGTGCTGGGAAAGGTGGAAGGAAAGAGAAGAGGAGGAAACAGCAAGGTGAATGGACTCTGTTATAGAGATGATGGGTGCACCACTGAAAGACCAAATTAGGGACAGATTATTTGTCTATAAAGTTACTAAGAGTCAACACTGACTTAATTTTTTATTATGTACTGTGTGCTTGTTCTGATGGGACTGCTGATCTCCTGGGAGTCCTAGTGAACTATGAAATAATTACTGTAAATTTGAATCAGTACATTTCTTTTACAGAAATAGAAGACACTCATGTCAACCAACCCCCCTCAGAAATTTCTGGGCAATGAGAAGAGCGATTTGAAATACAAAGCACTCAAGCTTGAGACAGAACCTCTGGATATTTCTGTTTTGTCTCTGTCCAATTTTCCAGGGGAATACGTTTTGGTCAGAGATACAGGTTTTTTTTCCTCCCATGCACCATTTTACATGTGTGTGTGTGTGTGTGTGTGTGTTTACCATCTCTCCAGCACATGTGTCACATATACATTATATGCTGTATATACACAAACACCAAATAGCAGATAATTGATCTACTGTTCTGTAAGTTTAATATTCCAGTATAAGAATGGAATATAGTCTCTCACAGGTGAAGCATCTAGTGTCTGGCAATCAGTTGGAGTGGGAGCATTCCCACAACAGATCTGCATGGCCAGCTAAAGCTAAACAGATCATTGTCCTTGTCTGTGTCATCTCAAGTTCATCCCTGAGGTGTCTTTGATTGTCAGCTTGGGAAGTTTTGTCTTGGGAGAAAATAGAAAATACCACTTCCAAACTACTATAGAACTGAAGACCGTTGAAGGTTGCCTCAGTAACAGACTGGTTATGAGATGAAGGTAGCATCATATAGACATATCCTTAAAAACGATTAATAAAATACCTTTCAGCCACAAGAGATAGCATGAGAATAAGCCATAAATCCAATCAATATTGGATTTATATTCATTATTATATTTTTGCTGAAAGGCTAGCCTACTGGCAAGCTCTGTGACACAACCATAAAAATCCATAAGTAGAACACAATCCTAATTCACTAATTAGAATACTTAATTTATAAAAAAACAATGATAATTTCTAGATGTTTGTAGTGCCCTGAAATGGCCACAGGATGTGAGATGGGAATATTACAGTATCTACAACCCTATATTTTATCTTTTATCTTTGTTGTTAGGGCATTTTGTGGATTTTTTAAGGAGGCTAATGCCTTTATTTTCTGTACATCAAACCTCTGGGAGAGGCATACTGTGACAAAATGCATTTTCATATGCAGTACTCCATGACAGAAAACAACGACATGAATTTGAACGAGGCTAGACCTTGTGTTGTTTCTGTAGCCATAAGCAACAAATTTCATGTACAAACACAAAAGAACAAAACATTTGTTCTCTGTGTAGATACTGCTATGTATATTAAAAAAAAATAAAACCTGCAGAATGATTTTGACTTCTTAAGAGCTTTTTAAAAGATGAACATATCATGTCAAACACACTACTTATGAACCACTTCCAAATTAAACCAAGGATGTGTACAAAACAACTCATCACTGCACTGTATCCTTTTTTTGTTTTGTTTTCTTAAAAACTTATAGGGATGACATTGCAAATATTATATGTAGATTATTGGAAGTATAATTATCTCTAGGGTATGGTAAATTTTTAAGACAAATGTTTGTCCAATCTCTTTATTCTACAGTATACCCTTTACTGAAATGGTAAAGGTGTTCCTGCCTGAGCAGGGGGTTGGACTAGAAGACCTCCAAGGTCCCTTCAATTTATATTATTCTGTTATTCTGTTAAATGCTTTAGCTCTAGAAAGCTAACATCAACCAAGCACTTTTTAGGTCAAATAATACTTTCAATATTTGTAGTGATTGGTCCTTCTAAGTCTATTTTATAATTATTTAGAATTCCAGATGAACTAAAGCTGATTATTTAAATTATATTATATCCTTTACCTAGTTTGCCCTAAACATTATATTACAGTAATAATGAATTCCTATAGAGAAAGAGTTTCATCAAAATTTCTGATTAACTTTTTATGACTAGAGAAGAATAAGGTAGTACAGCATAAACAGACCAATTGTTTACTTTAGATCTGAAGGAATACAAGTATCTACTAAATAACCCAGTTTACTAATAAAAATGCTTAACTTCTTTATAGATTGGACATACACTTTTTAAAAACTTTGTGTAGATAGAAGCTTTCCAATTGCCACTGCAGCTAGTTCCTAGAAGAGATATTGTCAGAAGGATATCCTCTGTACCTTTGCTTGCCTTCAGTTCACTAATAATTGACCCCAAAGTGCAGGCATATGCACACAGCTTTAATCCCCAACTGAATATCTGAATCAGGGGAAAATCTGGAATTACTTGTAAGGTATTTTGGTTTCTAATGCAGCTGTTACAAGTGTTGTATTTGGCAAGGGAACAAAAAAAAAAGGCGCTGCATACCAATTTCGTGAGCCACTGTAAAAGCCGCATGGAGGCCGTCATCTTCAATCACTGCACAGCTGCGCTCAGGAGAGCATATGGTTCCAACGTCAGCCATTCCCAGAGTATCACATGAATGATGCCCACATAAATCCTACAAGGAAGGGAAAGAAAGCATTTGAAACACAGTTTGCACCCACAGAGTCTGATAGTTTTGAACTGCAGTCTGATTACCAACAGTAAGGCCAAATAAGGATTATAGCCAAGATAAGGACAAAGACATCAATAGCTATGTTTTGGAGCATCCTGTCAAAAGATGGTGCCCTGCAAATGTGTTGTGACTGCAATTCCTAGCTAGGAATCCTAACAAGAAGTCAAGAGAAATTATATTTCAATAGTCTAGACAGCACTAGGCTGGGGGAATCTGCCTTTGGGCTTTTCCTTCAAGGACCACAAAATCCTAATCGTTGTTTGCCAAAATCAAATTGAAACTGTTCATTTATCGCAAAGAGTAATGCCACCTCTTGAATTAGTTGCCTTCATTTATACAATTATTATTTTAAGAAATCAATGTTCTAATAAACTGTAGCATTTACAATGGTGTAGTGGAAGGAACACTAATTTCTGTGTATGCAATTCTAGACCAGGAACAGTATTACAATATATTTGTGATGTAATGATGATTGCTGATGAAGGTCAGTACTGATAACCTTATACACTGTAATCCTTCCTGAGCCTTTCCTATAGATAATCTCCAACCTGAGCCCTACATTTACAGAGTATAAAAGAAAAGTTTTTGTTGGGACATTCCCCTTCTTTTCTTCTAACTTCTTCTAACTCGCTAATCTCAGGTCTGGTAAGGTGAATGACATCATTGTGTTTAATGATTATTACAGCTGGAAGGCCTAAGTTCAGTATGATTTAAAAACATGATTCGAATACAGTCACTGAACTCACTTTAGTGTCAACTTACATGATAAGGAGCTGATGAGGTAACTAAATCATTAAGAATATTGGAAGATGAAGGTGTGCCTCTGAATCAGTCTTTAATCCTGGTGATTGCATGAATGAACCTCTGTAGTTGCTTTTTTCCTAGGCCTGAAAGAGTATGATTGGCCCAATCACTTAGCTGGCTTCATGCCTAAAGCAGGCTTCTCAGTCTCCTGGTTTCTAGCTTGGTACCTTAACCACTCCACCAATTTCCATATAAACAATTTCCATATAATAATAAAATAGGAGAAAAAGGAGAATACAATTATCTCTGGTGGACAAGGCATAAATGATGCATATATTCATAAAGCAACTTGAGCATTTATCTCCAGTGATCCTATCATATTTTAACTTTATATTAAATCATGTCTTTTTTCCTTCCCATAGGGAAATTTAGCAATTATAAGTAAGAATGCAATAAATGGACACTAAATGGCAATTCGGAACATGTAATGTTATTATGACGTTAGGAGCTATTATGCAATGCTTAATTGTGTTATTTGTGAGTTCCACAAAAGTAAGGACTAATTATTTGTGAATGGTTAAATCATAGTGTAGGAGTGTTTAACTGTACTAGAAATATGAATATATATGAAATTTATTGAAATTTCCTAATCTGCAGGGATATACTGCAGTGTTTGCTGTCTAGTACTCCTGGAGATATGAAAAGTCTGTTTGGGCTGGGAGAGAATTTATTTCATCAAATATATTATAAAGCAATTACATTTTGTGGACATCTGTGTTAGCAAAACTGTTCTTTATATTTTTGCTGCTTCAAAGTGAGCATCTTTTAATGAAACATACTTGTTGGCTTGTGGCTATCTTTTCTTGACTGGCAGGGGAAAAAATGGTCCCTGTTGATTTGATATTCTCGGCCAAGGAAAACATTCTGGAAAGATGGCAGATGGGTAAAGCTTAGGTACTAAGAAGAGAGATGAACCCTTCCTGGCACAATTGGTACTATGCCATTATTTAGCCAACATGAGAATTTCTTCCGCTACACATGTGGATGCAAAAATGTAAATATATAAAATAACAATGAGCAAAGGAAAACATTAAAAGAAAAGCATTTTGAGTACTTGCAAAATTAAATCCATGTTAAAGATAAACGATAATAAAACTATGCATTCTTTATAATTAACTTTTCCACTGTATTTGTTTAACAGTCTTGTGAAGCAATATTGTAGTGCTATCTTGCTCTGACTTGTCATTCAAAATAAGGATCTGGTAAAAATACAATCTTAAGGACAACCTGAATCCCTGATTTTTATACTAAATATAGCACTGTATATCAATAGATATCCCTATTAATTTAATGAATGTTTGAAAAGGAAAATACGACTTATATAGGATCAATGATGCTTGCCTTCAGATGCCATACAAGAAAATATAACGTAAGAATAATTTATCCAAATTCTGTAATTCTCCCCATGAAATATGAACTGGCAACCAGTACTTATTCTGAAATGGAAGTAAATAATTTTGATTCTCTTGTGATTACATGACAGGATGACAGGTGCACAGGCTTATCATGAGGCTAGGTTAATTCCTGACATGCTAAAACATGGCATTCCAAAAGATCAAGATGCTGCAACTTGGACACATATGGATTAACTTAACTTGAATTTATCACCCATAGAAAAAATGGAATAAGTTAATCATAATACAAGCCTTCATGATATTAGGAATTTATCAAATATACTTTTATCTTAAAGCATCATTACAGTGTCAGGAAATATTAATGAGCACCTTAATATTCAGGTGACCCTCACTGAGTGACGTTTAATTCAGGAATTGTTCAAAGTTAACAGTGGAATGAGGGGGGCTTTTGACTGGCCTTTATTATTGTGGCAATTGCACGACCTCTGCAATCATGTGATCATGATTCAAGGGCTTGGCAACTGGCTCACAATCATGACATTGCAGCTTCCCACAGTCATATGATCACTATCTGTGACCTTAAATGCTGGCTTTGGACAGGCAAAGTGAATAGGAAACCTGGCAGGAAGTCGCAAATGGTGATCATATACTGTAATTGGGGGCACTGCGGCTATATGGAGTTCACTTAACAATGACACCTGCCACAGTGCCATCATAAATTGGGGCAGTCACGTGACACTGCATATTATGGCCATGTCACTTAGTGATGAGTTACCAGTTCCAATTATCATCATTAAGCAAGGACTAATTGTAGCTGCAAAATGCAAGTTTATGTTGCAATTATAGGATTATCATTTCCATGTTACATAAATAATTATTCCAATTAACTATGAACTGATCAAAACCTCATTATGAGTATTATGTTCACACTTCAAATTCAGATAAATTGGTGTGGGTTAAAAAAGAAAAAAGACAAAAAAATTATTAAATGCTAGAAACTAAAATCTATGATGAAAGATTAAATTTGGTAAATTTACTCTTTTTAAAAAATGAGATGCAACCTTGTTCTTTATCATTCAAGTACTGAATAATGTACTTGAAAGTACATGAAATAATCTGGATGAAACTCATCCTAGAGTCCTGTAAAAGTTATAATGGAGGAGCAAATGCTCAAAGGCTGCTCACCATTCCTCATATGTTGAATTCTGCAGGGCTCCTACCGTTCTGTGGTACTGCTAATTATAGCAAGTGTATATTCCATACACAGTCTATGTAAGTAGGCATATATGTTTATACACTGTATACTGTATATGTGTGTGTGTGTGTCTACTATACAATCTAGAACTTTAAGGTCACAGCTTTTTTGTGAGCAGAGCTTATTCTTTGTGTTTCTACAGAAATATGTTATATGACTGTGCAAGATATTTCTTGCCCCCAAAGTGAATGGGAGAATGCATCATTATTCACAGTGGAGGCTTGAGAGCCAATCTGCAGTATATTCAAGAATGGCTTATGACAGTAAATGGGGCAAAACTCTGATTAAAAGCAGCACCTGTGAAAACAGTTCAGATGCTCTCTAGGAGTCATTCCAATCATGCCGATTCCATTCTTTATAGAATATGTGGTTAAGTAAGTGCCTTTTCAATAATGTTGTTTTTACAAGAAACCAGCCAGAAAATCTATCAGCAGGTTGCCTTATTTCTTCAAATCCTAGATTATCCTGTTTCATTCAAAGCTTTCTTTTACTAATTTACCACTTCCATGAAAATTACATTCAGCAACAGATGATATTATTAATATCCTGCACAGTAGTGATGCTTAGCCACCAATGTGTAACCTCTTAGTGAATTTTTATTTTACAAAATGTAGACAGAGACTTTGAGACTCTGTTTTTTTAATTACTGTTATTCTATAGTTGTCCATATCTTTCCACAACTGCATTTGTTCAACTTCATTCAAGAAAGTTGTTAGATTTGGCATACTATATTGCTGAGTTTAGGAAGCAGTCAGTGTCTGACCTCTTTAGGAAAACTGGATAATCCATTTTAATTAAAATTAAATTTAATTACATTTCTTGTTGGTTTTTTTTAAAAAAACCTCATGGTGCCCTGTTTGTTATGTCCAAATCTTTAAAAATTAAAGTGGCTGCTAGTTTAATGGAACTCTCTTTGACCTTTACATGGTTGCCTATGGGAGTATCCAATGTGAATGCTTCATTGAGAGAAGTGTTCTAATAGGCTTTTACTAAGTGGGAAAGAATAATTATTTAGTTTTCTCTGTCTTTTCCCCATTTCCACTGATCAAGTGAAAAAAACAGGTGCTCTGAGTAGACCAGATATACACATAAACACACATTTGGCACCCATTATAACACCATACTCTGTTTGGAAAATCAGGCATCCGACATTTCCACAAAGCAGATAAAATATCTATTACTGTGATACTATATATTATTAACTATTATGTAATATGGAATTATTGGGATGTAATGATTACATTCATGTTATGCTACCTAAATTAAACATATGAACTGGCTGGCTCATATGCTTATTTCCTTTTTTTCTCTTATGAATAATAGTCTTGAACATAATCAAATAAACAATCAAATGCTTATTATGGTGATTGGCACCTATATTAGCTAATAATACAGATTAAGGACCTAAGCAGAGAATTTATTGTAATTCATTATAGGCATTTTTACATTGCTGCTGGTTCTTCCCCCAAATGCCTCAAAAGCAATTTGAAGAAAAATCACAATCGTCTTATCTTCGCTTCTGCCAAAATTAATGAGCAAACATTGCTGACCTTCCACAACAAGTAAGCAAACAAACAAACAAGCTCCCATATCCACTTCATCAAAAGATAAATGGTTTGCTTTTACTGATCCCACCCATGTCCTTACTTCACTTTGTTTACATTTGTCTGGTCATATGCACACACAAAAAAGTTTCTGTGAGAAGGAGTTAAAAAAAAATCGGGATGTCCCTTGATGTCTGAAAACCTCAGACTTAGAAATCAGGAAACATGGTGAGGCAGAGGTTTCATATTGCCCTGAAATAAATTGGCTCAGCTCTCAAATTTAGCCAACCTTGCAATACTACAGAGATTCAGAGCTCTTCAGATTGCAGCAAATATCGTGTGTAGAAGTATCCTAAGCCTTTTACTCTTAACCCTCAAAGAAGTGTAATTGCAAGTATTTCTTTCATTTATCTATTTACAACCAGCACATCTCAGGATGTTGATTGTAAATGTGCTATATGATTGTTGGAAAGCAAGCAGCCAGTATAGAGATGACCCCGTAAGAACTTGGATTCTTTTGGGATTTAGCCCTTTGCTTCCCAAAAATCAAAATCAAAAAGTTGTGTTGCTTTCAGTAAATATCTTATTCTTGATAGCTACTGAAAGGAGAAAAGGATGACATTTTAAGTGTCACATTGTACTAATTTAATCAATGAAGGATGACTTGACTTTTTTTATTTTTAATGCACCATCCTGATAGTACCACTAAAATAATACTGTAAATAGATCAGATAACCAATCAACCTGTAGCTCTAGATAAGATTACAAAGACTTTTAAGTCATGCTGATAGGAGTGGGAATATTTTTTTTACAAATAATAGATAAAATTTAAATATTTAGTGAATCAGTTGATTATGAGAAGTTCATAAGAATGAGAGAAGCTCTTCAGCTCTACCTCAGCAACTGATATCAAGAACTGTGCTGTTTTTGATATTGAAAATATCAAAACTTATCAATAGTAGAATCCTCCAATATTTGTATAATCTTCTTTTAACATTGTATGATTTGGCAATCTTCATGCTGTGATAACAAATTCCATCTTTCAGTGATGTACCATATGATAAATGTAAATTATAAGAAACTAAGCATATGATACACATTTATCATAAAAGCATCCAACTTGCTATTTAGTCAAAAACTCTGTTACCTAATTAACTTTGTGTACACAGATTGTGATGAAAGAGTTAAAAAAGATGTATGTGGGGGGAGGGGGATAAGGGAGAAGCCACTCATTAGAAAAGAATACGAAAGCTTTTTATCTATAAAATGGAGAAAGTTATGATACCCAGCATTAACGTTTACAGAAGTGATAGAAAAACAAAAAGTTAAACTATCTTATCAACTATCCAACAAACAGAAGTTATAGATGATGCTTTCCACAATCTTGTTTTTTAAAGCTCTCAATAGTACTTTTGTGGGAATGTAATTTGTATTGTGATCCCGTGATCCAGTGATCCAAGACAAATGTATGCTGAGTGAGAAAAATCTGCTGAGGGTAATCCTTTCAAAAGACCTCTGACTTGCCTTTCTGCAACTTTAGAGAGTGGAGGAAGGTACAAAGAAATAATAAATTCTTCACTCCTATTAATCTATGCTATTAAGTTGATGTCTCTGTTTCAAGTTTATTAGGTAAAACAAATATGGAGACTTTATTCTCACCAGGGCCCATACTTTATTTGTTGACGATATCTCAGTGGGGAGACAGGTAATATGGGCACTATTATCAAGATAATACAGGAATGAATAAATCCAGTATTTTCATCCCTTTGGGGGCAGTTATGGAAGATTAAAGCTATAGGATTTTTCATAAAACAAGGAAAATCAGACTGAGAGCTTATTTGGTGTAGTAGTTAAAGCACCAGGCTGGAAAATGGGACACTGAATTCTAACCCCACCTTAGACATGAAAGACAGCTGGGCGACTCTGAGACTTTCTCCAGCCTAGAAAGGAGACAATTGCAAACCAAATCTGAAAATCTTGCCAAGAAAACTGTAGAGACTAGTCCAAGCAGTCACCAGGAGTCAATATTGAATCAAAGGTGAGAAGGAGGGAGGGAGAGAGAAACACTTACTGAAAAGCTCACCTTGAACATAAAGAAACAGACTGAAAAAAAACCTCAAGATATTGAGAGTAAAAGAGTATCTTCTCATCTCAGGAGAAGATAGTGGAGCCAATGGTTCAAGAAAGATATGATTATCTAAAAAGAATAAGTAAAAGTATAATCACAATTAATTCTGACAATAATTTGACAATGACAATGAAGACAACTGGAGAAGGTCATGATGAATAGAGGTTAGTGAAGGATGCTAAAAAGAATATTTTAGATTTATTCAAAGTAACAGGAAATGGAATAATATCCCAGCCCCTTGGTGAAGGTGAGTAAAGGATAACATACAATAAAACAAGAAGTAGATACTGAAAATCTATTTTAGTTGTTGTCTAAGGTAAGGATATCTAATATAAGAATCTGAGAAAAGAAGACTGAAGGCTACTTTAGTTTGAGTATGAAAAAAGTATAGTCAGAGAAAACCTACTGACTTGGAAAGAGTTCAGATCTCCTAGATCTGAGGGATTGTATGCTAATTCTCTGAAGGAGAAGGCTGATAATTTGATATGAATTAATTATCTTTGAGAAATCCTAGAAAACAAAATAAGATGTCAGGTGTAGATAAACACTACAAAAAAACATAATTTTTAAATCACGTAACATAATTATTATACTCTATTCTGCTCACCTTCAATACTCTGTCCTGTTCTGGGCACTGTGGTATACCATAAAAAGAATTCAACCAATTAGAATAAATGAAAAAAAGAAAAATAACAAGAATGGTCAGGGATTGAAAACTAAGTCTTAATAGGAGAGATTTTTGTTTAGCCATGAGTGAGTAAGGAAGGACATTATTGCATCTTCCAAAAACTTAAAAAGAGCTGCCTCCTGTCACTGCAGACTGCAGGCATATATAATTGAATATTAGGAAAACTCCCTAAGAGCGAGAGCAGATGGACAGTGCAACCAATTACTTCCTGTGATTTAAATTTCTCTTTATGGGATGTCTTAAAACAGAGGCGGCCTTTAATCTGAATTCCTGAATAGGACAATAGATTTGATAGCCAAATGTGTTTTTTTCCCCTCCCAAATCTATGATTTTATAAAATATTTTAATTATAAAAGCAAATAATCAGGTTAATATTTTGTTTGTCATTCTTAGATAATGAAATAGGTATTTAAGTATTTGTTTTATATAACCATCTTACATCAGTATCAATTTGTTCTTTTAACATTACATTATGTCCTATAATATTAGCATATAACATTAGCATATAAAGCCCTCTTGAAAGGCAGATACTCATTTAGATTTAAAGTGTTCAGCAAACTTGATAGTAACATTACAAAAGAAACACTTTCCTACAGATAGCTTTGTGGTGGCATATGTATACTTGGGTTAAGATTACTATAAAAAGAAAACGTTTTTATCCTACATGATCAGGACAAGGTACTTTAACTATATGAACAGTACCAAACTAGTATTCTTTAATAAATAGGTTATTTGATACACTATCATATAAACAATAGAATATTTACAATGATAAAGCAAAACCTGGAATTTGTTAAACATGGACAATGTGGAAATCCTAGGAACCAAGATAAGGCAGGAGTTCCCATATTGCCTGTTGTGCACCTCTAGATGAAATACTGCAAAGTTGTCTTTGCAGCATTCCTTTTAGAACAGAAGTCAACAATTTTATTCTAAGTCTCAGAAATATAGACACCTATCTCAGGTTGACACTGGTCTCTGATGAAGAATGGGTCCTACCAAAGAAGATCCATGAATGTTTGCATCATGATCATTGTTTAAAATCAGAATGTGTCAAAAGATAAAATTTGAAACATGTTGAATTCAAGAAAGATCAAAGAAATCACGTGCTTATTATCCTTTTTTAAAAACAGCAGTGTTATTTAGCAAGTACCATCTGATTTCTGACACAGCATTGCTATTTGATAGCAAGATCAATTTAAATTGATTCCAGTAGCAATCTCCAAATTTTATATGTACGTACCTTTTGCTGTCTCAAAGACACCTGCCTCAACTTAATGTGCTATTTTGAATATATGCGAGTATTAACTTTGCAATGAACGGGATGGAAAATAACTGAAAAACAAACTGTTTAGAAGAAACAGTGTACAGAAACTCAACAGACTCGCATTTGGGCTTAAGCGTCTAGTTGCTAAGGAACCTACTTTATGCATTCTAAAGAGAGTTGCAAAAGTTGAATAATCATCCTGATGCTGCTGCTTGTCTCATTGAAAAAAACAGCTATTTTTTTTAAAGAAAAAAAGCAGGCTTCAGAAAGAAAAATAAAAACCTACACCTTTTGAGCTGTTCCTTTTGACATTTTTACCTTTAAACTCCTAGTTATGTTTACATTCTGCACCATGAGCAGTGATTCATTCTCTTTCAAATACATTAGATGAGGACCTAAACATATTTCTTCATTTCCAGGCATACCTGTTTATTTATCCCTAGATAGAACAAACATAATTTTTCCAATTGAAACAATCCATTGGCAAATCTGCAATGAATTTAAAATGCACAATTTTCAGCTTAAACAAATTAAGCTATCTTGATTGAAATGAACAGATGCTACAGTAGTTTTCTTTCATTGCGCTATGCCATCATGCAGTGTTGTATAGCATGATGTGTAATTCATCTAGTATGGTTTGTAAATCATAATTGAGTCCTCAGTTTTATGTGTAAATCAGGCTACTGGGGTTTAAGTAATCACGGTTAAAACAAATATGACCCAATCTATGTTATATCATCCACCTGAAACAAGACATGATATGAATACTGTTATAATTACATGGTGTAGTAGTCAAACAATATCTATAAAGCAAGCATGTTTTGGCAAACATCTATCTTAAAAGTCAGTGAAGCTAAGTTAAGTATCATGATGGGTGCACATAAAATGACTCATTTAACTTGATGAACTATGCAAAATATAATGGTACCTAATTTATTTTCATATCCTTTTAATAAACTGATTAGTCTTCATTCTTACAACTCCCAGTTTGTACAATATGATATATGGGAGGAAAGATGTAGCCTTTATAGCCCAGTTTGCCACATTCATGTTCATTCAACACAAAGTATACATCAACTTTTGCTTTTTTTGTTTTAAGAGAAAGCTGCTTTTTGTTGTAATTAGATAGGTAGTTTTCACCTTCTTGGTTCATGAGAAGTGGCTGAATCCACACATCTTATTAAACAATGGTTTGCTTAACTAGGATTTGTAGAAAAATTGGCTGAGGCTGCATAATGCAACAAAACAAGAGAAAAACACTGAACAACCATATTATGGATTGGCACAAGATGTAAAATAGGTCATTGAGAGAGGTAGAGTAAGTAACAATTTGTTACCTAATTTTTGAGATTAAATTTGTCAACAGAGTTTAACTGTGCATGAAGTTATGTTTTTAAAACTGGAGTTAAAACCTGCAAAATATGGGGGCAATTTCCTGTCCTGAAACTTTCTGTTCAAAAGGTATTTTTATATTTACTTCAAGAACATATAGCACAAGTACAGCACGACTAGAACATCATAATATTCCAAGTATTTAGAGTAACAGAAAAAAATACACAGCTTGGGTATTATTATTTTTCTTCGCTACTCCCTCAACCAGAGTAACTCATTCCACAAACTATCCCAAGCCCTTCTTTTTCTGGCACTCTCCAGTGCTGTAGCAGAGGAAGGGAACTAATGGAAAGTTATGTGTTTTTCTGAAAGGAGAAGTGGAAGAACACTCAGAACAAGACATTTGAAGCAAAAACTCATTTTTTTTTCTTACAAGATGGTCTGTTACATAAACAGTGCCACATGCGCCACACCAGAGCCATGCCCCCAAACTGGTTTAGCCAACCTTTCCAAAACAACATGCAGAACTCATTCCAAAAGTAGCAGGAATAAGACTTGGCAGACTGGAAAACCAGTTTCTATTTTGTGGAGAGTGAGGTACTGCAACCCCACCCTCCACCTAACCTGGTGCACTACTCTGCGGCTGTGTTTACATGTGGTTTGAATTTATGTTCTTCTCTCCTGAGCCACACATGTTGTGCCTCACCAATTTTATTACTACTTTCCCTCCATGCTGAAAATGCCATGTAAAGTCACCAGCAGCTATGCAAGGAGGCTGTAAGCATCCTAAAATCGTATCACGCAATTTGTTCTCACTTAATCGCAACAGATACAAATCTGGCTCTGATCCAAAGACACTCAGAATCCTTTTGCCTGCTTATGTCACATTTACATAATAACTTTAAAGCACTTAAAGGGGGAAAAGAATATTAATGCAATCTGATGGATTACTGATTTTTGTATTCATATCTTATTTCATTGAGCACATTTTAAAAAAAACATTTCAGCAACCTTTAGCAACAGTTCATGGCAATGTACATGGTTAAGTTAAATCCCCAAGAGAAATTTAATGTATCACACTTAAGTGCCAACTTTAAAATGGAAAACATTCTATGGCTTACAGAATTGTTCCAGAAGCTGAATTAGCAAAATCGGTTAGAGTAAGATTTCAGAGAGTAGAAGTTGCATAGAATATCTTATCAGGTTCCAGGTGAAATAAAAAAGATAAATGTTATGAGATATGCATAGCACATTTATATCAGGATTTTGTGACATTATCATGAGGTATTAGGCATGCCTATTCTATGTTAGAGTCAAAGATCAATTTCCAACTTAAGTGGATTCTGAGTAAATCTAATGGGAGACCAATTTATCTAATGTTTTTTAAAAGCCAAGGTAAGGATAGCTACTCAGACAATTGTAGTTGGAGACTGAATCCATAAGACACTATTCCATTTCCTAATTCCTACAATGGCATCTCTAGCATCACATCAGTCATTGTTTTGGTATGTGTGTGCAATGTCACAACATACATACAAAAGGGATGCAACTTTCAGCACCACAGTTATGATGCTGCTGTCAATTGCCCATCCTCACAGTCCCCCATTGATGCTTCTGCAATCAGATGTCAAGGAAGCCGATAATCAAGGTACTTGTGTGATAACACCTTCCCTTTCTTTGAAATTCCTAATATGTAGGTGCAATAATTGTTGGATCCTCCAGCGGTAATTATATGATATTTAAATTGCATTTGGTTTTTCATTAGTATTCCACTAGAGCAGCATATGCAAAGTGTTATGAATAAACTTAGTATGAATTAACAAGTTAACCAGAATCTCAAATACAACCGCAACTCACTATTAACTTCATGAAGTTCAAGAGAAAGCAGCATACATAGTCATCTGACACACCTGCTATGAAACAGAAACGGTATTGAAAATGGAATTCGGTGTTCTTGGACTCCCTCAGTGATGGCCCTAACCTACCTCACGGGTGAAAAGAACAGCAGCATCATAGTGCTCATCATGGTCATCATCCAATTGATTGTGCTGGTGCTGCCACTTGCAGAAGTTTTTGAGTGTGGTGGCTGCATTCTTGGTGATCTCTAGGCCTTTCTCCTTGTCCCCCAGCAACACCACCTTCACAACCACCAGGCGGATGTGATTCTCAATGCTGGCATGTCCATAGAGCCGAGAAGCAATGGTGGCCAAGGTGAGCAAGTAGTGATGGAGGCCTTTGCCGTACTTCTTGGTCATGGAATCATCAGCCACCAGGAGAAGTTCTACCTGCCTGGCTCTAGAGATAGAGCGTTTCCTTCTTTTCCTAGAATCCACCAGAGGGGCACTAGTGATAGGGGAATGTGCCATTCTGGTGGTCAGATCTATCTCCAGCTTCCCTTCCTGCCCTTGGGTCAGTTTCTTTCCATCCAAGAGTGGGGTCCTGGAGGAACCATGAGTCTCACAGCTGGGACGGGAAGGCAGCGTTTCAAAGCTGAAATAATCCCTGAAGAAGAGATGGAATATGTGAGCAGACGCATCCCCATAGATCCAGTCCCGAGAAGCCTTTTCCTCTTCTCTCGCAGTTTTGCCCCGGAGCAAAGGTTTCACTGTGTAGCGGGCGTGCTTGACCGCAAAATAGCCCTCTAAGCCACCACAGAGATTGAAGATTGCCAGAGACTGGGCACTCCCATCCACCGTGCCCCGATAGTAGCAGTGACCCTTGCCCTGGAGAAGCTGCTCGGCGGTTCCAAGCAACGCGTCCTTCTCCAGATCTAAAAGGAAGCGCTTCCCATCCAGGTAGAGGATATAACCCACCTTGCCTCCTCCGGAGTAGGTCTGATCTATGCTTTCTACTACCCCGCTAGGACGCTGCTCCCGGAAAGAGAAAGGTCGGAGAAGCCTCGTTGTCCCCGGCGCCGCTGCCGCTTTGGATTGCTGCAAAGCTTTATCATAGGCAGGTGCTGAAGTTGCTGGGGAAACTCTGGCGGCGGCGGCGGCGGCTTGTAAGCTCGCAGCCAGCGGCAGCAGCAGCAGCAGCGAGCAAATCATCTTCAGTTGCCTGGTGTTGAGCTCCGGGGCCGGCAATTCGATGGCCGGGCAGGGGACGGAGGAGCGGGGCGAAGACCGAGCGTTTGCAAAGGCGGCGGCGGCAGCCGCTTCGGTTCTTCTCACCGGCTTCGGGGAGAGAGACGCCGCGCTTCCCGCCGCCAGCAGGCATGGGAGAAGTTGAAAGACTTCACACTTCACTTGGCGGCCAACGAGTCATCCGGCTGAGAAAGCCGAGCGTCAGTTGCGGCCACTCCGACCCGGAGGAAGCCCTCGATTCTTTCCTTCCCCCTGTTTTATCCTTGCTACTCTCCCTTCTCCCGGGCGTTTGGCGGGCAGGAAGGGGAGCGAGCGAGGGAGCGGGAGGGCAGAAAGCAAGCCCTCGCTTGCCGGCTGAGGGAGCGGGGCGCGGGGGAGGGAGAGACAGACGTCCCAGGTTAAAGTGGCGAGCCTCCCTCGTTGGAGTTCGCGGGCGGCGGCGGCGGCGGCGGCGGTTAGCCCCAGTCTGCCGAAACGAACCAGGAGAACCCGGCGAGCGCTGTGAAGATGAGAGGAGGTGGAACAATGCATTTATAGCGGAATGCCATCCTGCAATGGCAATTTCAATAATTCGTCATTGCAGGCTGCCTCTTAAAGGGAGAGCTTCGCAACATCCACTCCCACACTTCCTTCGGAAGGGGGGGGGAGAGAAGAGCAGGGCAGGGGGTCACGGAGGTAAGGAAGAGAGAAGGCGGGGAGGGGGAGGGGGAGGGGGAAGCCGGGAGGCGGCGTTTGAATACGAAAGGGGAGAAATCCCAAGTTTCCCTCTGAATCGCTTCAAGCGGCGGCCTTTTTTTGGGGGGTGGGGTGGGGGGAGAAAGGCTGCTGTTTCTTAAGCAGTCAGGTTGACGAGATACTTTTCCTTCAGCCCCCTCTTTCCGTCCGGCCAGTTTCGACATTGCTCTCGTTATGAGCCATGTCGGTGAGGCGGTGCGAACAACTTCGTGGGCAGAGGAGAAAGAGGAACTCTTGCTCAGAACTTCTCAGCAGAAGTTTAGTAAGGAGAAAGAGAAAAAGAAAATAAGATATTAGTGGGGCTTTTTTTTTTTTAGCAAATAGTGACAGACTCTCAATGATGTAAACTGCCCTGAGTCTCCTCGTGGCCAGATGGGTAGCAAACGAATTTAATAAAGAATATCCATTATGACACCATCATCTTGTCTAAAGGAGCCTTACACTTCTATGGAAAAGCAGCATCATTTCACCAGAATTTGGTATAAAAGAAACTAAGCCATCCAACCTTTCCTTTGTTTCCTTAGTTTGAAGTGGCATTACTTTTTCTCCACCATGAATCCAAGGCAACAGTCACAGTTTGGAAGGTCTGTAATTTCCTCAATTTCCCAGCAAACAAAGAATTAATTCTTACTGCAATATATCTGGATTATTTTTTATCACCTTGTAAGACACTCAGAGTCCCCTCCAACCACAAGATAAGCAGCATATAAATTTAATAATAATTAGTTTAATATTAATTTGAATTCGCTCTCTACCTTTTCCTCTCTCCACTAGGGCAAATGCCTTAAGATATTCTTTATTTATTTACTGTTTTATCACCATCATTTTAAATGTCACACAATGCTTGTAAGGCCATATTAAAATCTAATAAAAAATAAAGATAATTATGAATGTGTGACAAAATCCCACCATTTTTTATGTGCACCACATGTATGACTCACGTAGTAAAGGGCAAAACTTTGATCCATGGCTGTCACAGTCATCTTAAGCACGCCATCTAAATTTCAACTAAGGAAAATGAAGTAACATTATGGACTTATGAAGAGTAAGTCATATAAGCAAGCACAATCTGTCATTACTTAATATTGGCATTGATCATGAGCCAATTCAGCTGAGACATCACTTAGCTTCTAATTTCCTATTCCTTAGAACTATTACTAATACAAACCAGTATCAGTTTTATTAAAGGAGTTAATTACCTTATAAGATGGTTAGTTACATTACCCATAACACTGGATTCTTACAGTCTTATACACACACATTTACTGTATTCATCTGCAAGGTCCAGTGTTGTTGTTCAATCGCTAAGTCATGTCTGACTCTTCACAACCCCATGGACCACAGCACACCAGGCCCCCGTTTTCCACTGTCTCCCAGAGTCTGGCCAAAGACATGCCCACTTCATCAATGACATTATCTAACCATTTCATCCTCTGCCATCCCCTTTTCCTTTTGCCTTCATTCTTTCTCAACATCACAATCTTTTCCAGTGAGTCCTGTCTTCTCATTTGGTGGCCAAAGTATTTGAGCTTCAGCTTCAGTCTCCATCCTTCCAGAGAACAGTCAGGATTGAGTTCCTTTAGGATTGACTGATTAGATCTTCTTGCAGTCCAAGGGACTCTCAAGAGTCTTCTCCAACATTGCAAGGCTCAGTACACTTAGTATAACTTCTCTCATGTGAAATTGTGCATTGGACTACACCTACATCTACCATACCAGTACAAACCACAGTGTGATGCAAGTGGAAAATAGAAATGCAAGTGGTAAATAATCAAATGGGCAAGGTGCCAAACTCCTTTGTGATCGTTCCTCCATACAGATTATTAAAACACTCATAGGTCTGAAGAAAAAGAATGGGATTCTTTCCTTTATATCCTGCTGGAGTCTTCCCATATTGATTCCATAATTGAAAAGAATACAGAGCATTTGTTCATGTGCAAATGCAGATTGATTTGATACTGAGTAGGTACTGATGAAGCTACTAGGATGGGAGAGAACAATCAAAATTCAAATTCACTTCAGGCAAGGAAGCTTAGAGTAACTCTGAGCCACTATCTCAGCTCAAACTATCTCCAGTGTTATTATGGTGGGGGAAAATGGAAAAGGTGGATATAAGATAATGTAGACAAACATTTTAGTTTTACCCTTCATCATTTCTCTGACTTTGTAATTCTAAAAAGAAGCAATGATTTCCTAGAGTTTTCAGTCAATTTAGTCTGAAAGATTCCTAGATGCCTCTGTATGCTAATAAGACTCACCTTTATTGTGTTAGGCGCTGAAGATTGCCTAAGTTGTATAATAGACTGCATATAGGAGACCACATTAAAATTAAATCCAGACAAGATGGGACATTAGTAGATAGAAAACTGAACTTCGGAATTGAAACTCATCCTAGTTTGGACAGATCCTGCACTTTTGTTAGAAGAATTGTTTACTCATTGGAAATATTCATCACTCAATTTTCAGGTAGTAGCTGTGACATACCATGCATTTACATAATTCTAAATGTGCTAATGTTACTTTTTTTTTACACATCCAATTGGATTGACCCAAACTCAAGAGCACTGGACACTTTGTTTTGTCTTAAGTCCTCTCTCTCTGAGAGCTCTTCTTTTTCTCTTAATGGCCAGAATTTGTGCACTTTTTAAATACTGTATTTTGTTCCTGCTCTGTTCCTATACATTTTCCCTCTCTTTTACACCTTCTACTCCTCCTGAAAGAAAAACACCTTCTTTTGTTCAGCTGCTGTATTGTTTGCTGGTGGCTTCAGAGCGCCAAAATACACATCTCCCATTACTACCACTTCCAATCTGTTTCAGGGTCCTAGCTGTACTGGCAGCTCTGCTGTGCTAGTGGTGGGCAGAAAGCAGCACAGGTGCCTGCAATTTGTAACAAAGCAGCCTGCTCTTCCACAGACTGCTTTTCTAGGCTGGTTTGGACTTGATGACACTTATCTACACCTTGGATGTATTACAGCTTGATTACTACAACATGTGCTACATGGAGCTCTCTTTAGAAGACCAGAGCAAAACACAGAAGGTGGGGTAGTAATTGATGCTGACAACACAACAGTTATTGATGTTGATAACACAAAAGTGAGTTTTGAAATACACATGTTTTCCAGATTTATATTTTAGATATTGACTATCAAAGCTCCAAACAGCTTAGAGTCTGATTGAGTGAAGGCCTCTCTCATTGTGAATCCTGTCCAGCTTTTAAGCTTTTGAAGATGTCTTCAGTGTCAGAGGCCTCAATGGCCCCAATAAAAAACGATAGCAGAATGTCATCACATGCCCAATACATCGTCATATAAACATGGCACTTACAGGCTTGCTGTCTGGTGTAAGTACATAAGACATGCCATTTGCATGATGATGTGTTTGCATACAGGCCACCATTGCTGGCCCTCCCACCCCTGAGACCCTTCTCTTTTGGGACCAATGGGAGAATGTCTTCTGCATTGTTTCTGGGCTAAGATAATCCCATTTGGGCCCTGCTGACTCAGCACAGAGACAATGTTATGTAGAGATGTTATGTAACATCTATAGTTGTTATATCACTTTAATACTAATTTTGTATTCATTAGAGCCCATAACTCCCTCCAAGGTGTGTTGGTGTGCCTGGACCAGGTGGGCTAGTCACCTGGGAAAAGGGATAAAAGGGCAGGATTGCCGGCAACCCCTTCAAGGCAAGCAAGTAACTTGTGTTTCCATTTTTGAAACCATTTAATTTTTTTTACTTTGATCTTTTTTTAAAAAAATGCTAACTATTCATTGGAGCTGAAATGCAAAGATAAATTAAACAAATGTTGAAATTTATATTCTAGCTTTCAACCCCTTTAGTTAGATTAGATGTAATAAATCTAATTTATAGTATTTTTTAAATTACAACAAAAAAGATAAAATGAATACAAACTAAAAAAAATAAAAGATATGCAGAAAAAAATCAAAAAGAAAAATACAAAAGAAAGAAAAAATAAGACAAATATGTAAAGAAATGTATTCCCCCTTCATCACAAGAATAAACAATTTTAGTAACTTATCATCTTCTCTTAAAATATAACAAATGATCTCTTTTTCCCATACCCCATCTCTTATCTATAAATTTTGTTCTGTCCTGGTCAGCAAAATGTCATTAAGGGTTACCAGAGATAACAATATATCTATTTTAACCTTCATCAAATAGGCCAACTTTATCCTTCTCACAAAATTCTTCAAAGATTTAACTTTGTAAATCTAATATAGAAAACTTATCCAGATCACTCTTTTGCTTCTTTATTTTTATATTCCATTTGAATTATTAAGACGTCAGCTAATTTCATTTGTATATCCAGTGTAGCGTCTTTTTCTGCATCATTCCTGCATTAATTCTAAGATCATATTTCAAATCCATCCGGGTTGTTAGTCTATTTGTAATTTTCCAAAATCAAAGCTCTACTCATCCTTTTGCTGTTTATTCCAAAACAATTTAACTTGTACTTGCAACTTCTTTTACTAAGGAACGAAAGAAATTCACTCAATGCCATAAAACTTGTGAATCCAAAGGTTCCTAATAGCCGAAAAGTGATTAAGAAGCAATTTACAAAAGTGATTAGAAATGAAAGTATGTGAACCCAGTGTCCTTTTAAAAGCTCTGACCAGGTTTTGTACAAAAAAAGTGGCTCTCCCGCATCTCTCAGAACATTAAACCCACTGGAGACTGCTTTCTTACAATCTCCTCATAGGGAACAACTGCATGGAACACTTGTGGGTGATCTCAAGTCTCTTTGTCTGGAAAGGAATTACGAAGCCACCCTAGTCACCAGCTTTTCATTTTGCAGCTATTGTTCGTTCTACTTTTAATGGAGATGCTTCATTTTGCCACTTCTTCCCCCAGAAGTCAATGTTTTGAGAATTGCCTTGTGAACTGATTGGATTAATAAATTTGAAATTCATTGAAACTGAATTTGAAACAGAAATTAATTGAATTTATCTTTACTTACATTCCTATTTCATACTTATAAAAATCAAGGAACTGATGAAGGAGCTCTGTTTTTTACAATAACATTCAGAACAGCTCCATGTGTGCTTCGCTATACTTCTTACAAACACTTTATTTTCCAGTGAGAAATATGACTTCAAGAGCAATTACTTCAAGAATAATTCACTCCCACTGGTTAGTTCACACATCATGCTAAACCATAGACTGTTTATTTTTGGTTGAGTGAAAAACATGAACAATGTATTAAAAATCTGACTTAATTATTTATATGAACACACCCTTGAATTAACTTTTTAGAAAAGCAGAATCTGGATCCTATGGTATCTATGCTTTGTTATCCCAGCTAAAATTGGTAAACTTTTCCTTTACTGTAGAGCAAGTTTTACTTCTTTTCTGTGAGAACACTGTGAGTTTTAAAGTATGATTTTGCTTTTCTTTATGATCAAGATATCTTCCTGAAAGAGTGGAGCGTGGGAAGTAAAGGAAACGCCTTTGGCTTCAGTCTTGTAGCTCTCTCTCTCTCTCTCTCTCTCTCTCTCTCTCTCTCTCTCTCTCTCTCTCTCTGTGTGTGTGTGTGTGTGTGTGTGTGTGTGAGTGAGAGAGAGAGAGAGAAATATATTACATGTCAACAGGAATCTGTTTGATACAATTGATACAAATTTATATCAATTTCACAGATTCCCTACAAACTATGTTGACTTAAGAATAGTGTAATAGGTATATTGCTATATCCTGTAGGGGGAGCAGCATTCTGTGATGTACTGTATGAAAAAAATGCTATTTAAAAATTCAGTTGTGTTTCTGGTTTATATTCATAATTTTATGCTGTGAATAATTACAATATTTGAAGATCAGTTGATAATTCCTACACTAGAGATAGTAAAAGCAGAAGTTTCAGTGCAGCTTTTATTAGCAGTAAGTCTATGTAACATACAGAGATTTGATGCCTTATATAAACTTTAGTACAAATGCTGAATTCACAGAAATCACTGTGCAAAATGAATGGTAATTTTTGACCACTGAGCCTAATATGCAATGTGTTTAAAACACATGTTGGGTGGAGACCTCTGTCTAAAGGAAGTATCAGATGCTTATGGTCTCTTACCCCTTCTCTTCTATAAACCACAGCAAGAATATCAAGGGAAGAATAAAATGTTAAACACTCTGTTTTAAAAAGAAAGAAAGGGAAGATGGATTCATGTTAAAAATCTACAATGTTTTAAAACAATATATATGTACTTAGGATATGTATTCCAATGGTTGCTTTACAAAACATAAATTTGAAACCTTTCGGTTATAATGCCTTATGATAAGAACAAATGTTTATCTTTTTTTTCCTGTCACTTAATAGCTGCCCCTGGAATGGTAACAGCACAGCTGTAGGCAGGAAAGGGCAAATAGAATTGGAGCCAAGAGTATTTCAAATATGTCCCTTTGAGCTACTATTCCTTTGAAGCAGTTTCAAGAATCTGAATAGCTAATATTTTTTAGGGCCATGCTTAAGATTGCCATAAAGAAAATTAGTGTTAAGTCTTAAAGGGTGGATTAAATTCACATATCATGCTAAACTAAGGGTTATTGTGTTTTGTTTTGTTTATTTAGTGTAATGCATGAGCAGTGTATGAGCCCACATTAGACAGCATATCTTTGTTGACTAAAGTGCAACATATAGATTTATGCTTACACATGTGCAAAGGTTTACACACGTAGACAAAATCAAACACATATATGGAGGCTGGGTAGAATGGGTTTGTATTGATTCCATTCTGCCTTACAAACATTCTTTCCTTTTTAAAATCATCTTCTATCATTTAAATTTTCCTTTAAATGGTTGGGATTGTTCCTGTTTATCCAATAATAGTGTAAACTATGATATCCCATGGAGTTTTGCCTTAATATTTGTAGCATTAACTTGAGAGGCTAATTGAAGACAAGAAGTTTACCAAACCCTAGTACATCCTCAAAAGTATGCTTGTCCTTGCACCCTAGATTGTCTGCATAGGAAATGTTGGGCTTGGATAAGAGGGAAAGTACTAGTTCCACACTGGAGCACTTAAAGCTGATTTGGATTACCCCAGCCATGAGCTAATCAGGACAGGAAGTCAACACCATGAAGGTACATTCTTTACAAAGAGAGGGCATTTTCCTCCCATGGAAAGCAGGATGTGTGGATGATGCCTTAGTGTTTCTCCAAGTCTTATCCCTTTGGTCCTGGGATTCATTTGTTTCTACATTTTCTAATTTTTCAGCCTAAAACTCCTTCTGGAGTTTTACCTACATTTTATCATCATTAAACTGTCTTGCTCCAACACTTCAGTAGGAAAGAATTTAACTTCCAACAAAGGGAATGGTCTGATCAAGACTCTCTGGGTGAGAATTCATTGTTTGGAACTGAAATCTTACAAAAGAAAAACTACCCTTTTCTCCTTTCTTTAAAAAGCAAGTAACAACTTTCTCGCTCAAAAGAGCAAAAGGGAAGGTGTAAGTACTGCAACTTCAGCAGGCAATGAGTGAGCTGAAGTTACCCTTTGTTGATGCTGTGGTTGCTCGCTTTCTCTTAGTTGTCCTCTTAGCTGATGGTGCCCCACAGAGTTCACTGCAGACATGCTCACCATGTCCTTAAAAGTCTATAATTAGAATTGTCATACTTCTCTCCCTTTTTCTCTTTTTTCATCAGAGACCAGGGTAAATATAACTGAGTTTTGGCAAAGCCAAAGTGTAAGGTAGGGCTTGTGAAAAATAAAATAAAAACTTAAGCTTCTGCATCCATTTATTATCACAGCTGTACTTCTATCTTTTGAAAAAAAAAATATTCCAAGGTAATCCCCTAATTATTATTCATTATTATAGTAGCTGTTTGATATCTACTGAATATATTTTACATTATTCCCAATATTTGCCTATTATTGCCATAACAATATCAAAAGCAGGAGTATTCAATTCTTCTCCTTGGCAGTCATTTTATTATGTAACAAGGATATGACAGCCACAAAATAGGGATGCTTCATACTTTTTTATTGCATTTCTTATAACAGTTGCCAGACTGATAAACTGATATAACTTGAATGTCTTCTCAAGAAAAAGTCCTCTACTGAGCAGAATATTCTGTCTCAATTTTAATGTATAAATCAGAGGAAACATTTTGTATTCATGTATCTTTTCCAGTTTATTTCTTCCATTGTTTTGCACACTAGCTCAAAAACCCAGTCCAAAAAATTGAAAGAGAAATTAGAGCCAAATTACAGAAGAAAGTACATCCTTTTGCCCCTGATAAATTATCAATGAACAGCATCAAAGACCAAATGCAGCAGTCATTCTCAAAGACATTACTGGGGAAAACATTTTCGATTGATTAAGGAATTATAAATTGTTCTGCAGAATTCATGAAGAATTTAGTAAACCTGTTTGTCTAGAGTAAGTAAACCATTCTTCAAATATTTCCTAGGGCTAGTGATACATTTCACTGGCCGGTGTGTGAGATACAGCTGAAAACAGTATGAAACAAGCTCACAAATGGCTCCATAGTCTTACAGTTTAATTAATTAATTCATTCGTTATAGAGTGTGTAACTAGTCTAGACAATAACTCATTCATGTATATATAAGTAATGAACAAATTGCTCTGGGGGTATTGCACAAAGGCCACCTTATTATAAATTACTAAGGATGCCCTTTCTGAAGAAATGAGTAACATTGTAGATTTGTAGCACCAAGAACTAAAGGGATTATAACTTTGAATACAGCCTTAGAACAAATGTCAAAACTGGTGTGGATTTTTCAATAAAAAAGCAGAGCCCACAATAAATATAAATACTATAGAACTCAGTAAATGAAAGGTATTGTGAGAAGCTCTACAACGTTTGATTTGTGATGCAAAATCAGTAAGTTTTTTCTTTTCCTGGATGTGACAATGGCAGTTTGAAAAGCATGCCTTGGTAATTATATCGTATTTTTCCATGCTGAGAAGATAGTGATCCATCTGTAGTTTATCATGAGTACATTGGAAAAATGTTGTTAGCTAAAGGAGGCGTGGCATCTACGTGGAGCATATAGTCCTTCATCACTTAGAACCACGATCTGACTTATAATGTGGGGCAGCCAAGATTCTGGAACAAAATTAAGAAAGGTCAGGAGACATTGCAAAAGCCAGATACAATTGGCAAATTAAGAGAAAATACTATGAACATCTCCCATGTATTTGCTCTGATGAATCCCAGTGAAGTCTCTTATTATTTCTGAAATATGTTACTCCTACCATAGGAAAAACAGTATTGTGTAAAAGCATTTGGTGGAACTATGGGGTTTTTGTTTAGTTCAAATGGCTGAAATGTCTTTTATTTGCCAACTTGGGTGTTCGCACTTTGCTGGATTGCAGAGCAATCAAGAGAAAACTATACACCACAGGATTTGTACAGTAGTTAGTGTTATAAACATTTACCAGTACTGTGTTTTCCATAAGAAAATCAGTCTTTGGCACTCTCTCATGTGGAGTTCTTTAGGATCCACCCCACCGATGGAGAATTCCAAAATGGTGGTTTTGAAAATAAATTTCCAGATTTAGCCACATCTGAAGAATCCACAAAATGCTTCTTTGAAGCTAGGATTAACACCTTCCCCACACTGAACAATAAAAGCAGTATTTATGTCATTTCTTTCCTATTTCTTTTGCTAATACAGTATATATACATGCATATATATATATATATACACAAATACATACATACATGCATACACATGTGTGTGTGTGTGTGTGTGTGTGTGTGTGTGTATGTGTGGTTTTGGTAGAGGGCAGGCAGTGGAAGATTCCAATCAAGAATGCATGGATAAATAAAATGATAAAATCTCAGACTTTCCCCTACATTAAATAAACAAACTTTGGTGGAAAGAATATGTTGGCTAATACAGATTTTAGTTTCCTTTGGGAGATTATGTTCTGTTTCACAATGCATTTCTAATACCTACATTTGGGATCCATTAATATTATATTAGTTACTATGCCAAAAAAGACACTATTTATTAAGGCATTGATGCTTTAAAAATATCTCAGGAAGTGGTCCAGTGAAGTTGTTCAACTGCAAATTTATAACAAATTTATAATTCAACTGCAAAGTTATAACTAGTAGTCAGCACAGGTTTGTTAAAAACAGATCATGCCAAACCAATCTTATTTCATTCGTTGATAAAGTGACTAAACTAGTAGTCCAGCGAAATGCTGTGGATGTGGTATACTTAGATTTCAGTAAGGCATTTGATAAAGTAGACCACAACCTACTCCTTGGTAAGCTAGAAAAGATGGAATAGACAACATCACCACCAGATGGATCTGTAGCTGGCTGGCAAACCATACTCAACGAGTAGTCCTCAATGGCACTACATCCACATGGAGAGAAGTAAGCAGTGGGGTACCAAAAGGTTCCGTCTTAGGCCCAGTACTCTTCAATATCTTCATAAATGACTTAGATGAGGGAATAGAAGGGGAACTCATCAAATTTGCAGATGACACCAAATTGGCAGGAGTATCCAACACCCCAGAAGACAAACTCAGGATCCCAAAAAGATCTTGACAAACTTGAACTCCAACAAAATGAGTTTCAATGTGGAGTAAAGCAAAGTTTTACATTTAGGCAGGAAAAATCAAAGGTACAAGTACAGATTGGGCGAGACCTGGCTTAAAAACAGTAAATGTGAGAGGGACCTTGGAGTCCTAGTGGACGATCACTTGACTATGAGCAGCCAAAAAAGTTAATACAATCCAGGGTTGTATAAACAGAGGCATAGAATCAAGATCACACAAAGTATTAGTACCGCTTTATAAAACCCTAGTAAGACCACACCTGGAATACTGCAGCCAGTTTTGGTCACCATATCACAAAAAAGATGTTGAGAATTTGGAAAAAATTCAGAGAAGAGCAACTAAGATGATTAAAGGCCTGGAGACTAAAACATATGAAGAACGGCTGCAGGACTTGGGTTTGGCTAGTCTAAAGAAAGGAAGAAATAGGGGTGACATGATAGCAGTATTCCAGTATTTGAGGGACTGCCACCAAGAAGAGGGGGTCACATTATTCACCAAAGCACCAGAGGGCAGGACAAGAAACAATGGTTGGAAACTGATCAAAGAGAGAAGCAACCTGGAATTACGGAGAAACTTCCTGACAGTGAGAACAATTAACCAGTGGAACAGCTTGCCTCCAGAAATTGTGGGTGCTCTATCACTGGAGATTTTTAAGAAGAGGCTAGACAGTCATTTGTCTGAGATTGTATAGGTCTCCCTGCTTGAGCAGGGGGCTGGACTAGAAGACCTCCAAGGTCCCTTTCAGCTCTATTCTATTCTAAATCATAGCCACAAAGATAACCTAGCTTTAATATTTAACTAAATGAGTTCCAAAGAATGCTATACATTCAAAGCTGAAATACTATTTGAATGGAGGGTCATACCATTTAATACAACTGATATGTAGTTTTGGGCATTCTTATGGATTTGGTGCTCACTGTAAAAGTCTATACACTGAAGTGTTTTTTGTACATTTAACTAGCTCATTAATGCAGCTGCCTCTAAGAAAACTTCTCTTGACCTCAATTACTCATGCCATGGTTATAGTTAGGCTTCATGCACTCTGTGTTAGGGGACTGCCTTTAAAATAATATCCAGAAAGTACAATTAATGTAAAATATGGCAATGAAAACATTTTGATAATCTAGGTATTTGGTATTTCAACATAAGATTATGTTATTAAATATTTGTCTTTTTCTAGAAAAAAGTTTTTTTAGTTAAAATTACATTTTTTCTGGAAAGAAAGCAGTTACTTTAGAGCTGTTGCACTTTCTTGTATAATGTCAAGCTTGATGTACTTTCCAACATCAAACAGTCTTCATAAAATGTCAATAATATGTTGTGTTTATGGAATGTTGTTACTGCTTCTCTGGCTCTCATGCTCCATCACATATATTTTAGTGCTTCAGAGATACTGTGGTCAGCCACCACCCTGTTTACATGCATTTTCCTTTCCTTCTACTACTGATTTTCAGTTAGCTATATGCATATCACAATAATCTCTTTTTTTCTTTTTCTCCCTCTGGAAATATTTTTTGGGGAGGGTTCATTTCTCTGAACATTCTTTTGTTCTATCATGAAGGCATAAACAGACTTAGGATTAGCTAAATATCTATATATTTAGTTAACACTTTTGCAATTCTATGGATCCCTATAGTTCACAATTTATGAATACTCCAGCTAGTGTGGACGGATGTTTGACTTTGGAAAGAGGCATTTCATGAGCTGGAGACATGTGCCCAAACCAGGAAAATGTCCTGGCTTCTAGGAGTCCATCTTAGCTTTCAACCACAGCAGTGCAAGTAGTAACATTGGAAACAATTTCCAAGTTTGCCAATTCTATGCTTGAATGATGACTTCAGCAGGTCTACCATATCTGGCTGATAAAAATCCAGATGACCACAACATGTCAACAAAAAATTAAAGTTTAGAAATGCTGCTGTTCATTAAACATTCATCCAGATTTTTTCAGTCCAATTATGATAGCTCTAACTTGAATACTGTGCTTGAGGTGGATTGTGCATCATCATCATCACCAGTACTTCAGGAAGCAATATTTAGAGAATAACATTAGGTTATCACACTGTCTTGATGTTGCCTAGATTTTCTTTCATTCATAAAGATAGGTATTAACTCCTCATTGAATAGGAGATGAG
This sequence comes from Azemiops feae, assembly GCA_023970755.1. Taxonomy (NCBI): domain Eukaryota; kingdom Metazoa; phylum Chordata; class Lepidosauria; order Squamata; family Viperidae; genus Azemiops; species Azemiops feae. The sequence continues at coordinate 732,928 of JALGBA010000341.1, read as the reverse complement.
GAAAGAAGAGGAAAATTATTTTGTTCTCCACATTCATGTTGATGGATAGGGGAATCTATTGATCGTTGGTTATTTCTTCACTTGGTCTGACCTGGGTGAAAATCGTACTTTACGCAATGAAAGAGCACAATGAAGAGGGATCAGAAAGTGTTTGGAGTGTTGAAAGTTGCATTGTTACAGAAACAGCCTTCCCAAACAGTCTTTCCTCTTCTCCTTTTCCAATTCCTACAACAGCATTATTTGTCTGGAACTCTTGGGAAATTCAGCTATATTTTTAAATGTTTAAATATACAAAAGATAGTGTGCCTCATTTTTTATTCTCAGAAATCTTGTTGGCTTATCTGCAGCCATTTTTCATTTTTGTTCAGTCAGTGTTGGGCTTTAATTTTAATTTAGGACTGAAACAACTGGCTATGTACAACTAATATAGTTGATCTGTTTGTGCTTAAAAGGAAGGACTCTCTCCCTAATTCAATAAATAGTTTCCAATTTTTGTTTCATTTAGTCTTAGTGAAATAAAAAATTACAATTGGCACATCTTGCTACAGTTCAGTATATAGAAAAATGTCTTTGCCATTTATGTCCCCAAAACAGTTTTCAATGTTATCCTGCTCTAATAAAGCAGTCATGCAATCAAAGAGGGAAATAGAAGATTGAAATGCACATAATATGCCTAGTTCTCAAGACTAAAGCTGAGTTACCTTAACACTTTTCAATGTATTTTCTCAGACAGTTAAATCAGGTTTATGACTGAGGTAATTGTAACAAATCTAGGTTTACTGGGAAAGCCCATGTGAAACCTAAAACAATATATTTTATCCAAATTAAATCTAGACAGATTGTTTCACAGAGAGTAACTACAATCAAAAGATCTCCCTTCAAGTCATTCTCTACGTAGAATGCAGAAACATATAGGCTTTTGATAGTTACCACATCATTTAAACATTGCTCTATAATACATACTATAATACATATAATATGGATGAGCCTATGTAAGTTGAGCTACACATCTTTTTTAAACTGTAGTATGCTAATTTTAGGATTTTTTAAATTCCTACTTTCATCTGTTTCCCAACAAAAATGTCATAAAACTGAATTTTCATTTCAGCAATTATAGTTGGGAATGAGTCTGAACTTGAAGTGCTTAAAAAAATAACTTGGGCATCTTTCAGGTAAGAATCAATGGCAAGTTAGATCCTGTAGATATAGATATAGGTATAATTTGGATGATATAGATATAGATATACAGTAGATATAAAAGAAAAGCTATAGGGAAATTGACTGGAGACCTAAAGCAAATTAATGACAAAGTAGAAGTTTTGGAAACTTCCAAGTCATAAATGGAAGTCATGAGGTCATGAAGAAAGATTTGGACAGTATAGCATTACTGGAATTGAGACAAAAAGAATTTTGTTTAAGACTTAAGAGTGGTTCCAGAAGAACATGAAAAAATATTAGACAAGTCTCTAATTTCTTGGGTTGGGATGAAGATGACATTGAGATAAGAGTTAGATAAATTTTATAGGGTTAATAGACATTTTGCAAAATTAAGAAATATTCTCATGAACTTTGTCAGGAAGAAAACCGAGATCAAGTTTTGTAGAAGCATTTTAATACTAAATTGAGGAGTGATAATACAGATGTGAGTAAATGTCAATTAAAATGCTATGCTAAGAGAAAAGGTCTTTTTTTTCCTGACAAATGTAAACACAAGAAAATTCTATTTAGATGGGATAAATTCAATGGTGAGATTCAAATATGTGAAAAACCAGTTCTCTGTGTGGATGCCGCTTCTGGAAGTCCATTCTGGGCCTGGGCAACAAAAAAATTAGCTACTGGTTCTGCTGAAGTGGTGTGAACCTGCTGAATCCCACCACTGGATAAATTAGAAGGGGTGATTTCTACTTTTAAATAGCAGAAATTCAGACTGAACTCTGTAGAAAGTAATAATGTTTTGAAAAAATTTAAAGAAGAATTGGAGCAAAATGGATGGGAGAAATAAAATTGTCACTACTGGAGCAAAAGACTGGAGCAGAATTTGAATTTGCAATAGCAATGAACATGTAATTGCTAAAGTGTGTACATTTTTCTTGAAATATGAAATAAGAAGCCAGAATTTTTCCTTTTAATATTGATGGATACACAATTACTAAAAAATCATGGAAGATTATTTCAATAGATGATTACTGCTGTGAGATTACTATATGCACAAAGATGGAAAGATTCGGCATTATGCATTATGGAGGGATTGTTGGTAAAATTGACAGATCTTCTGACATAGTTGAATTGACTAGAGGAAAGATAATATCTCCATCTATTACTGAATGGAAATCCCTTATGTACTTTTGGCATAAAACAGAAAAAATGAACTTATTATTTATGGCTTTAATGATTACATAGGATAGAATATGGAAAGAAGAGAGTCATGATGCAACTTTACAGAGGCTAAAATGCAATTGTACTTATAATTGCTATGAAGAATATCAGAAGCCAGTTCTTTATATCTTTATATCTTGCTCTTTTTTCTACTTTCTTTTTTCTTTTTCACTTTTTTCATTCTAATTTAGTTTGTTGTAGTTCTTATTATTGTTCTTGAAATTTTTAATAAAAATAGTGGTCCCATGTTACTTTATTTGAGAAAGAGAGAGAGAGAGAGAGAGAGAGAGAGAGACTTGGAGCCAGAAGTTGTTCACCTTTGAAAGACTATCAGGCGATTCAGCCTGATTCCAGCCAACTATTGTTACCTTTTACTTGAAAATCATTGGAAGAAAAGTCTGCCAGTAAAATTTATATTACTTTCCACCTAGCTTGCATCATTTTTTTGTACTCCTGCTTGAAACCATGAAATAGAAACTCTTGGCAGCTATTTTTTAAATGCTGTTTCACATTTAACAGTTTTTTAAATGGAACTCTTGGAATGTAGCTCAGTAGGCTTTTAATCCATAGTTTTTCATTCTGACCATTTATTTCTCTTGCAGTGATACATTTCTTTTCTCTTAGTAGTCTAAAGATGAACTCAATTGGATCCCCCCTAAAATATGTAGCTGGGATATAACATATCATGTACTGGTCCAATTTAAACAGTACTTGTACTACTTGAAGTTAAAGCATGTTTCTGTTTACTATTTTATTAAAATTTCAGTTTTCTAATTATTTTTAAATAAAGATTTGGGAGATATGGGTGCATAAATCTTCCAAGAGCAGTAATTAAGGAAACAGGTTTTGCAAGAGTCTTATTTTGCATCATTTTCTTTGCCTAAAGAAAATCAAACTTGACTAAAACTTTTTTATTCATTAGTGGTAGCTGAAAAAAAAGTACCAACATATCTCAGTCGGCTTTTAACATCTAACCTTAAAAAGAGAGAATCAGGGTAGATAATCTAAATTCCAGTTCATGTGGAAGTCTTTATTGATGTGTAATATCTCCTTGCTACAGACAGTCCTGTTGCATCCATGAAGTCTGAATCTTCTGTGATACAAGAAACATATCTTAGAGTGGGAAGAATTTGCTCGTACAGTATTACATGTCTGATCTATTCAATAGGGCTGTAGAAATTACCAATGTCTGATAACTGTAGTGGGGGGAAAGAAAGAAAAAGAAAAGAAAAGAAAAGAAAAGAAAAGAAGGAAGGAAGGAAGAGAAAGAGAGAGAGAGAGAGAGAGAGAGAGAGAGAGAACATGGGAAAAACATCAGGAGCTGGACTGGCAAATCCAAGAACTGTAGAAATGGCAAGTATTTGCTTTTTTTCTGGCAGTAGAGAAAGAGAGAATGCATACCTTTCAGATGTAAGTCCAGCTTAGTTCAGTGGTGCACTTTTACTTCAAGCTAAGTGGTATAGAATTGCAGCCCTCATTGTTGATACAATAATCAGATATTTTAATCACAGTAAGCCTGACTGAATTCTCTGAAACATACTCCTGACTATATGTCTGTGCAGAATGTAAGTTCGATGCAAGAAATAACCGATTCAGATAACTGGTTGACATGAAGTTCATAGATGGCTTTCGCTCACCAGGAGGTCCAAGTTTATATTTTATATAAAAAAATTCTACATTAAAATCTTATTGGAAGAAGGACAGGGGTTAAATGAAATAAACCACCAAAATGAACAACATTGCTAGCTTTGGAATGCAATAAATCAAATAAAGTTGGCAGATTTGAGAGTATTATGGAGTGGTGGAAAATTGTTAGTTATCTCTTGCTCCCTTATTTACCCAGCCTGGAGAGAAGTGGTTCAAATTTTTGCTCAGATTCTGCCATGATTGGCTTGACATGTTAAAGAGGACCATTTATGCTTCTAAACTAAACTATCTTATGTTCTGTTCTAATTGCACTGATGATTTCAAATGTGATTCTTATGTGGTAGAAAGATTACAAAACAATCATACCTTTTTATATTAAAAAAGACAAATTGGAAAAGCAAATCCAGATGTATTTGCTTTATAAAAGGATTTATTTTTCGTAAGGTCACAGATCTTTTCTTTTATAAAGTTTTCAAATTCTAAGTTCAATCATTGGACCTAGTCCAAGGGCCACTGGCATGTTTCACACAAAAAGCCCTGAGAGAAAACATCACTTGTATGCTTGTGTGCACACATACACAAACACACGCACACGCACACACGCACACACTTTTCTAATACATAAGTTGCATATGTCTTTTTTGCTTTGCCTGAAAATACGTTCTGTTTTTAAAATTAGTATTGTAAGATAATTAGAGATGAAAGCTGAAGCGTGATTAGTACTTCTGTTTTTCCACTTGGGTTTCAGTATGAGAGGACTTGGCCCAGCCAAAACTAAAGAGCTCACCTAAAATTCTTTTGAATAATATTTCCCCAAAGATATGAGCTTCAGAGTAATAGATGAAAGCTTCTCTTCAGCTTCTCTTCATTAGCTTTTCCATATGCTCAGAACTAAACATGCTATTTCAATATGTGCAGCTTCATATTTCAAAGATGACAGAAGCAAGTTGGTCTTGCATCTACCACTTTGTCACCCTCATCCATCCATTCCTGCCCAGTAGCAGAGCAAATGAAGCTATTTGTCCGTTTCATGTTTGCTAAATGTATGTATCTACAGATGGCAAAGATTTACAAGATATATACTTGGCTTGTGACCAACGAATACATTCTGAGAAATGTAGAGTGGTACAATTTTGGTAAAATTGCACCACTGCAGAACATAAATATAGGGTAGCCAGAAAAGAAGCCTTTCTCGGGAAAGAAATCACATGGAGAAAATTGTGTAAAGGAAGACATATTTTATTATACAATTGTATAGTATGACCTGCTCTGAGCCTTGGGGTTGGATGGGATCAAAAGCACAATAAAATAATATAAACCTGTGATACGTTATGAGGATGCTTCAGAGAATTTGGCCAATTTTTAACATACAAGATAAGACAGCTGTTTTCTTTTCTCAAAGTCTTTTGTTGGCCTAAATAACCATTGATTTAAAAATGTTATGAAAAATATGAATGTGAATAATTGGGTCTTCCACATTAAATCTGAAAGCCAGTTTAGAGTAGTGGTTAGGGAATCAAGCAAGAAACTGGGAGTTCTGGACCTGCCTTGAGTATGAAGCCAGCTGGGTTAGTTTGGTCCAGTCACACTCTCTCAGTCCTAGAAAGGAGTCAATGGGAAACCACTGTTGAAAAACCTCGCCAAGAAAACTGTAGGACTTGTCTAGAAAATTGCCAGGAATCAGGATGGTTGGCAGAAATATCAAATAGCACATTACTACTTGAAAAAAATTATTAGCACAGTCCTAATTTTGTGGTTGCCCCAAAATTAGTCCCATTCCGCCCACTAGGACTTACTCCAGAAACATTTTCAAATATATCAGCAATATATTTCTTCTTAGTAGCAGCCTATTCCCATTGCAGTACCTTTCTCCTGAAACCTAACAGATCTAACTCCTAGTCTTCTGAAAAGTTTTCAATCTCTATACGGAAGAAATAGAAACCAAAGCCCTAAGCTCCTTCACAGGAATTTCACCCACTCACTGATATATGTCTGAGGATGATACTTGGGTCAAGATTAAAACACAGGAAGTGGAAGTCTTCACCAAAAACACCAACACTGTGGACAGGTACATTAAGTTCACATGGGAAGAAGTTTAGGAAAATAGTTTGGCTTTCCTGGACTGTGCAGTACACATTAAGGAAGGCAAAAGCCTCAACATTGAAGTATTCAGAAAAACCACAAAACACACACAGATCAATATTTACATTTTGATTCTCATCACCCACTGGAGCACAAAATGGGAGTGATCAGAATCCTAGACCATCGGGCTGAAAGTTTTCCTATCAGCAAAGAGGGAAAAGAAAAATAACTAAAACATATCAAAGAAGCCCTCAGAATCAGTGGCTATCCAATTGGGACTTCATCAGATTTAGGAAAAGATCCAACAGGAGCTCCTCCATAATAGACAAAGAAGAAAACAACAAACAAAGCAATGTCGTCATTCCATACATTGCAGGAATATTTGAAAAGCTTAGGAGGATTTTCAACCAACAGAACAAACATGCACACTTTAAACAGAAGAATACATTAAGGCAGAAGCTTGTCTACCCTAAGGATAAAACACCAAGATACAAATTGAGCAATGTGGTATAGCTGTGCAATGCAGTGAGACATGTGCAAATCTGTACATTGGTGAAACAAAGCAACCACTTCACAAATGCATGGCACAACACAGGAGAACAAACACATCAGGACAAGATTCAACAGTCCATCTGCATCTGAAAGACAAAGGTCACTCTTTTGAAGACAGAAAAGTCACATTCTGGACAAAGAGGATCACTGATTTGAAAGATGGGTCAAAGAAACCATCTATATTAAAATTGAACTGCCCTCTCTTAACAGAGGAGGAAGGATACAATACCAAATATCCCGTCTACAACATAGTCCTTTCATCAGTCCCAGCAAGGTTCCACACCCATTTGCATTCTCATTTAGGTGATCCTGTGTGAACAGATGAACCCCCAAGTGGTCTCAACGACTCTCAGAGAGCTAACAATCAAATTTCAGAGTGCTAACAACCAGATGACCCCACCATTCAGCCAGAACTGAAGAAGCTTCTTGGATGAGAAGCAAAATGTCTTCAAGGAAAAACACAGTAAAATCCAGTTGCCTTTTGAAAAGCACCTTTGGGACAACCATGAGAATCTTTATAGACATTAAACCATTTCATAGTTGGGGATATCCTCAACATTTTTGGAGACAAAAGGACAATGGGATTGGGTGTGTGTGAGGAAGCATAAGAAGTCAGACTTATCACATCTATGAACAGGGCTGGAATTGCCACTTTCTCCTCTGTTTTATATAAGGTGTTTGAGTATTTATTTCTTTGAAAAACTTAAAAATATCAACTATAGAATTTACTCAATAATAACTCTTGGGATGTTCCTGATTCAAAATGGTAGGGATCTGTACCATGTGTTTTCAGATCCTGTTCAAAGGGGTTTTGAATGATTTCAGAAATTTTTCAAGTGGTGCAAATTATTTTTTCCAGGGATGGGGTGGAGCTTTTAACTACTGCATAAACTGGAAAATGGGATGCAGGGAAGGTATTATTCTTTCATAATTTAACTACCAGCAATTTATTTCAATGTTGAAATGTACATAAAAAATAAACATGGAGAAAATAGATCAATATTATGAATTGCAAAAGTTCAAAATCCATTTTTAGTATTTGTCTACAGAACAATGTGCATGGCTATGTCAGAAATAAGTAAAATCTTCCGTGAAATCAATAATAAAATAGTATTTTCTCAAAAAAATGTTTACTTTTTTTTTAGGGATGCCTGACTTCACTCTTCTAATAGTAAATTGTTGTGACAAATTTTTAGAAGTCAGACAAGAATATTTTAGTTACTAATTTCCTTGGTATGTCATGCACACACAAAGAGCAATATACAAGATCTATTGAACTGCTAAGTTCTTGAGTTAATTGCATCTCAGTGAATATCTATTCTTCAAGTTCCTTTTTTAAAAAAAAACATTGTTACTGGTCCTGCCTTACTGTCATATATGTTATTTGCTGTGGAGACTAAATAAAATAAATACTTAATATTGTGCCATATAAAGCTAATAAAAACCTTCATGGAACTGAGATGGCACAAATAATTAGCTACTCTTCCCACCCGCATAGCCTCAACTGAAATCAAGTGTGTACTGCTGTTTTTTCTTTATTAACAATAGCAATGTTAGGAATTACAGTCACGGAACTTACACATTACATCTAAATCTGTCTAGAATGTTGCTCTGAGATTGTATTTTTTTTTTTCAAAATTTCTGTTCTCAGGTAAAGGCATCCTCAGGATCCAACTCTTTCATCCAAATGATGATGTTAGCATAGTGCTGGTGGGATGCAAGCACTACCCCTTTTATGTGTTTGTGTAACATGCATAGTCTTGACCTCCCATGAAGACAATTTTGTAATTTAATTATTAGTTTCAATTGACTTTTTAAATAGTTTTTTTTTCTTTTTTTTAAATGTGGAGTAGATTTAAGAACAGACAGATAATCTCCAGTTTGCAATGGCAACTGGAACTAGAATTGCTGTTGCTGAATGATATGTTGTAAAACACTATGTCATGTGACTGTTCCACTTAGTGATAGCAGTTCCAGCAGTCCTGGTTGCCATTGTTAAGTGAGGACTATGCAGGACTTACAGGACTGCAACTTATGTCTTCCTGCTGTCTTCTCCATTTACTTTTCCTGTAGGAAGCTGGCAGGGAACTTCAGAAATCACCATCACATGGCTGTGGGGACACAGTGATGGCCAAAACACCAAGGACTGTCATAACTACTACTTGTTCAATGCCATTGTAAGTTTGAATGGTTGCTGATTGAGTGGTCATTAAATGGCTTGACCTGTAGAAGAATAAATGGCTTAACAAGAAACATATCTTTTATTCAATTGTTCAAAAACAAAACATTTCAGAATGATCAAGTATATCTTCTATGTACAATTATTTAGCTATTTTTTCTTTCATAGAAGCATATAATTAACTATATAGAGATATGATTAAGTTATTTCCCCCACCTTGTGCAATCTTTATACTAACTCCTATTTTAAATATTGTTTTCAGTTTTGATTATTGGATGGCTATGCTTTTAAATACATTGGTTTAATATTTCCTGTTGTTTTTGTAAATAAAATAAATAGCAATAAGTTACTGTATCAACAAGCATGTATTTTGTCTGTTACCCATGCTTGTTAACTAGCTGGGTAGCTGGGTAGCTTTTGTGAACTTTTAACAACTTTTCAGCTATGCTCTGGATAAAATGCAGTCTTCTGGCAGAACAGAAAAATCTGCTTTGTTTTCACCTGCTCTTCTTAATAAGCACTGCTAGAAACATAAGACATTTGATACTGTGTCAAAGGAATGCTTTCCTTTCCAGAGAAACAAAGCCTATACTTTCAGATGCTTGAAATCTATTCCTAAAAAGAGACAGTTATATAGTGATCGGTGATGTCTGCATTTGAAATAGTCTGTTTAACACATCTGTTAATCCTTTTACATACAGTATCTGTATCACTTTGCATTTGTAATTCCAAATGTAAGATTCCATTTTGCAAACTACTGTGTATTTTCACTTTGAAGTGAAGGTGATAGAAATTACACAACTTCTCTACTCCATAATTAGAATCATGCCTATAATTAAGTTTAAAAATTCTTCCAAATTCTATTCAGGCTCTGTATAGCAGTTTTGGAATGGAACAAACTCATCTAACCCATACCAAAAATCTACATTGTTTGTATTGGCTCATAATTCACACAAAATGAACTTGTAATCTCAACATAACTCATTCAGCTCAACTTCTGTTTATTGTTTATTGTAGAATTCATCTTTAGTATCTTTGTTATGGTATAATCATAGACTGAATAAAAGCAAGATGCATAACAAAACCTTTCTATATATATTATATACATCCCTTGAGTTCAGGTAGAAAATTAGTAACTCTGATATAAATTTGATTTAATTTGGATGTAAGACAACCATTTATATTTCAAATATTGTACATTAGAAAGTTTGGGATAATAACCAAGAGATGTCAAGGACATCTTATTTACTACCATCTTTTGCTCCACAAAGAAAGAAAATACATAAAATTTGCCATAGGAACAAGCAAACCTCTTCACTCTATCATCGTACATCTCATGATTGCTATCTTGAAATTTTGCCAAGTGTCCATTTTGGCCAGGCTGGATGCTACCTTGATGAGCCACTACAAAGGCACTCTTACATTTGTAAGATTCCCTTTAACAATTTTTTGTGCTTGGTGTGAAGTGTAAATCCATCTTACCCATTTTATAAAGTTCTCTAGAAAATTCCTATCTTCTAAAACTTTGAACAAAAAAGCTAAATTCAAATTGTTAAAGGCCTTCTCTGCATCTAAGAAAATCAGTGCAGCTTGTTTTTCATTATGCTTTCATTCCAAAATATCCAACATGTTTCTAACACTGTCTTTTAGCTGTCCTTTAAGTAAAAATCTGTATTGATCCTCATGAATAAATTCTTGCAAAATTATTAGCAATTTGTTAGCTAGAACCATTATGAACAACTTATAGTCTTTATTCAGTAATGGTATTGGCGTATACTGTAGTTTCTTCTTAAAGTCAAATCTTGTCCCTCTTTATGTATTAAGACTATAATGACCTCTTTCCAGCTCTCTGGTATCTTTCCTTCCTTCATCATATTCTGTAAAGTTGTAAAAATTCATCCTCATAACAAACCAATAATCCAACTGATCCAGGCACATTTCCTAGTTTAATCCTTTTTATAGCTTGAGAAACTTCTCTTATTGTTATAGGTCCATTGTAATCTGTCTCTGTTCCTCTGTAATCCTTGGTATTTTTTTTCATTTATTTTCTCTAGAGGGATGTTGCTTTTTATAGAAATTGATATAATATTGATGTAATGCTTTTTATATGGCTGCATTGTTCATTAATACACCATGTCCCACTTATAACATCAATATATTTTTTTTTCTTTTCTTTTTGTAATTTATATACTAGCCATTTCCCTGGTTTATGTTGAGATGGGAGAAACTCCAACTATTATTGCTGGGGAGAATTTCTGTAGTAAAAATGAATGTTATTTCTAGAATTATGTTTTTGTTTCAGTCAAACAGATTTTAGAACTAATGCACCATTTAAACAGTGACAGAAAAATGTACATTTGTACGGCAGGAGAAAAAAACTAAAAGTTCAATATAAAGTGTTATAAGATACAACAGAAAGAGGAGAATTGGGTCTATCTGAATTGAAATTATATTTTATAATTTGCCGTTTGATTCAGATTAAAGAGTGGATACTGCTGAAAAATGAAAGACTTTTAAAGTTAGAAGGACATGAATATTTGGGTGGCATGAATAATTGTGGTACTATAAAGTCAAGATTAATGTGGATTAAAAAAAATCATTATGTTATACATACCATATTGAGAATATAGAATAGATTCAAAACCAGATTGTGTCTGAAAGCACCACTCTAGAACTCAGACTAAGAAGCATTTTATAGATAGGAAATAATAGCCAAACACCAATGGCTATTCTTATTGTGAAATATTAGAATTTTATCAAGGGCAATGTAAGATAGGAGAAGAATTGTTGGTAGAGAAATATGGTTGTCAATGATTCTCTTATTTACAGTTAATAATAATAATAATAATAATAATAATAATAATAATAATAATAATAATAATAATAATAATAATAATAATAATAATAATAATAATAATAATAATAATAATAATAATAATAATAATAATAATGATGATGATGATGATGATGATGATGATGATTGATGATGATGATGATGATGATGATGATGATGTTGGAAGGGACCTTGGAGGTCATCGAGTCCAACCCCCTGCTCAGGCAGGAAACCCTATACCATTTCGGACAAATGGCTGTCCAGTCTCTTCTTAAAAACTTCCAGTGTTGGAGCATTCACCGCTTCTGGAGGCAGGTTGTTCCACTGGTTAATTGTTCTAACTGTCAGGAAGTTTCTCCTCAGTTCCAGGTTGCTTCTCTCCTTGACTAGTTTCCATCCATTACTTTTGTCCTGCCCTCAGGCGCCTTGGAGAATAGCTTGACTCCCTCTTCTTTGTGGCAACCCCTGAGATATTGGAATACTGCTATCATGTCACCCCTAGTCCTTCTTTCATTAAACTAGACATACCCAATTCCAGCAAACGTTCCTGATATGCTTTAGCCTCCAGTCCCCTAATCATCTTTGTTGCCCTTCTCTGCACTCTTTCTAGAGTCTCAACATCTTTTTTACATCGTGGTGACCAAAACTGGATGCAGTATTCCAAGTGTGGCCTTACCAAGGCATTGTAAAGTGGTATTAATACTTCACGTGATCTTGATTCTATCCTTCTGTTAATGCAGCCCAGCACTGTGTTGGCTTTTTTGGCAGCTGCAGCACACTGCTGGCTCATATTTAAGTGATTGTCCACTAGGACTCCGAGATCCCTCTCACAGTTACTACTATTGAGCAAGGTACCCCCTATACTATACCTGTACATTTGGTTTTTCTTGCCTAAATGTAGAACCTTACTTTTTTCACCATTGAATTTCATTTTGTTAGATAGCGCCCAGTGTTCAAGTCTGTCCAGGTCCTCCTGTATCTTAAGCCTGTCTTCTGGAGTGTTGGCTATTCCTGCCAGCTTGGTGTCATCCGCAAATTTGATGAGTTCCATCTATCCCCTCGTCCAAATCGTTGATGAAGATGTTGAAGAGCACTGGCCCAGAACAGAGCCCTGGGGCACCCCACTGCACACTTCCCTCCATGTAGATGCGGTTCCATTGAGGACCACACGCTGAGTACGGCCGGTCAGCCAGCTACGAATCCATCTGGTGGTGATGCTGTCTAACCCACATTTTTCTATTATCAAGTAGTAGGTTGTGATCTACTTTGTCAAATGCCTTACTGAAGTCCAAGTAAATTATATCCACAGCATTCCTCTGATCCACTAATTTTGTCACTTGGTCAAAGAATGCAATAAGGTTTGTCTGGCATGATCTGTTTTTGACAAACCCATGTTGGCTTTTAGTAGTGATTTTGTTTGCCTCTAGGTGTTCGCTGATTGGTTGTTGATTATCTTTTCCAGAATCTTCCCAGGTATTGAGGTCAGGCTGATAGGTCTGTAATTTCCTGGATCCATTTTTTTTCCTTTTTGAAGATGGGAACTACATCAGCTCTTTTCCAGTCCTCTGGTAGTTCCCCAGTGCTCCAGGATCTTTGAAAAATATAGTTCAGTGGTTCTGAGATCACATCTGCCAGTTCCTTGAGAACCTTGGGGTGTAATCCATCTGGTCCTGGTGATTTGAACTCGTCTAGGCTGGACAGGTGCTCACTTACCATTTTCTTGCCTATCTTAACTTGTGTTTCTATTCTGTTTTTTATGGCCCTAAAGATTCAAAGTAGAAAGATTCAAAGTAGACAAAAGAGTTTATGTTTTTGAATATTATAGGATTGAGTTTGAAACAAATGATATGTATGTAATTGCTAAATTGTAGAAATTTTCATTAAATTTGAAAAAGAACAAGTAAAAGAATGTATAATAAGGCTAAATTTTTTGTTATAATACACAGATGGAACAGTAGGAAACATGTGGCTGAAAGAGCTAAAATTTTACATTATGCTATAAGCATAAAAAGATTTTTTATTTTTTTCTTACTTTATATTAGATTGTATTAGCATTTATCTTCATTTTTGAAAATCTTTAACATATATACACATGCAAACCTGGTCATTTGTGTGTGTGTGTGTATATATATATATATGTTTTCTGAGGTTTTCACGGGTGTTTGTATGTAGGTCTTTGGTAATTCGGGTTTTCTCCTGTGTAAAATTGGAAGTGTCTTGGCGACGTTTCGACGAAGTCTCATTTGTCATCTTCAGGCTGGCGTCTTCAGCCTCGTGCTTCTAGGAGCAATGTGTGATCGCAGCTGTTTCTTCCTTTTAACTGCCAGTGGGGGTATGAACTGATTGGGTGGGAGCTTGGCTGTGTTCTGATTGGGTGGAGGTGTGTTCTGATTGGTTAGGGGCTTGGCTGTGCTCTGATTGGATGGGGGGTTGGCTGTGCTCTGATTGGATGGGGGTGTGTTCTGTTTGGGTGGGGGCTTTGTTGTGCTCGGATTAGTCTGAGTTGCAGCGGGATTTGAGATGGAGAGCTGCATTGCTGTTGTTTGGCTTTGCGTTCGTGGTCGTGCCATATCATCAAAGTGGGTGTCAGTTTGCTTCATGTATGGATTGGAGGGGTTTGAAATGGCTAATGATGCAGCTGTGGTCTGGTTTCTGGTTTGTGGTCGTGCCTCATCATCGGTGTGGGTTTGGGTTTGCTTTTTGCATGGATGTGTGGTGGTGACATCCTGTGTGGTTTTCGTGAGTGTGGGTCTAGTGTCATTCTTTGTGTTAGGGACTCGTTTGTCAATAAGGGTGGGTTTCCTGCCGCCTACCAGCCATTTGGAAACCAAAGACCTACATATATATATTCTTGTAAGGATGGCTCAGTAAAGTCCTTGAGTCATACAGTATGTACCTTAATTCTCTCTCTACGGGGATATATTGGATCAATTTTATTTACGTTATCTAGAAGAAATTCATTGGCAGAACTGGATTTTTATTTCTTTATTCTCCTGTCTGACCATTGGTCAGATATATCCTTCCAAGCTGCTGAATTCTGTAGTTTACTGGGCAACAATACGGAAGTGCCTTGCTATTCCAATCATCTATGATTTTGTTTTACTTCTGACTTCTATATGAGATCCAAGACTCTTAATGTTCCCTAGTGATATTCTATCAAGTACTGACTAAGTTAAACCTGCTTAGTTCTGGCAGATACTACTACAGCTGAGGTGTTTCTGCCTATATTTACTATATTTCATGATACAATGGATAAATTTTAAATTTTATTTAATCAACCATATTAATTAGCTGTATGTACTTTTGCTAATATTCATGGTAGAAAATTACAGATTTCTGATAATTAAGCATTATTCAAACTATAAAAAATCAATGTAAGGAATGTGGTGTATTTCATGCTTAAAATACAATATTATCTTTTTTTTACTTGTGACTCCGCTCCGTCTATTAATTTTACAATTCTAACATAAGTTATACATATTGTTTGGATTGCTCACAATTCCTTTTCCATTACTTTGCTTGAAATGTTATATTAACCGTTTTCTTATTTCCAAACAAAGTATCTTTCTATAGTTCACCACTATCACCTGATCTGCTGGACAAGGGAAACATTTAAAGTTTCTGTAGTCTTCTGTACCTAATGGGAAATAACCATTGTTCCGATTATACTCACTAACTACATAAAGATATGTAGGCCTGTTTTATCCAAGATTTATTACTCCCACAAAAGCTCTCTCAGCATGGGAAATTAAATATCCATAACCTCTGGGCCTGAAGCCATTATAATCCACAGTTAAATAGATGCTTACACACAATATGTAATTTTAAAGAAATGTGTGCATTGTTGAAGAATTCTCTGGCAATTTCTATCTAGTCGTTATTATGTTCTACATTCAGAGAATCTATTTTACAGTATGTTTCTAAGCCAGGTCTGCGTCTGTTGCCTATCATTTACTGAAAGTGTGAAGATACAATATTGTTCAGTTTCCAGCTTTGCCAGCAATCTTTGTGTGTGCCTAGAAAAATTTTTGCTCAAGAAGTAACATGCCTGATTATTTTATAATGCTGATATATTGGACTCAGCAGGCCAGAAGTCAAACTGAACTATTCACTAACTTATCAGATTTCAATATTGCAAACTATGACATTCAAAATGGACATTGCCAGTTTTCTTGG
Source organism: Azemiops feae (assembly GCA_023970755.1). Classification (NCBI taxonomy): domain Eukaryota; kingdom Metazoa; phylum Chordata; class Lepidosauria; order Squamata; family Viperidae; genus Azemiops; species Azemiops feae. The sequence goes on along the minus strand of JALGBA010000341.1, from coordinate 717,083 downwards.
AACATCGCTTTTCCAATTTGATATTCAAAGTCAGGAGTGCGTAAGCCAGGATTTTTGTTGACGTAGGAACTGTGCCTGTTTTTAAAAACTAGATTTGGCCCTGATCTGCCTTTCAGTCCATTCTTTTGAAAAACATTTGAAAATGTCAGTTCATTCAGTATCCAATGGTCATATTTTTGCCTGTCACTAGTTTAATGGTATCATACAATGACTCTGTATAAAGTCCATTACTTTCTGTGTTGCCTAGGAGGAAAGATTATTATGGGGAAAAGAACTTAATAATTAATTAATGCGATTTTATAGATTTACTTAGGCAGAAGCCCCACACATTTAATGATATTTATTCCATGGCATTTTTAAGCTACAATCCTTTTCCTACTTACCTGGAGGTTACATTTGAATAAATACATAAATACATACAGGAATTATTCATTCTCTTCAACTAAATATCTTCACACTTTTTCATTAATCTATTAGCATTTTTCATTGTCAGTAAAATGTTCAGTTAAAATATTTTAAAGTTTGGAAATTCTTGTACTTCGATTGTTGTCTAGCTTAATGCCTTTTAGATGGGAAAATGGAAAGTCAAAATTACCCTTTGCAACCCTGAATGATTTAAAGGCTTCTCAGCATAATGCAAATGATAAAGGGCTAGTCATGGGGGTCTAGGAGATCTCAGGGTTTATAGGCTTATCCTGGCTACCAGAATCTTTCCTTTTGTGAGACAGATGGTGCTAACAAAGGAGTGTCACTGGATGGTAACTTGATCTCTGAAAAGAGAGAGGTTTTATTTTGCAGTTAAAAAGGAAACAGTCACCACAAGATCTGAATGGCAAAACAGACAGGGACCAAAAATACGAAATAAAAAATAATGATAGTCTCAGTCAATAAAGCACAGACAGAAGGCACCATCTGTGCAAATATTCAAGTTAAATGCAGTGGCCCTGGGGAAAAAAAGAGTCCTAACACTAAGATAGTACAGATTTTCTTTAATTGTAGCTTTTAATTTTATAATCTATGTGTTGTTTAAACAGAGTAACAGTTATAGCTTTCCATTCATTTTGTTTGAAAATATAGTTGAGACAAAACATTTTTTTAAATACACACTGAATGTGGTTCTTACAGAAAGTTTACACAATATGAATAGCAACTAGGATGTAGGGCATCACTTAGACTATGGGCATCACTTAGACTATGGATATGGGCATCACTTAGACTATGGATATCTCACACAACATAAGTCACTTCCCGTTTTCCATCTGACAATTATTTTTTTTAAAAAAAAAAACTTTATTTTTTAAAAGCTTTCTAGTTAGAATACATACATTCTAATAATATTCTTAGTAAGAAAATACGATGAATGGCTACAAGCATCAGGTTTATGCCTCTAGATTGATGCATGATGGAGGTATCCAGAAGCCATGTCTCTTCTGCTATAGCACCCACCTGATGGAGCATCCTCCCTCCAGAGGTTAGAATCTTGCTTCCTTTTTGTAAGGCCCTAAAAACCTGGCTCTGGGACTCTGGGTGCATGGAGAAATCTACTTCTTCATTGTGTTAGTGATTGGGTTTGAGTTTGTTGTTTCTTGGCTGCTTTGTATTTTAATTTTTTCAATGTTTATAATTGTCTTTATTTGTTTTAATTCTGTTTACCACCTGTTGATATGGATGGCCATATAAATTGGATAAAAATAAATCCATAAATCCATTCCTTCCCTCTGTTAAAAACAAAAGCATTTTAAGGTACTTCAAAATAGTTGTCACTGTATTCTTGATACATGTAACAATTACAGTAAATGTTGACAGAATCCTGATATAAATATTGATTTTGTACTACCATAATATGAAGAAAGACCTATTTCAGTTCGTTCTTTACCAATGAAGTGACAAACTGAACAAAAATATAATTAGCAGAAAGCAAGTTTTAAATATAAACTAATTTTAAAAACTCAAATAAAGTTATTTTCCACCATATAAATAATAGCTTGAAGTAAGATATTTGATGATGTAAGCTGGGGCTGTCAGATTTATACAGCTCAGTCAAACTTCATAGTGCTGACCAGAATGAGGAAAATGAGGAAATTAGAGGAAATGTGTAGCCAGAAAAAAAAAGAGAGAAAGAAAGAAAAAGAAGGAGCATAAATTTGGCATTTTTAATCAATTTTTGCATTAAGTAAAAATAAAACTATTAACTTTAGGGAAAGCCTCTGCAAATTTCAAATGTTACCTTCTCTAACTTGTTAAACTCAGATAAAAGAGAGTCTGTCCGTATTTGAAAACTGAACCAAAAACAATTTCCAAGACAACTGTCAAACATTAATTAAATGTTCTTCCTTCTTTTAGTTGAATGCTTCAAAAGAGACTGATACATCTGTCTGTTCCACTCATTTCCATTAACACAATAGAAGGGAGCAACATGATCTGATCTGCTAAACATCAACCAATTAGCCTGCTTTTGCCCTAAAGCCAAATATCAACGTGACTCTTGACTCTAGTAATAGAAAATTGTGGGGAAAGACTTCGCAAAATGGGAGTTGGACACTGAAAAAGATAAACAGATAGAAAATGATTGTATTGGCCAAATTTTCAAAATTATTTTAAAAAGATGCTTTTCAAGAAAAAAAGCAAAGGGGATATGTATGCTTGAATTTATTTGTGATACATTGCCTTTGCTATCAAGACATTTTACAATAAAATGCTTAAAAAAGAGAAGAGCAAGAAAAACAAAAATTAAAATCATGGAAAAATAAGCGCGTAAAAATTGTTGCTTTCTGTTTTAAAAGGCTGAATTCAAGGAAATGGATCAGTTTATTTCCAAAAATATAATAAATAATTCTAGTTCTAGTAGTTTTAAAAATATGTCTGTGACTAAATTCAGGAGAATAAACTTGTGTGTTCTATTTGTGGGTCTCTGTGAATACAAATACTTCTGAAGTATCCTCAGTCCTGCATATTTTAATGTCTGGACAGTTTTATAATAGCAAGTCCCTAAACTATTTAACAACTTAATATAATAATTCAATGAATTTTGCTCAAAGACATTAGCAATTAGTATCATGGAATATGATATGAGAATTATAGTTTACATTGTTTAGCAAACTGGTTGCCACATAACTTGACTTAATAATTAGGTTTCAGTCCATATATAAGATAAAGTTATGTCTATATTCTAAGTTCACCTGATATTGGCTTATAATAGCTCATCCAATGCCTGAAAAAGTAGGGGGGAGAAATGTATTGACCAGTTTTATGCATGATTTACATTAATACTATCCTTCTATTATTTTGCTGCCACAAAATATTTTTCTGCCAATATTTGCTCCAGAATAAGAAGAAGACGTCATTTACCTAGTAGTGCACTCATAGCACTAATGTATACAATTTGAATTTGATGTTGTGATCAAATCAAAAGAATACATTTTTTTTTCTAGATGGGTCTTTTGTTTAAAATAAAGAACTGATTTTTAAGATTAGGTTGTCAGCAAATCCCTACTATATTCCTCTTTTTCTGCTTTCTTTCACTCGGCACACCATATTTCAGCACTGTTGTTGAACAAAACATCCTTGTTATTTTCAGCAAATTGTTCCTACAGCCATTCTCACAGCCTATGTTAAGGCATGTCAAAACCCATTAAGAATTAGACTGTAGATTTATTGTTTTCTGAAAATGCTCAATTAAAGGTGGGTGCCTGACCTGTCATTAATACTAGGTGGTCTTGGTCGTTTTCCTTCTCTTGCTGGGGACTTAATTTCTTTCAGACATCTGTAAAATGATCTTTCACCATCTGTATATTAGTACTTTCATAATACATATATAAAAGTTTCCAAGTGATAAATAATATTTTTAGTCAGGTTTCAAAGAGCTGCTTCTTCAATGCTTGAGTTTGATGATGTTGCACAGCAACCATAGAACGTAATACTGTAATTGATAATAATTTTCATTGAAAGGGATGTTGGCATCTTAATAACAATTTGATAGTAATCATACTTTGGTACCAATAAAGGAGAATATATGTAGCTCAGGGTTGAAATGAGCAGTCTTTGGTGCTCTCTGAGCTTGGCTCTTTTCTTGAAAATGTTTCATTACCCAAGCTAGGTAACATAATCAATGCTAACTCTAGTACTGATGATGTTACCTAGTTTGGGTAATGAAATGTCTGCAAGAAAACAATCAAGCTTAGAGAGCACCAAAGACAACTTAAACATACTTTGGTTCTATAGTTTAATCTGTAGATTATGGTGAGAAATACCTTTTAAAAACCTGGAAAGTTACTGCCAGTCAGAAGAGATCCTACTTAAAATTACTAGCAATGTAACTTGATTTAATGCAGCTTTTTAACATCATTGATGCTAATAGCATGCAGATTATTTTATTGGCACATGATATAATGTATCATTAAAGAGTATTGCAGGAACTTCTGCTAAGACTGAAACAAGGATAATGAATGAAATACATACATTTCTATATCCCCATCTATTACAATTCTTTAAGATAGGATACTTCTGGTTTAAGCTGATTCTTAGTTTCATGTAACCTTTTCAACTAGTGGTGGAGGCTTTCACATCTTGGTAACGCTATGACTTTTAAAAGTTTATACTCCCAGAAGTGACAACCAGCTGAGCAGATAACAGATGAGAGATTATACTTAGTGCAACCACTGGAGAAGAAAATGCAAACTCGCTCAAGTCTTCTGCCAAGAAAATCAGACTAACATTCATATTCAGTGTCAACAAGTACTAGAACATGAACCCTCCAAATTGGAAGGTATGAATAGCACTGGTGCTTATGTGGCTGAAATAAAGCCACAAGAATGACCAACTGCTGACATGCCCGGAAACAAAAGGAAAATGTGATGCTGCAAAGACTTGTGTACTATTTCTACACAGAATAAAGTAACTATAAAGCAAGGCAAAGTTGATATTGCCAGAGCAGAAATATTAGAGCTGAATATTGACATTCTGGGAATTGGCAAGCTGAAATAGACTGGAAAAAGTCAGTTATATCAGAAGAGTAGTAGGACATGGTTGTGGACAAGAAAATCAGAGAAGACAAAGAATAGTTATACTTATTTTAAAAAAAGAGTATCAAAATGTACAATGATCAGGTACAGTCTCCAAAATGATGAAATAAACTGGGTCCAAGGCAAGATAGGTAGTGCTTAGTGATAGAAATTTGTGCTTCCTTTATTATCGACATTAATTCTCAATGCAGAGAAATAGCAGAATATGATTATTTGCAGTATAATCACACAAAGATACCCTCCCCCAAAGGCATCTTACTAATTACAATACATGAGATTGAAATTCTAAAACTGGATTACAATGGCATGTGGAATAAAAATTTTAAAAAATGGGGTTAATGATTAAAACAAAGCAGATACAAATAATACAAGAAAATTCCTACAATGACCCAAAAGGCTGTGGGAGACAATACCAAAATCAAATTAACTATGTACTCTGCAAATAAAGTTGAATGAGTTCTATTCAGTCATCAGTAGCAAAACGTAGAGCTAATGGTGACTCAGTTCATACATTCCTTGTAAATTTTTCACTTAAACTCTAAACAGCAATAACAAAAAATAAGATCAAGATTTGACCTCCATATAATTATGTGGTGAGGGTAAAGGACAGATTTAGTGGATTAGATTTACAAAAGAATTCCAGACTGAAATTCATGATATAAGTAAAAATCGAAGAAACAAATATATCATGAAACAGAAAAGCAAAATTAGCCACGTTTCCACTAAATCAGCAGTCTTCAAAGTTGGCCCTTTAATTCTGGGAGTTGAAGTCCACAAGTCATAAAAGGGCCAAGTTTGAAGACCCCTGCACTAAACCTTAGTGGCTTAGTGGCTCACATTGCCTTCTGCTTTTCTGCTAATAGTTAATGCCAAGCCAATGTAGATGACCACAGAAGAGGAAGCAATAGCAGGCTTTATCTTTCTAGGCTCAAAAATTCAGAGGGATGGTGACTGTAGCTATGAACTGAAGAAAAATCTCTTACTTGAAAAAAAAAATGGTTCCCAAACCATTACCAACAATTGGTTAAAAGTGTTTTTTTTCCCCCTATGGGTAATGAATCACAAGCCCTTTACCCAATCATAAGTGGGATATTTAAATCGACTTAAAGTAATGAATGAAAAAGTTTGTGAAGCACTAACCTAAATGCTTGGAAAAAAATCAAATCCAATTTTAAAAGGCAGATAGATGGCAAGGTGGCTGGATACTATCACCGTTAAGCATGAGTTTGCAAGAACTCAAAGAAGCAGTTACTAACAAGCAATCCTGATGAATTGAAGTCTTATCAGTTAATGAAGAGTCAGAAGCAGCTGAATGAATGGTCAACAGTGAGCATTAGTATTAATTTTCCATTCCCCAAAGTATGCAATTTAATAATCCAGGCCATTGAAGTAGACAGCTACATTATCCATTTCTGGGCCTGTGTCTGAAAATGATTACTTTTAGTAGATAAATTAGATATGTAATGGTCTAAAGCTTTTTTTTAATCACACATAATATATGATGTTTTCCATATTTATCTGATTGATTCTACACAGGCCCTGTTAATGTCCAAGTGCCATTGCTTCAGTGGTCTTAAAATGAAAGGAAGTTTGCTTTTTTATCCTCACTTGAAGAATAAGTACGGTTGAATAGGTAAGTGATGAGCACTGTTTTTTTAAAAATGTGTATGTGTGTGTGCGTGTGTGTCCTTTCCCATTGACCAGCTGGAGAGGGTGCTGACAGCTCAAGGGAAGTATTGAGCGTTGCAAGCTAGTTGTGGAAAGAAAACATGCAGAAGTGGTATGAAAATGCCACTGAAATTCTAGGGGAATGAAACTGATGCCTGTGTGAAGGAAATCATGCTTGAAGTAAACTTTTTGAAGTAATTTTTGAAATTAATGCAACAAAGAATTTGTGTCCCCCATTTTAATCTGAAAATATCTATTTTAGCCTAAGAAAATATGGATCCAGACCAGTGCCAAAGCACTATGATAAGCTTCTAACCCAAAACAGGCTGAAAAAATATTTGGTGAATCATGCTTTTTTTTTTTTGGGCCACTGTGATTTCTATCTCAGTTTGATGGTTTTGTTTCCTTTTAGTTAGATTACATCCATATGAACTGATGACCTTCCATTAGGTAATGTCAGACAGTTGCCATTCTAATATTGCAATTTCTCATATCCAACAGTCACAGGGGCTGCCAATGATATTTATTATAAGTAATGAAAGTGGATTAGGTTTATAAAAGCTTTCTAACTTCCTTTAAAAAGAAAAACAAAACCATAATAAAAATATTACAGAAAGCCAGTAAGTCAGTAACAAATATTACTGGATGGAATTTGCCTTATGCATTGAAAGCTATATTTCAGGCTGTGCATGATGTTACTTCATAGATATCAGAAGAAAATAAAAACAAATGTAGCACTGATAAACTAATGCTTTTTTTTTAGCACCAAGAAGGTAGAATTCAGAGCAATTTTTATATTAAAAATATATTAACAAACCAAAAATGTTTTTCCATTTAAATCTAGCACATGCATTTCTGCTAAGAGCATGAGAACTTTTTTGGTATATTAAATATACCTGATTTATATCCTCAGTTCTGTGGGATAAATTATACTGAGGAACTTGCCAGGCTACCATGTCAGTTTCAATATAAATGTTGACAGAGAGAGTTAGGGCAAAGCCAGGGTACAGCTCATTATTAACATTCCCCCTCATCCTTTTCAACGCATCAGATGAGGGGAAACGGATGAAATAGCTTTTGTGCTATTTTCCCTTCTAGCTTGCCCCACAGTCTTAAAATCAAAACTATAGCATCTTTTCCAACTAACTAAGCTTATTTAAAAGTTTAAGCTATTGATAATCAAGATCTATCTATGTGGTCACTGATTTCATGATGGCAAAAAAAATATGAATGAAATCAATCAGAATCAAAACCATCAATTTAGTGCCAATATCATACATGGTAGAGACAGTGAGAGGTTTAAAAGGATCTCAATTAAAGAAGCCTGGTTGAAAGAAAAACTTGTTCAACTGGAGTGTCAGGTACAATACTAGACATAATTTGAAAGATAAAAAAAGGTTTTCTTTTATGATAAGATATCCACTTCTCTGATTAGTGATCTGATTGCAAGACTAGAATCATGAGGATTTACTTTCTAATTTCTTAGTTTAAGCTTCCTATCACCCTTCCTTGGGGAAAAAAAAACCCTCTGAGACATTTTTTTAAAATCAGGGGTAAAAAAATATTTTGAGGTTTTAGGTTATTTCCAAGAGTTGGGGTTAAGGGGAAGTTGAGAGTAGTCTAAAAATGCTTCTTCTTCCATGCCAATGGAGAACACTTTCCCCAAACTATGTAATCCGATGGTCTTCTATGGTCAATTGCTGTTGTGAAGCCTTCAAGCATAGTCATGTCTTTGCAGTCCTATTCTCTGTAAACTCATCGTGCAAGTGCAAAATAATCTAACCTTTGTTATACATAGAAACACAATTTGATGACAATGCTCTTACTTTCAACTTGGCTCCAAATTCCAATCATACATGTCTTTTATGATGATGTTATGAAATTATAATCTGTGGCATTGATCTGTAGCTGTGTAAAGTTTTGGTATGGCATCTGTTTGGAATAATCATCCAGAAACTATATGGCAGAAGAACTGGTTAGATTTATCTTATGTTTTCTGAAGTAATAAGCATGTACCATGATTCTGAGTGTATCTGGGTAATATCCACCCTCAGCAAACAGGTGCTTATTGATGTTGCACAAAACCAACTGGGTGGCCTTGTTGAAACCATATAATTTCCACTGTGGTCTAGGGAAAGCCTTCCAAACTATTTTCCAGGTAATATGCATATTGCTGATGCTGAAAAATAGCAGAAAAGATTTCCTTCCCTTGCCCCAATTCTAAAAAGGAAGTTCCTTTGGAAAAATGTGAAAACATGAAGCAATCTTCATGAACTGCAAAAAGGCAAAAAAAAAAAAAAAGAGAGAGAGAGAAAAGTCTGACTCTCTTCCTGTTGAGTTTGGAGGAACAGTATGAGTCTATGGGGGGGGGGGGAAACTAGCACTTGTTTATTGAGACGATCGATGCAGCTGGTTTGGCAACCAAAAGAGAAAATTTTGATTCATTCTCAGAATTTTCAGAAAAATTCCCTGCAGCATACTTAAACACTGGCAAAGCTCTCTTCAGGACCAGAAAGGATTAAAAATTGGTTTTTCATAGCTGGTTAGAAATTTGCACAAATGGGTGTTGGTACTATCATGTTCCTGAGAACCATGTTAGAATCATGTAGTATCATGCTCCAAGAACCATGTATGGCCCTGTTATTCTTTTGCAGTTATTGTTTCCTTCTATTTTTTGAGGAAAATAAGCAATCTGTTTTCATCCTGTCCTGCCTTGTCCTGTCCTATCCTGTCCTGTCCTGTCCTGTCCTGTCCTACCCTACCCTACCCTACCCTACCCTACCTTACCCTACCCTACCCTACCCTACCCTACCCTACCCTACCCTACCCTACCCTATCCTATCCTATCTTATCCTATCCTATCTCATACAGGTTTTCTATTATGGCTTTTCTTTATTTATTTATTACAATTTTTTTATACTGGCATGCTCCAAATATTTTTTGTAGTTAATACATAAATAACACACACACACACAAATAATCAAATCATGACATGTGTTGAATAAAATTATCAAAATCAAATAGGGGAAAAAAACAATAGCAATCAACTAGAGCCCCTTAATAATGGACACCAAAGTCTGTGCAGAACAGTACTATTTTTACAGTTTTTCTAAATGCTAAGAAATTTGAGGACGGTATTCCAGGAGTTGGGGCAATATTTTAGAAAGGCTGCCTTTAGCCCTATCTTTAGCCACTTCTCACAAAAGGAAAACCCAAAGCACTCCTGCGTTGTTGATTAATCACAAGAGCAGAGATTCCACTTGAAGGAATAGAAAAATATGGATGCCACTCATATAGGGCTTTATAAGTAAAAAGTAACACTTTTAATTTTACATACAGGTTTCATAACCAAAGCAATGCTCATAAAACCAGTATCATGTGATTGTAGCTGTTCTCACTATTAATAGACTCAAAGGGAATGGGCACAGACCTCATTATAAAAAGTGTATTTCTGAAAGATGGGCTATGTTTAGGGTTATTGGGAAATGAAGTTGGTAAGTTGATATGTTAGTTGTTTGTGGTCAGGAATAGAATTCCAGACTGTTGCTTTCCTTTGGTTGACTGATGGTAATACAGACCCATAATTCAGAACTTTGTAGTAGTGGGGATATGGACTCTTAGGAGGTTGTATACATTTATGGGGGGCATATTTCCACAGCATATTTCCACAGAAATAGAATGCATGATTGAAGGCATTGTGCTGATCATTATAAGAGAAGGGGGCCCTGATTTCCACATCCGGTCTTTGCCTCCAGCTATTGTTATTTAATGCCATGATCATCCACAATTAGACTATATATGTTAACATCTTCATGGTAGCCGACCTAGCCTGCATCATGGTGAATGAAAGTTGAGATGTAGAGCTGTCTAAGATCTGCCCGCCATGTTTCCAAATATTACTGTAGTCACAACTCTTCAAATGGGGGTTTATTATGAGACCTTAAGGTAGATGATATGAAAATTACCTAAGCTTTTATTGTTCCATGCCTTTGATGTGAGCTCCAGTAGAACTCAGCAGTTTAAGGCCTCCATGATGACCCATTTCTGGCTTGATGTATAGACACAGCCACATGCTAGAATTACTGTTTAGCTTGTAGTGATAACATGATCTGGCATTGGAGGTTTTTAATATCAGTTCTCTGCCACAATCTGAACACAAACATAGCCATTGTCTGATGATGTCATCTAAAATCAATATATTTAAGAAATAGAATTATATTGGATGTTCATCAGCCATCAATTATCCCACAAAGGGAAAACTGCTAAGTATAAATATATGCAGATAAGGAAAACTTAGAGTTTGGGTAAACTGTACTCTAAGAACTTGGTTAACTGTTATACATTATTTGTATGCATGTGTTGATTTTAACTGAAGGAATTGCTACAGAAAATGGAAATAATTGATATCTGTATATAGGTATGAGATTATTATATAAAATGTTTGTAGTAATCAAAATCAGTTTTCACCAGGCAAAACACTTGCTATACTTGCTATATTAAAAATGCTAAGATGAATCAGTTATTGTTATTGAACATCAATTATTTTGAAAGAATTGAATCACATTGTATCTAATAATAATATCAACATGTATACAAATAAAGCAGAACATAAGATGTGGTATGATCATTTGGCAAAACTCCAATAAAGATCTGGTTTGTAAATTTTTCAAGTATACACAGCAGCATATTATTCATTGCTCATATAAGCTGACTATGAGTTCTTTTGTACAGTCATTAAAATTGCAGCACAAGCAAAATCACAAATATTCTTATTCTATTACTACTACTAATTGTTTAATATGATGTTTTTCTTTCAGTGGCCATATCCCATGAAATCTATTGTATTTAAGTGTCAAAAATCCCTTGGTACAAAAAGTTTGCCTTTTTTATGATATACCTGATATAAATAAAGCAGCTTTTTTGAACAGTGAACTCATATTTTTGTGACATCTTTAAGATTAATGAACTATGCTCCTCATAGATATTTTTATTACAATATAAAAAAGGAAAGGGCTAAATCCAACAATAGCATTGATCCACAGTAAATAAATAATGATAATTAAATCAAACAACAGAACAGGACCTCTATAACTTTGTTTGACATGAATGGCATTTTAAGCAGTAATTTCACCTTCTTTCTAAAGAAGGAAAGTTATGTGCAGTTTAGCGTATTTTAAAAATAGCAACGATGTAAATTTCCACAGAGAGTAAAACAAATGTTTATTAACAGTATACTCCAGTATTATAGTTTAGTTATGATTTAATATCTAATCAACATTTATGAATGTGTTTTAAAAATGATTTTTTTGCAGGCCTATTTTGACAGTATTGCTAAAAACATTTGCCTTTTCTTTTGCAGTCAAAATAGTGTACAAATTATTTTGGGCAGACTGACATCTGAATTACATAAGCAGAGAGAAATGCAACTGTTCAGAGTGCACAAAAACAACTTTGACCTCACACTGGAGACAAACTTAAAGAACTGATTATTCATACCCCAGAAAAATTGCTCAATAGAATTCTTTGAAAATGTTCTCAGAAGGGAACTAGATTTCTCATTTTAAGGCAATAACACAATTAGGATATGACAAATACAATTGGCCCATTTTGACATTTTCTCATTTTTATGATAGCTGCTGTTGATTTTAATTTGTCTGGTGCAAAATATAGCTTTATTTCTTAAAACAATTTCATTCATTTCATAGATTCTTTAGAGCATGCATATTTCTTAAAATGATTGCAGCTTAAGTTATGAGGTACAAAACGATTATTAGCAGTTCAGGATGTATCTGACTGGACTGTTTCTCTTTTCTAGTACAAGCTAATATTATAGAAGATCCACATAATATTTTTCCATCCTGTTATCTCTGTTATGTTATTTAAGGAAATTATTTCTTGTTTTGGAATGCTCCAAAAGCCTGTTTTCTCTTTCCATAGTTTTCTCTTTCCATAGTAAAAAAAAGATAGTGATCAAAGTTATGAAGACATTTGAGTTGATTCTGGCTCCATGTGGAAATAGGTTCAGACATATGTAGAGATGTGGCTCGAAACCAAACCTGGTGAAAATATTGCAATTTAATATCAGAATACCATTGGAAGAGCTGAAGGACCAGGTTAGGGACAGCTCATCATGTAGAAAATCAGTCTATTGGTCACTAAGGGTTGATAATAACTTGATGATATAATGCCAGTAGCAGAATATGGCTGTTGTATCTTTGGAAACATTAGATTTTCTCCACATGTAAATTGGTTTCAAGGGCTAATTAGAGATATCTAAGCTTGCCATTGACATATGTAATTTACCACACTTTAGGGATAGTGATGATAATGGTAGTAGTAGTGATGATGGTGGTGGTAGTGATGATGATTCAAGACCTATGCTTGGATTACAGAAGTCTTTTTCACAGTGGTAACAAACAAAAGAAGTGACACATCTAATAAAATGTAATGTAAAGCACTAGAATAAAATAATGGAATTGTTGCAAAAATCAAAATACGGCAGGAAGATTGATTTGATGATGTTAGAAATGGCTTAATCATATTACAGTTAATTGCTTTTTCCAGTATACTTTAATAGAACACAAAATTTGTGTATTACCTTATAATCAGTTTTGATACTGCTACACAATTTGATAAATTGTGACCTTGTTTTTTTTTAACCCATGGAATAAAAACATTATCATACAAATAATTGTCCTGGTTAGAAAGTAAATGGAGATTAGGGATTATTAATAATTTAAGACACAACATTAGAATAAACATATTGAGCAGTTCTGAAAAACTGTCCCTTAATGATCCCTTAGTTCTATCTGCAATGAATGTTCTAGTTATTACCTGCCCATTTATATTTTATTATATGTACATTTGCCTGCTATTTAGGTGATGATGATGATGATTAATCTTCAGTTAGATTTGTAGTCTAAGACTAATGAAAATTAAATAATTCAAGTCCTACCCAAGGAGCTAAGTATTATTAATATAGCGTCTAAAGATGTAGGCAGTTCTAAGCAAGCAAGTTTTCTTTTAATATATAATATTAGACTGTTCAGGTTCAAGAAATTCAAACTTTTCAAATATTGATGGAGTTTTTTAGATATTGCTCCAAGAACTCCAATCACAATGGAGGATTTATTTTTCCATAAGCATTCAACTTTAATGTACCAGTCCTGGTATTTATTAATTTTTTTTCCATTTGCTTTTCCTCAATTTCCTCAATGCCCATTACAGCAATATCAATTATCCAGATGTTCTCCTTTCCAATAACTGTTACACCATGCATGTTATGAATAAGGTGCCTGTCTGTTTGAATATTCAATCTTCCTATAAGGTCTCAATCCACTCACTTTCTAAAATCTGCTCAACTTGTTAGTCCATATCAAAATAGGCCATATCAAAATACAGAATATAAAACACATAATGTTAATAAGACTGTACATAAAAATGGAGTAAAAGAAACAGATTAATTATAATGAATAAAATAAAGAATGCACATCATATTTTTGAAACACCCCTACAATTTCCCCAATCAGACTCATATCTGCAGATCTCAACTGAACCGTTTTATTCAAATAAATGGCTATGTTACACTGTATATGATTTTTGAATTCTGACCACACATGAAATATGTTACTTGAATATCAGTGTCCCAATAGGTTGTTTGTCTGATGTGAGGTCCATGATACTAATCTCTCTCTTTCTTACATAATTGACTTTCAATTAATATGTGTTATGTCTTCTATTTCTGGAGCTCCACAAATACAAGTTTGTTATAAGGTATTATTTAGTTCTTGTGTCCAGCTGCTTGAATCTTGCTTGAGTAAATACTGCTGTAAGATGTTTAAGCATTTCTGTGCTTAGATATTTGACAGTTTGAAAAGTACATTTATACTGGCTCATCCATTTCAAGGTGCCAACGATGGCTATATCTTTCTGTGCTTCTGTAGCCACGATTCTTTGTGCAGCAATCTTTTAAACTTGTCCTCCAGTTGTGCAAGAAACAGGGAGACCACAGTTCTCAATGTAATTTGTCAGTTGTACAAAGCAAGAGGTCTTTAATTGAGACTTTATCTGTTCTAACAGACACTAACAGGCATTTTCATGAACTCTAACTATTTTGCATATATAATTAACACTTTTGCTCCAACATATTGTGGGTTGGTTTATATTCACATATTATCCTGTGCTTCAGATAAAGTTAGAAGAATATTATCCCTTTTGGGATGGTTATAATTTTTTTTATTTGCAGATTATCCCCCCCCAAAAGAAGGCAAAACACCTAAATGCATTTAAACATACACATATAGTTAGCAAAAAAATAAAAAAAAATACTACAGTATCATAATAATGTCATTTGCAGTACCAAAAGTGGATTGCCAACATGTTGGAGCACAAAATAATAGTTATTTGTAAATGTATAGAAGAATGTTAGAACATGGCTTTCTTAGCTTGACTCATATCATGTTGGCATTTAAAACTACAGAGTTTAGGATAATATGTCTGAATTATGATTTAGAGCCAGTTTGGTCTATTGGTTAAAGCACCAGGCAAGAAAACCAGGAAACTGCTAATTGTAGTTCTGCCTTAAGCATGAAAGCCAGCTGGGTGACTTTGGGTCAGTTACTCTTTCTCAGCCCAACCCACTTCACAGGGTTCTTGTTGTAGGGAAAATAGGAGGATGAAGGAGTATTAGATATGTTCACCACCTTGAGTAATTATAAAGGTGAGCTATAAATAAATAATGCTTTGTATAGGAACATCCTGTACATATCTATGTAGAAGTAAATTCTCTGGTGAGAATTAATATGACTTTAACTTGTTGGCATTCCTGTAAATGTACATTTTGATTCACTTTTGAATATATCATTTATTAAAAGAAAGCCAGAAAGAAGGAGGAAGAAAAGGAGCAGGAGAAGGAGGAGGAAGAGGAAGAGGAAAACGAGAAGAAAAATGGAAGTGGTTTATGATAAAAATAAGCTTGACATTCTAGAGTGACCTTGAAAACCCTAGCCATTTTTATTTGTTAATTTCATTGTTCAGTGTCCTCATACTGAATATCAAGCTGTGATTGACTTGGCAACACATTCACACTCTTTGATGAATTTCACTGTTTGATGAATTCATTTTTGACAGGTTTTAGCTGAGCCTCACAAAACACAGATCTGATAAGTAAAGCAGCTCGATACTCTTTCCCTTATTCTAATGATGGAATGAACTATTTTTTCCATAAGGTCACCAATAATACTTTTTGTCAATGATAAGCCATTAGTTAAGCCATTAAGAGGGACACCAAGGATGACATTATGGTTACTAAAACTTCTTCCACTAAAGCTACACTTGCAAGTTAAAAAAAAAAATCAAAAGCAAGGCAGCATGGTTATGTAGAAATAGATCAAGAAAGAGAAGGAGATGTAATACTGTGAATATTTTTTTTTAAATGATTGTGTTGGGTGGGATGATAAATGGAATTTTATTCAAGGATGCATAGTATGCTAGTGTGTATAGAGGGTCTTATGATAATTCTCTGACTAGTGACCTGAACTTCTCTCTCAGAAATCTCTCCTATATCCAAAGTCTAGTTCTTAATTATCACCTTCTGCACTTACTTTCACTTTCCTTTTCAAGGTCACTTCATTCTCTTCAAGGATAAATTAGTATCTCTCTTTACCAGCGCTATTCTCTGATAAAGAATGCTGAGGAACTCAATTTTTTTCAGGGGGTATTTCTGATTCTGATAACAGCTTTATATTCACCAGAAAATAAAAAAGTTGCATTTCTAGAAAAAAAAGAGAAACAGCAGATTTAAAAAATTATAATATAACAATTTCTTTATAAATGTCCCCAAATTATTGCTGAAGCTTTTGCACATGCACGTTTTATGTTTTTGTTTTTTTCCTTTACTCAGGACTGCATGTGCTTACTGCAATTTTGTTTTGATTATAAAAACCCTAAGCAAATACCCTATTTATAAAAATATGCCTTCCATCTATTCCGAAGTACAGATTTTTTGGTCAAGTGTGAATGGTGTATATATGCTTACATAACAGAGATGCTGTTTGGGACAAGAAAGACAGAAGGTACAACATTATTTATTTGCTCAAATTAAGGCCAGGTGGACTTTCAAGAAACATTATGAAATACAAGGATCAATGTTTTTATCTTCCAATTTAAAATGACACTATAATAAAGAGCTGAGAATTGAAACCTTAACAGAATAACAAAATAACAGGAGGAACCTTGGAGGTCTTCTACTCCAATCCCCTGCTCAGGCAGGAAACCCTGTACCATTTCAGACAAATGGTTGTCCAATCTCTTCTTAAAAACGTTCAGTGTTTACACATTCAGGAGTCAAGTTGTTCCACTGATTAACTGTCAGAAAATTTTTCCTTAGTCTTAGGTTGCTTCTCTCCTTGATTAGTTTCCATCCATTGCTTCTTGTCCTGCCTTCAGGTGTTGGAGAATAACTTGACTCCCTCTTCTTTGTAGCAACCCCTGAGACATTGGAACCCTGCTATCATGTCACTCCTTGTCCTTCTTTTCATTAAACTAGACATACCTAATTCCAACAACCATTCTTTATATGTTTTAGCCTCCAGTCCTCTGATTATCTTTCTTTCTTTCTCTTCTCAGCACTCTTTCTAGAGCAGGCATGTCAAACTGCCGGCCCACGGACTGGATGTGTCACGCCGAAACCGCGCCCACCCCCTTGCCGGCAATGGGGAAAAAGTCACAATATGTGGTGCGACGTCACATGATGTCGCAAGTTTGACATGCCTGTCCTAGAGTGGAAACATCTTTTTTACATCATGGTGACTAAAACTGGATGCAGTATTAAGGCATTATAAAGTGGTAGTAACACTTCATATGATCTTGATTCTATCCCTCTGCTAATGCAGCCTAGAACTGTGTTGGCTTTTTTGGCAGTGTGATTTGCACTAAAGTATGATCCAGCTTATATTTTGCAAAGTAAATGGTAAAACTACAGTATGCCCATTCACTACAATTGGTTTTCTAAAGTAGCTCTCTATTATATATATTTATAATAGATCACATTTGCTGCATGCACCACACAATATTACTCATACAAAAATATTCAACACTTGTAGCCAGTACATTTTCCTTGTCCATGGCAGTATCCCAGTTGTTGTGTGATTTACCATTTCTAGACATTCTAAAATGTTTTCAGATTAGCTTCTCAAACAACAATATCATCTACATATAATAAACTATATTTTAGCCTTTGTAAATATTATCTTAATAATTGTAGCTAAATCTATAATGCTATACAACATACACTTCCATAGAAGTAAACCTTGTTGAATCTAGAAATGTTTATTTTAGAGCATAGACATATAACATTTTGCCATGAATAAAGTAATACATTTCATCATTTGTGGGAATACAAAAAAAATAATTATAAGGTGATACCTCCAGAGAGGAGACAAATAAATGTCTGCAATAATAGGCAGCTCAGTTGGCCTTCAGTATCATCAGTTGTGTGAGATATTTTGAAGTCACCTGATATGGATATAGATATAGATTTAAGGCATACAAAGAAGTTGAGGAAAGGTAATAATTGAGGATGATCTCAGGATTCTCTTGGTGACTGGTGGCACTTGAGAATCAGCTCCAGAATTATGACATTTCTAAACTGAAATTGTCTTAATTGGTAGCTTTTATTGATGACATTTGAGGTGGTTTGATGGTGTAGAGAAGAGTTGCAGAATCACTGCAAATATATGATTGCTTTCATTTCTTAAAGTAAGATTCTGGCTATAATGTCCTTGATACAATTGGCTTCTATCACAAGACAGGATGATAGTAGCAAATGTGTCACAACATCATCGAATAAATTGTGTTGTAACTTTTGAGACAAGTATATAAATTGTGTCATTTCTGTGATGATATCGTGATGCATATCGTGTGATAACCTATATTGCTTAAGAGAAAGGTGGTGCAGGGACAACTTTGACTAGGATTCAAACAATGTCATCTGATACAATTACATGTACAAAAATAACTGAACTGGGTTCAGTTTTAACTGGGTTTTAGTTTTAGTATTTGCTGGTGCTACCTGGGATTTTAGAACCATGTTATTTTCCCAGAATCTTATCAACTTTGTGTCATCGAGAGAATTATAAAAGAAAATACCAATGGGGAGATGTAAGTTTTCATGGCAGCTATGTATATATTTTTACCCTTGAGCAATAAAATTCCCATAGAATTTTTTATTACATATGTAAGCAGGTGTCTTAATCAGTTATTATTAAATGATTTAACATTTCCTATATTTAATTTTTTTCTGATTAAACGCAATGGAGGCATCATTTGTGAAACATGATCTTCCCCACATTCATCCCCCCCCCCCCCCCACTGAGTTAGTCAAAAGCTTGTGTTTTCAGCCTAGTGTAATTGGCACAACATTCTTGCAGGAGGAATGCCCAGTAAGTAACCCACTAATTTTAGGGTGGAACTCTGGAAATGCTATGTGCTAAAATGCTGAAGAACCATTTATTCTGCAAGTATATACGCAGGATCTTGAACTTTGATTCAGACTTTGAGTGGGATAAGAAGAATAAAAACCTGGATGCTAAAAATATAGATACCATATAATATATGCTTTTCGAAGATCTACTCACTCTAAAAGGGGGAAATGATTTTAAAAATATAGTTTAATAATTTATTAAACAAGAAGGAAAAACTCTCAGTAAAAACTATTTAATCATTTATAAAATGAAAAGATTCAGAACTAAGCATTAAAGTGGGCCACTTTGATTTCAAATTATAGACAGACAAGAAGTAGAAGTAGTAACAGATTTTTATTTTTCTAGGTTCAAAATCTCACAGGGATGGTGACTGTAGTCATTAGATTTATAGATAGAGATAGAGATAGAGATAGATAGAGATAGAGAGAGAGAGAGAGAGAGAGAGAGAGAGAGAGAGAGAGAGAGAGAGAGAGAGAGAGAGATAGATAGATAGATAGATAGAGAGAGAGAGAGAGAGAGAGAGAGAGAGAGAGCTACACACTCTCACAAACGCATCAGCATTTGGGAGGGATTAGATGGATCAGTCTGGAAAAAAACCTCTTATCATTGTGAAGCAATATCCATTCCTTTGTATATGCATAACAGTATCATATTCACATCCCAAAGCAGAGAGCTAAAGTTTCAAGCAATGCTACTTTTGTAATATAGGCAATGCAATAGGAGCCCAAGCAAATCTCTGGAGTTTTTTGCTACGTGGAATAAAGACTATGACACATTTTAAAAGATTAAAGTACAGAATCTTTGTACAACTTTTCAAGGCCCCGCTTCACAAGTGATGCTTCCAATCATAAATAAATAAATAAATAAATAAATGAATGAATGAATGAATGAATGAATGAATGAATGAATGAATGAATGAATGAATGGAATGGAATGGAATGTTAAACATTTCAGATGTAGCTTTATTGAAAATTTGTTCCATCACAAGAAGAATAAATAATTCATGATAGATTACTAAAAGAAGTGAAACCAGATTGCTTAATGGAAATAAAAATAATTAAATTAACATTTAAAATATTTTAGATACATAACATAATGGTAAGAGTCATTGCAGTTTACCTGAAGCTTACTGATATCAAGGGGAATTGAAAAAAAGAACTGGATAACATTAACAATAATGAGGGACATTTAATACTATATATGGTTTTAATATACAATGAATATCTCTCTCTCTGTATAGCATCGTCTGCCATTTATTATGGATGTACTATATATAGGCTTCGTTCAGCCAAAACTCAATCAGGATTTTTTGCAGAAAAAATAAAGGACCTCATCTTTAATCATTTCCCCCCATTATTTATAAAAAATAGCCATGTTTTACAGTAACTCATTAGCAGCACCTTCTCCACATACTGTTAAATCCAATCATTGTCTGCTCAGTTTTAGATTAACAGCTTCTCCAAATTTTAGCAGGGGTTGTGCGCCAGTTAAAATCCAGTTTCTCGATGGATTCAGATGACTTTCTGAAGGTGCTTGGAGATTTTTCCTGCTTCATTTGGTGATTGTACTGTTGTAACAAACCTGGAGAGGGGCTAGGTGGCATGACAACTCCTCCACTTGTATTGATACTTAATTGAGTTTTGCATGGGACAAGGAACAGCTTGTTCCTTCATGTTAGAAGGAGTGCCTGGAGATTTTACTCCGCTAGTTGTTGCTGATTATAAGGGGTGGTGCTCATCTCCATTTCAAGGCTATTGAGCCAGCAGTGGCTGAAGACATTTCTGTGGTCATGTGGCCAGCATAACATCATGGAGTACTGTTAACTTCCCATCAAATTGGTACCTATTTATCTACTCGCAATTTGCATGCTTTTGAATAGCTAGATTGGCAGGAGCTGGGGTGAGGAAAAGAGCTCACCCTGTCATGTGGTCCTGATTCTGGGCTGCCAGCTTTCTAACACTACTTCTTGACTGGAATGTTTTTACAGAGTAAAATTAAACTGCCAATTATTGAAATTCATGTAATTTAGGCTGTTTTTAAGCTAATTTCCCTTTGAAGTGAAAAGGCTTTATTTTTCTTCTATAGAAGAAAAATCACAACCCCTAAGTTAGCCACAGAACATTCAGTATTTTCTGGAGTTTTTTTTTTTTTTGGTCTGGTATCTTACCTTTGGAAAGAGAAATTTCTTTCTGCAAAAAGCATTTGGCTGACATTTCTTGTCTCTAACTATTTCCTCTGAATTTTCCATAGTGAAAAAAATGTTAGAACTAGATAAATATGTATAGAAGGGGAATTCTCGGTGAGTTTCATTGGATGCAAAAGCAAACTATTGTAAACATTATTCTGTTGGATAATTTCCCCTTTTTGTTTGTTGCAGATAATGAACAAACTAGATTAGAGAGAACAGATTATCTCTGTCAAGGTTTTTAACTAATTTTTCCTCTTTTTGAAGCAGGTACTTACTATATAGAGAGCTTTCCTTGTCATCAATGTAGGGTTTTTTCGCAGTTTAGGGGGTAGTGGTCTTTGTTGCCAAAATCAAAGCATGCCTGATAACATATCAAAGTGAGTTGTCACTGAGAAATTTAGAGATAATTTTCAGGTAGCTCAATAGAAGTAGACTATTTTTACATATATTACAAGAACTATGCATGGCTCACATACTATTTTTCCTAATCTGTTCCTTGGTAAAACCTTGGTAAAACTGTTTGTCAAAAACAGATCATGCCAGACAAATCTTATCACATTCTTTGACAAACTGACAAAATTAGTGGACCAGAGGAATGCTGTGGATATAATTTATTGGGACTTCAGTAAGGCATTTGATAAAGTAGACCACTACCTACTACTTGAAAAATGTGGGTTAGACAGCATCACCACCAGATGGATTCGTAGCTGGCTGACCGGCCGTACTCAGTGTGTGGTCCTCAATGGAACTGCATCTATATGGAGGGAGGTGTGTAATTGGGTGCCCCAGGGCTCTGTTCTGGGCCCAGTGCTCTTCAACATCTTCATCAATGATTTGGACGAGGGGATAGATGGGAACTCATCAGATTTGCAGATGACACCAATCTGGCAGGAATAGCCAATACTCTAGAAGATAGGCTTAAGATTCAGAAGGATCTTGACAGACGTGAACATTGGGAGCTATCTAACAAAATGAAATTCAGTGGTGAAAAAAGTAAGGCTCTACATTTAGGCAAGAAAAACCAAATGCACAGGTATAGTATAGGTGGTACCTTGCTCAATAGTAGTAACTGTGAGAGGGATCTTGGACTCTGAGTGGACTCTCACTTAAATATGAGCCAGCAGTGTATTATAGCTGCCAAAAAAGCCAACACAGTTCTAGGCTGCATTAACAGAGGGATAGAATCAAGATCATGCAAAGTGTTAATATCACTTTATAATATCTTGGTAAGACCACACTTGGAATACTACATCCAGTTTTGGTCACCACAATGTAAGAAAGATGTTGAGACTCTAGAAAGAGTGCAGAGAAGAGCAATAAAGATGATTAGGGGCTGGAGGCTAAAACATATAAAGAACAGTTGCTGGAATTGGGTATGTCTAATTTAATGAAAAGAAGGACTAGGAGTGACACGATAGCAGGGTTCCAATATCTCAGGGGTTGCCACAAAGAAGAGGGAGTCAGGCTATTCTCCAAAGCACCTGAAGGCAGAACAAGAAGCAATGGATGAAAATTAATCAAGGAGAGGAGCAACCTAGAAATAAGGAGAAATTTCCTGACAGAACAATTAATCAGTGGCACAACTTGCCTCCAGAAGTTGTGAATACTCCAACACTGGACGTTTTAAAGAAGAGATTGGACAACTTTGTCTGAAATGTTATAGGGTTCCTGCTTAAGCAGAGGGTTGCATCAGAAGACCTCTGGGGTCCCTTTGAACTCTATTATTCTGTTTCTTTTTCCCTTTATACTTACTTTCAAAGATTCCTACGGCAATGTTTCATTTTGAAAACCTATGCTAGAGGGAAGAATGAGGAATGCTTATGAATGATGGAGAAAGTTATTAATATAAAAATTAATAAGAAATTGAAGTTTCAGAATCGACACTAATATTCAACAATAAATTTGTAGCCAATATATTTTAAGTAGAATATTCTTTGTAATTGCTAAGACTTCTCACTTAGTCTTTCTAAAATGTAAAATGACCTCAGTTTCCTCAAAATAATTTCAAATAATATTAAGAAAATATGTGTGGGCATTTAGCTGTATGTTTAAGACATATTTACAAACACACATTTTTTAAAGATGATGATGTTTTCATAGGAACGTGGTTTGATACAAAAGACTTAAGTCATTGTAATATCTTTGTAATGCCAACAAGATCAAATATAAATGGGACAATCTTGTCTTGCAAGATTCTGAATATCATTATTGTCTTAATGATAATGATAATGACACCCATAGAAGAGATAATTGTATCTCATCAAAGGTCTATCTAATCTAGTATCCTTATTGATTTCCAGTCCAACTGTAGCATCTTTGAAGCATGGAAAAGGATAAGAATAGACTCTCATATTGTCAAGTTCATTGTAGCAGCAAGTCAACGCTTACTTGTTGAGCAGCATTAATACCTTGTAGGACTCTATTTTTTAATATCTTCAGAGGGGAATAAATGGAAAAGTGAAATCCTGTCTGTCTGAAAGAAATTATGATTGATATTTTCAAGTTTCAAAAAAATCCGTCCACCAATTTTGACTCAGTGGATTATCCTGTAATAGATTTTAAAATATTGCATTTTTTTCAATAGATTGTTAGGTTTTTAATCCTCTTAAATTCCATCAATAAATTAAAAAATAATCACATTATAATTCTATGACTCTCTTTAAAAAAAATAAGTTCAGTGTGTTTATACTTTCACACAACCAGATGTACTGTTTATGGGAATTCAGTTTTGTTAAAAAGGTGGGGAAAAGTGCCAAGATGCTGAACTCAAACAACAAGATGAAGTACTGTATTTTCTGGGATGTTTGTTTTTCCTTCAATATAGTTGTGGTTTTGTTTGAAGCTGTGCATGAGCACTGTGGGATAATGTTGCCTTACCAATATGATGAAAGCAGTGTGTTGTTGTGATATATGCTCTGCTTCTTTTGTCACGCATATGATGTTACAGTGGCTGGTCTTGCATTGTAGTGGTGCAATTTTTAGTCTTTTTTTCTTACAGGAGAGGTATTTTGGTGATGCAACATTAAACTGAATTTGAGTCAGTGCTATTTGCAGTACTGAATCTATGCAAAGAGATCATATAAAAATATTTCAGGGTCTAGTTTTTATTTTTCTAGTTTAATAAATCTTTTTTTAGTGACATTGTTTTGGTAACTAGGCAATTCTCTTAAAAGGATAATTATGTCACTTTCAAACTCTTAAGACAATGTGGAGCAAACAAATAAATGGAAGTGGAAATTCCATGCTTCTCTATATAAATGTCTTAGCTGAGAATTTATGCATTATTTCTGTCATATATGCCTCAAAAAAGCATATATGTGAGTAATTAAGAGCAAGTCATGTGATTAAAAATTTGCTCTGATTGATATACATTTCCCATTGATATCCTTACCAAAATGCTACTATGCAAAACAAGAAATCCGAAGATTATTAGACTGAGAAACATTCATAAAATAAAAAAAAATCTAATTTCTCCAAAACCACTTTGGAAGAAATGGAGAAAAAGGCAATTTTACCAAAAGTGGGCAGGCTTGTTTTTTAATCCATTGAATATTATTATTTGGGGTAAAAGAGAATAGCACTATATAAGTTGATTATATGTATTACAAAAGAGAATTAAAACAAAGCACTCCACCCAAATATTTAAGATATCTTCAAAAGTAAACTATAGTATAACTAATTGTCTTGAATTTTCCCCATCCCCACTCTCCATATCTAATTACAGCTATTTCTTTCAGCACTGTCTTGATTTTGCACATTAAAACTTTAGATGAAATGTGAACTTGACAGTTTGATGACAGTAGCAAGTTTAGCAGTTGTGTATGAAACTGAAATGCTGAGAAATTTACAACCAAATGCCCAATTATTAAAACTGAATAACAAATGTTGCCATTTATCCTGATTTTGCCTGTTCTTAATGATGGCATGGTTGTGTAATAACTCACTGGAATAATGTTTAAATCCTACTTTAAGCCATGCCCAAATCATTTCATATAAAACAGAGTATAGAAAATAATCAGCTTCTGCTATTATTTTGAAATTAATCTGCTTTGAACAGCATCGTCACTAGCCTGCTCAGATTTCAGTTCATATGGGAAGGAGCATATCAAATGAGTAGAATTAGAATCAGAATTATAAATTTGGCTGTTATTCTTACAGGGAAAGTATCCGGAATGTAATCTTAGATTTTTCATACCTTTAATGACAGAAAGGATTAATTAAATTATTCCTTTTTAGTAAAGCCTGGCAAAAAGTACTCTAATGACATCCTTTGTTTAGCTGATAGACCAACTGAATCCTGTGGATGCCGTTGATGAACTGCTGGTTTATTAATCACTAATAATGTATTATAAAGTGAACATAAAAAGATGACAGTGAACACTTTTCTGAATGCTTGAACATTCAGAACATTCTAGGCAGAAATGCGGAACAAATGGGCCTCCAGTTGTTACTAAATGATAATTCTTGCTTATGCTGAATGTTTGAAGTCTAGCTACAGAGATCATCCCATGCATTTATTTTATTAATGCTAAAATATCTTCTTTCTTATCACTCAGCACATACTTCTAGAATCACAGTTATGTGAACAGAAGAGGAAGTAAGAATATTGAAGTAAGCAAGTAAAGTGCATGGGCATTTTTAAAACAAAAGAAAAACTCACACTACCCCCATATAAGTTTTTTTTTTAACCATTTCTCTGTCTGTGCTTGCTTTGCTCCCAACCTATGCTGCAATATTCAGTGGCTGCAACATTGAAATCATTGTCAGTTCAAGGGACAAGGACTTCCATTTATATTTCTAGAGCTTTGCAGGCAGAGGGAAATTTTGAAAAGTAAAATATTTCGAGCTTCTTGCTGTTGTACAAAATCTGTTGATATATAGTTGTTTACTTAAACAAAGGCAGTTGCTTACCCTTCTCTGAGCCATGCATATGTGGGTGGAGAAACTGCATAATTATAGCAGGGAATCATCCAAAAGTAAATGGAAGGTTAATATAATCTCATGACCAAAATAACTGGAAATGTGTATGAATATGGATTAGGATATAAATCCAAAATGCCAGAAATTTCTAAAAGCAAAAAAGCAAAATTTTGAATTTGGTACAGGTGCTTTAGCAGCATTTTAAATTCCTGGAGTGTTGCCAGGATCAATATATGTTTTAGATAATTCTAGGTCTATTATATATATATTTAAAGATAAATGATTAAGACTATTCTTAAAATAGCTAGTGGCACATACTGGGGGAATGACGGCACACATATAACAGCCTCATCACACAAATTTGCAATGCAAGGATACAAGTATATAATGATAGTATTTCTGTAATGATACTATCAAGTATGTGTTGTGATTATTGTTGTCATTGTAGTTTGATGCAGCAGTTTCTGCTCTGTACACCATTTTACCCTGTAAAGTGCTGCTCTGTTGAAAGATTGATCGACAGTATTCCAGTACTCCCCCAAGGCCGCTGTTGTCTCACCCGTAGCTCCCTCGCCCCAACCTTGCGAAGGATGGCCATTCGGGCATTCCTGCTCTCTGTTTCCCCCCCCCTTTTTTTTTTACTCTTTCCAAGCCGCTTCCGCACGTTCGTTTCCAACGCCGGATCGTAACCCCTCATTAGTCCATCATCTCCTCCCATGGCAGTCATCGCCGCTTCACCTATAGCCCTATCTCCCCACTCCTGCAGGGAGCTGTCCAATTGTTGTGACTCGTGATCCCCCTCCCCTTTTTTTGCCGGTTCGCTGTCCTCTCTGGGGATCCCCTGTCCTCTCTGGGGATAGCCTCTCGGGAGGCTATACAGGCCAGATCCCAGAATGCCTCCCACTCCAACTCTGAGGATGTCGGCAGTTTGGCCGACGAAAGCTAAGTGCTCTTTTATCTACAGGCTTGTTTATATTAAACAGTCTTGTTTATTTTTATCCTGGTGTTCGCCTTTTTCTTGTAAGAATTTTATCAACATGTGTATTCCCAGGATTCGCATTTTTAGTGTCATAAAGGACAATATATATATGTATATATATAAAGTGCAGTTATATCTAATAAATACAATTTTTGAAAGAGCACTAAATTAGGGTTGCATATAAAAATAAAGCCTTTGATCTATAGCCAGCCCTATGAAATAGCATACTTCAGGAGATCTGCAGATTTGCAGATCTATTCTGATCTTGTTTAAACAGGCCTTAAAAATCTGTCTCTTCCCCTGGCCCTGGGCCAGCTAATTGAAAATATTTTGTCTTTAGGCTTTATTGCTCTTACTGAATGTGTATTTTTTTATTTGTTATATTGTCTCCAACTATTTTTATTCTTGTTTACTAATCAGAGTCATTACTGAATCAGACATGCTTAGCAATTTGATAAAATAAACGATAAATTCTTAAAATCAAGTCAATGTTTAATAATTAACAAATGCAGCCATTGTAATAAGTCAAAATAAACAATTATGAAGAGTTTTTATCTCATCAGAAATGTTCTATCCATGTTTAACATGTTAGTATGGGTTAATGTATTAAAACTTTATGTTAAGAGAACTGCAATTCAAACATGTTGAAATTGGGATTTATAGAATTCATTTTAGACTTCAAAGCATTGTATGCAACATTTATTACAAAATCATTAATATATTCTTCTTTAAAAAAAAAGAAAATGTTGTTTACCAACTTCCAGATACAAGTTTTTTTCTCCTTTTTTGTTTTAACATATTTAAAGACTGTATGGATGTTATTTCCTAATTCATCTTGATTCTGGCTCTACTTCAGATAACCTTGCTACAGGCAAGTTGTCATATATGCTTTACTTATGTGACATAGAATAGAATTAGCAATTCTCAAAATACTTTTTAACATTATGTCTTAATTCCACAGCAAGTAGAAAGTATCAATTACCCTTGTACATACATGATGCTCCTGTACAAAAGAATAAGATCATTTGTACTGAGAAAAGTTGAGGCTTGGTGGACAGATGAAAAATAAATGAAAGGTAGAACTGGTAAGACAGGAACTGAAATTATTAAATTTTTATAGGATGATTACATCTTTGCTCTTAAAAGTCAGGTAGATAATATGACTGCATTATCTTACACACAAGGATAATAACATTATAAGCTTAATTTAATAGAGTGAATTTATACAAATAAGGGTAAGAATGGACAAAATACAGTGGGAATATAGGATAGAACTGATACTGACTTTTTCAAGATTATCAGTTGCAACACTATCTTTTACAGTGGACAGTTTCGGTTCTTTTATAGACATGTTTATTTATAGATAAACATTATATTTTGTTCTTTGGGATCCAATATATTCAGGCTAAAAGCAGTTTGGAGGCTAGGAATCAAGAGGCATGGACAGAATATAGTACATCCTCAAAAAGAAAATGATTTTTTTCCCTAACAGCTTAGAAACAATTTTTTAATAAAAAACCAGACAAAAATATTGATCAGTTTAGGAAAGAATTGAATTATGAATTTCTTGGAAGAGAGATAGAGCAGGGGTGTCAAACTCGCAATGTCACGTGACGTGTCATGACATATCATGACTTTTTTGCCATTGCCAGCAATGAGGTGGGCGCAGTTTTGATATGATGCATCCGGTCCGCGGGCTGGCAGTTTGACACACTGCACTAGAGTTTCTTTTGACACATAGCTTTCCAGTCTATGTGTCTAAAGCTCTTTAATGAAGGACAATTCCTCACTTCATCTGATCTTAATCTATTTTACTGACAGGCTTGTATAGACAGGTAGTTCCTCCTGACATCAAACCTGAGTCTTCCGTCTCATAATCTTAACCCTGGTCTGGTCTTCTTGGGCAATATACAATAACCTCAAATAATCACATTCAACATGGCCACTAATTTTTATGCACTCGTAATCCATTCCTACTTCTGCACTAAAATTTTAATATGAGCAGAAGGCCTATTACAGTATCTCATATATGCATTTAGGTAGATTCATACAACACACTAAGCCATAGTTTGTGAAATAGGACTCAAAGAGGTTTGCAATAAACTAAAAATAATAGTTTACCAGCTTAACAGTTTAGTTCATTCTACATGCTAATTTGGAACCAACCCAACTACATTATAGTGTAGTGCAGGGGTGTCAAACTCGCAACGTCATGTGACGTGTCGCGACGTATCGTGACTTTTTTGCCATTCCCGGGGTGGGCGTGGTTTCGCTATGATGCATCCGGCCTGTGGGCCGGCAGTTTGACACCCCTGGTGTGGTGTGTTATGTGAATTCAGCGATGCCTTTTTGAGATAGGCAAATACACTTTGATATTCTCATTATTTTAATTTCTGCTATACATTATTGTTCTGCTGTGATTCTGTTGTGACATTTTTGTTGTGAATCTGACTATGTTTATTCTCTAGACTTTCACAAATTGTTATAAACTCATGATTAAGGATATACTATATGTATATAGCCCTTAGAAAAATACAAATGGGAAAAAGATTAGAGGAATACCTGCCTATGATGCAAATAGATGGAAAGACAGAAGGAGATTATGTGTAGGAAGAAGGAAAGGAGAATATAGAGAACCTCTTTGACGGCTACAGAGCAAACTAGATAATGACTACCTATTGGAAAGCTAAAGAAACTTCTGTGTAACATGGTAATAATAAATCTTTTGAGTTTCCCACGGCTTGTGACTGGTTAGTATAAAGAAAATCAAAGATAGAAAAGATAATTTCTTTCTGAATCTTTGGAGGAAATCCAAAGATTCATGCCACCCAGTTTACATTATAGCATACTTCTGAAATACCTATTACATGAAAAGCTACTGTTTACATTTCTTTTAGAATAAAAATGTCTATTAAAACTTAGCCTATAAAGTATGAGCATCCAGTCAGCATTAAGCAACCATAAGATGAAAGGCAATTTCTTGTAAAAGAACCTACTTCTTCTAAATATTTATGCCTAATGAGATCTTGTTATTTTCTTACTATTATTTTAAATAAAATTCTAGACATCTTAATTTTAGAACTCAGTTTTTAATCAGGGCTACCTTGCTTCTTGTGGTTCATATGATATCTTTTAATTATGATTCGTACTAATGATAAGCATGCGATTGTCAAAATATACAGACTTTTATTGAAAACGAATATGCAAGATGAATATGTAAAAGATTGTACAACTAACTGAGCAAACATTTTTGGATAAAATGCTGGATCAGTGAGAGGATATATGGAGTTAGGGATTAAAATGCCTTTTGAGCTATAATTTGAAAGAATTTTTAGAAGATGATGTATCATTGGTATTTAACATGTAATAAATTGTCAAAGATGTACAAAGATGTTTATGTCAAACATCTGTTGGAAATGTAATTCCGCTTCCCTTCTGTTGCTCTGAATATGAGCAATTAAAGAAAGGTGGGCTCAAGTAAAATTCTCTTTCATATTTCTGATACCTGTTTCTTCTCTCATCATTTGACTAGGTAGGCTAGTCAAAATGATGGGAATTGTATTCCAATATATCTTGGAGAAATCTCTGTTTTAGATTACATTACTAAAATGACAAACAAGCAAAATATTTCCTAAAAATAAACTTCAATTTTTTTCTGATATACTTATCTTACTGAAAATTAATAGAACTAATATACCCCAAAATTATAAATTATCCCTTTAGTAAAACAGAACCTATGTTTTGAAACACTAAGACTAAAATACTTAAACATACTGCTTCTTAAGTATGGGAGGCAGGGAGGGAGGGAGAGAAAGAAAGAAACCAAAAAACAATACCCATATTACTGTGAGTCTATGTATACTTAATCTTACTTATCAGCTTAATAAGTAATTTTCTCAACAGCACATCACTGTTCTTTTGCATTTTTGTTAGTGGGTGGGCCTGTCTATACTTTTTCCCTCTCAAAGTTAATATGTTTAGAAAAACAAGCTTTCAGAAAACATGATTCAATTAAATTATAAACAGTCAATTATATTGTGAAGATAAATAATAATGGCTGTGTTATATAAATGCATTAGGGCTGCAACACCCTGAAATTTGGAAATTGCAATCCCAATATGTCTGGAGGGTACCTTGTTAAAAAGCCTAGCTGGATAATATTGACTAAATGGACTTCTTTTTTTTAAAGGAAAACCTCTGACTTATCAGCACTATGTATTTAAATCAAATCATGTTTTTTTCCAGTCATCTCTTTAAAACAACTCTCTGGAGGAGATTCTGGGATTTGGTTTATGCCCTTAAAAAAAACTTTCAGTGTTGTTGTGAGATGGAAACATCTGACAATTCTTTGGTAACTTCTGTGGTTAAAACTGTTATCAACTAATCTACTGTTATAATGCGTTCCCTGGGGGCAACATGCCATGGGATTTATTTTCTCCTTCAGTGGTTGCCTCTGGAATACTAGGAAACATTCAGATTCTTGAAGGATATTTGTTTTCTGCATATTAGAAGAAAGGAAAACTGTGCTTAGCAGATTCATTTAGAAAAAAAAATGACTGATATAACATCCAGTAATTGCCAGTCTTTTCTAGAGAAATATCAACCTATTGCATTAAGCATCCAACAATACCTCAACTTGGGCTTAACTTGGAAGGCTTTCATTTTTTACCATCTATAGCACTTAGTTCAACATTGATATAATCAATGCATCATAACTATTTAAAAATACATAATATAAAAGTGATATAAAATAAAATATTGATATTGAGAGCATTGCAACAAACACCTAAAAATAAAATAAAAGTAGATAAAGGGAAAGCTATTATGATGAAGTGTTAAGGCTAGAGTTAGATTCATCTGTCAATTTAGCTGTAATACTGGATTTCCTTAAAAATCCCTTTGTATTTGTTTAGTTGTTTTTACTGAAGGCAGTACAATATTATGTTAGAATATGTTAGATAACATGTTAACAATTGTATTTTAATGTACTTATTTCATAGTGCTGTTGTGAGAGTGAAGAGAAACCATAAATGCTCTTTTGAGGAACTGTAAAATTAAAATATAAAATAAAATGGTATGAAGAACTGTTTTAATAGAATCCAAAATACAACATGCCTGATAAATTGAGCATTGTAGGAAATGTCACATTCAAATAAACTCAAGTGCCAAAAAGGGACATGAACTCATTATACAGGATTTTTTAAATTCTCTTGCTACAGTTTTTCTTTTTGTTGACAAGTATATTTCCTTTTGTATTAAGCAACATCTTCCCTTTGCATTCTATCAAAGAATGATTGAAAGTGTTTAGGGTCATGTCCACGAATTAGGGTTAATAATAGGACATTATGTTAAAATTTCAATGTTTGGTATTCATGGGTCAGTTCATCATGTTCTTGGCTCTTTGTCATGAATTGCTCCATACACGTGCAGAGTTCAAGCTTGTGACAAGAGGCACTTAATAAATTGCATCTGTTAGATTTAGCTGATCTTCAAGCATTTTGTCTTTTGGCTCAAGAAAGTGCAAATGGGATGTACCACCCAGAACATATTTTTAGCATTGCTTTACAATGAGAACTCGAGTAAAACAAAATTTGGCGTACCTAAACTACAATATGCTCTTTTCTCAATTATATTAACCCATACAACATCTAGTTAATACAGATATAAAATAACTGATAGATGAATTGAAAGACTTGTAATGGACCTTTGCTGCATAGATTGTTGGCTGTTCCAGCAAGCGCTAATTACATATAAATACATCCACGCCCTTGAATGAAACAGACTCATCCTTACACCCTGTTACTCAATGCAGCTGTAATCAGGATCACAGAAAACTCTTCCCTGTGGCTGCATGAATGTGCATTACTCTCATTCTTGAAATAGCAGCACACCATACTCCTGGTGGCAGAAAAAGAAGAATGGAGAGATGGCTCTTGCATACTGGGGAACAGCCTGGTTTGGAGAAAAAGCAGTGCCCTAAAATCAGAGAGAAGGAAGCATTACAGCAGCAGATTCAAGTAGCCATTAGGGACTATGAAGAAGCCAGACCTGGATGGCAACATTTTTATTCTTGGGACATCATAGATAATTTATACATCATGTTTTGTTCTGAGGAAGAGGGAAAAACAGTATTTTTAGATGTAATAGTCACATCAAAATATATGCTGCTTAAGATGGGCGTTGGGGATGAGTCAAATGAAATGCCAAAAGACATGACCTACAACTGAATTAATCCTGGCTAGGACAGAGATGTTTTAACTTCTATTCCTTTGCAAACAATCCATTGAAGAGAAGATCTCTGTTTCCCAAAAGCTATCAACTGGATTAGTACAACAACATTAAGTCTAGAATAGAAAGAGTCTATTAAGTGGATGAGAAACCTATATGCGGGTCAACAGTGAGAACTGGACACGGAACCACTGATTGGTTCAAAATTGGGAAAGGAGTCCAGCAAGGCTGTATTCTGTCGCCCTGCCTATTTAACTTATATGCAGAGCACATCATGAGAAAGGCAGGGCTAGATGAATCAAAAGTTGGAATTAAGATTGCCGGGAGAAATATCAACAACCTAAGATATGCAGATGATACCACTCTAATGGCAGAAAGTGAAGAGGAACTAAAGAGCCTCTTGATGCGGGTGAAGAAGGAGAGTGCAAAAGTTGGCTTGAAACTCAACATTAAGAAAACCAAAATCATGGCATCCGGCCCTCTCAATTCCTGACAAATAGATGGGGAAGAAATGGAGGTAGTGACAGATTTTATCTTCCTGGGCTCTAAGATCACCACAGATGGGGACTGCAGCCAAGAAATTAAAAGACGCTTGCTCCTGGGAGGAAAGCTATGGCAAATTTAGACAGCATACTAAAAAGCAGAGACATCATCCTGCCAACAAAAGTACGTATAGTCAAGGCCATGGTTTTCCCAGTTGCAATGTATGGCTGTGAAAGTTGGACCATAAGAAAGGCTGAACGCAAAAGAATTGAGGCCTTTGAACTATGGTGCTGGAGAAGACTCCTGCGAGTCCCTTGGACTGCAAGGCGATCAAACCGGTCAGTCTAGAGGAGATCAACCCTGACTGCTCTTAGAAGGCCAGATCTGAAGTTGAAACTCAAGTACTTTGGCCACCTAATGAGAAGGAAGGACTCACTGGAGAAGAGCCTAATGCTGGGAAAGATTGAGGGCAATAGAAGAAGGGGACGACAGAGAATGAGGTGGCTGGATGGAGTCACTGAAGCAGTAGGAGTGAGCTTAAATGGACTCCAGAAGATGGTAGAGGACAGGAAGGCCTGGAGGAACGTTGTCCATGGGGTCGCGATGGGTCGGACACGACTTCGCAACTAACAACAACAAATTAAGTGGATTGATTGAAAATTCAGAATGGGCAAGATAACGAGTTTTTGTACACTACAGGAGTAGCCTCTTACTCTCTCAGTATACATGCCAGACCTTTCTTGGCAGTAGTACATGTGATGTCTATAGATCAAATACTGAATATGAGTCAACTATGTGATGCAGCCCCCTCCCCCACCCCAAAAAACAACAACTATGGTATTTGAAGATGCACAGTATTAACTGCAACACAGAGTACCAGTTCATGGAAAATAATTGTCCCATTCTACTCTATCTTGGTCAGGTCTCACTTGAAGTATTGTGTTGAATTCTAAAATGTCTAAAAACAAAAGGATATAAAAATAAATATATAAAAATAAGGAAGTCCAGAAGCAGACTAACCAGATTATATAGGGACTGGAAACAAAGTCCTATGAAAGATAAAATTAAGAATATGTTTAGTCCATGGAAGAGAAACCCGAGAGGAAAGATGCTAGCAAACTTTATATATTTAAAATATTGTAATATACAGAAAGGAGTGGACTTGTCACCTGTTTTTATGTAGTTCGGGACCAGAACCAATGGATTAAACTACAAGAAAGTAGATTCAGGTTACATATTAGGCACAATTGCCTGATGAAGTTGAATATTGTATTCCAGTTGAATAGATTGCTTCATGAAGTAGTACGGTATGTTATAATCCTGGACATATTTTCTGATTCTAAACTGAAGTGAGATGTTAGTAATAATTATAAGAATAATGTGACTTTCAAACCAGTTTGTTTCTGGAGGCTACATAAAAATGAATATTTGCTAAGGTTAAAGCCTAAATTAAATCCTATTACAGACTATTTACACGAAACAAAATACAACTTAATAGACAGAATAGCAATCACTTTGAAAAATAAAAATAGAAAGATACATTGCAGCCCAAATAAAGATTAAAATCAAGAGAATGTATCTATGTATTTAAAAAAAAAAATCATGATTGCTCATATTAAAGCACAATTCTCGGCTGTTCACAGTACGTTTTAAACACATGGCAAAATATCTGGCAAATCCAATAATACCATATAATGTAAATAATTCACAGCAGTAGATTCATAGGAAATCTAGCACGATAGCAAGGAGGTTTGTGTCACTTAAATCAACTCCCCATTTCCTCTCCCCTGGTCTCTTGTGTTTATTACATTGGAAATACCATACTCGGGAGGTCATATTATCTGGTTATATGACTGTGTGCATTACCTCCACTTCTGTTATTTGGTTTAGATGGGGTGTTGTCTGGGTGATCAGAGAGCTCCCAATGAGGTAAGAGAATAAATTTTCTATATGGGAGAAGAAGCTGCTGTCAAAATATTAAGAGAAAGAATGTGGTTTTTCTTCAGAAACAGTTAGGCCAAACTCAGCAGCTATATAACTGATCCTGGTGACTCACTCTCTTCCTTGCACATGATCAAGGCTCTAATTCAATGCAGGGTGAATATTTGATTTTTATTGTCATGAGTGAAGCTCAGGAACATGACAACTTATGTTAAATTTTTAGTTTTCTCAATATTTCTGATAATAGTTATTGAAATGAAAGAATAAGTCTGAATATAATTATTATCTTGACTCTGTGTCCATGGAATATTTTCTGGATGGTGGTACAGATTATAGCCATTCATTTCATTTTGAAAAGTATAATGTTATCCTCCCTCAGCACATCCTGTACAATTGATGTCTTAGGCATCTAATATATAACAGACATACAGATATATACTCTGATCTGGTATCCACACTACAAAATAAAAGAGTCATAAGAATCAGTTCAAACCATAAGACCCCATTATATTGGTGTCATTTGTTCTCGAGCAATTCTCATTTACCTGAAATTATCTTGGGGTTTAATGTTTATTTGTTGATGCCCATACACAACAAAAGCAAATAATTCTATTAAATTCAACCTGGTGGAACAGGCTAGATCATTCGATGTAAACAGCAGTGATATAAGGTACTGTATCTGGAAAATAAATCCAATTACATCCATACATTACAATAATTTAGAGGCTTCAAGACTCAGAAGATCACTAATGCTTTCTTGGGGATGTCAAATTTAATTGTACCTAAATAGTTTTATTAAATTGACTTTTCACACACATTACGTTGTATGTGTTTGAAGGCAAGTGTGTCTAATAAGCTATGAAGTAGACATAAAGTGAGATATATTTAAAATACATCATGAAATTGAACTCTCATTGATATAATATCTTCCTTTAATTCAAGTGTGGTGTCAGTAATTCTACCCTAACTGGCTGCATTTTAAACGTATTTTATATAGTGGCAAGATTGGCTGTTATCCTACTAAGCCAGGCTGCTTAAATACCACTGGAGTCAAAGGGTCAACTACTGAATAGACTTTGTCAGTGTTTAACAGGAGTAAACTTAGATTCTCTGTATTAATTTTAAAAAATATGAACAATTATATTTTAGGAATATGTGAATATGAAACAATATGGTGGAATTCAGAGGCTATTCAAACTGGGAGTCACATTGGACAACATTATGAACAGAAGCCTGGATTAAGCTACGGGGGGGAGGGGTCATCATTGTCACCTTTGTTGCCAACTTCTTTATGGAGGACTTTGAACTTGAGAATCAATCCATCCCACAGCACAGTGTTGACTTAAATATGTTGATAATACTTTCACAGGTTGGCATATGAAAAAGAGAAACTGATTTAATTTATAGACCATATAAAGGAACAACAGAAGAGCATAAAATTCACCATGGCAGTGGAAATCAATAGTATGCTATTCTTAGATATTCTAATGAAGTGAGGTAATGAAGGCCATTTAAAACAATGAAGTGTAAAAAAGGGAAAAAATTACAGA
Organism: Azemiops feae; assembly: GCA_023970755.1. Classification (NCBI taxonomy): domain Eukaryota; kingdom Metazoa; phylum Chordata; class Lepidosauria; order Squamata; family Viperidae; genus Azemiops; species Azemiops feae. The sequence continues at coordinate 679,623 of JALGBA010000341.1, read as the reverse complement.
TTCATTATTAGGATGCAGGCAAAATAAAAGTTTCAGGTAACATGCCAAAAGAAATTCAGTGCCTGTATAATATCATAGGCAATGATACACTATAAAACATACAATAGAACAACAACAGAAGGATTATAAACAGTCAGAAATGCTTTTAATGTGTGTCTGTCAGAATGAGAAAAAGAGAAGATTTTTTTTTTAAAGTATAGGAGTAAAATTTGGAATGGTGGACAAGACAAAAATCTGCCTTCTAATAAGAATAAATTCCTCAAATTAAGAACCAACAGAATATATAAAAGAAATTGTGGATAGTCTCTGGTTATTTTAAAAAGCACTTGTTTATTATAATAGCTTTAAGGTTATTTTATTCAACACACCATTAACTGTATATGCAGTACTTTGATATTTTATTTATTTCTCCTAGCACTTGGTTTCCTGTCCCTTCACCATCTTGGTACTTCTTTGAATGCTTTCCAGTGTGCCATTATTTTTTTAAAAAATAATGCAATACAACTAGGGCACCAGATTTCTAATGGCTGTACCATTTATTTTCCATCTAGACAATCAAGGAAAGAATAATAGTCAGTTGATTTTATGAGCTTCAGTAGCCCCCATCACATCTTGAATTCATGCATCTGGAAGGCAATACATCTCTGAAATGAATGTCTGGTCTGCACATTGTGATGCAGAATGACGGAATCAAAGGTGAAATCCAGATGACAATCATTTCAGAAGCATCCCTAACTATGGAATATATTCAAATACCATTTAACTTTCTTGTGGATGATGGAGATGCAGCAGATCCACTTAATTATGGAACTGGGTGACACATGGTAGTCATTAATTTTCTTACAATTTTCCAGCTATACACTCTATTGCTGTATCTATATGTAGTCAATTAGAATTTTAATCACTTGGGGGGGGGGTAGCAAAATGTACTCTTGTTATTTAATAGGATATATGATCTCATTCCAAGGCAAGAATCTTGATTCCACCCCCCTTCCAAAATCTGCTATCTTTCCTGATGAGGACATAATGTATATTTCATCCCAAAGAAAATATTTGTTCCAGAGAGAGTGAAATATATTTCCTTGGAAGCCTTTCCCTCTCTCGCATACTTGCACAAATTAAATTTAAACATGCAAAGGCTATTTTTGGATAAATCAGGAAATATAATGTACAAAAAAAATATAACACTCATACAAAGACATACAAATCTCAGTCCAAAGAAATAAATCAGAACTGGTTATTAGGAAAATAAATAAATAAATAAATAAATGGGACACTTATTCTTCATCTACATACCTCCCAAGATTACTTGAGTATCCTCTCACTGGTAAAATGGTTGAAGTCTGCTTAAAGAGCCAGTAAAGCAAAATTGTACTTCAATTATTTAATTTTCAAAATCTTTATTAAACATGAGACATGCAACGAGATAGAATCTGGTACAGGTAATCCTCGACTTACAACAGTTCATTTAGTGACCATTCAAAGTTACAACGGCACTGAAAAAAGTGACTTACGACCGTTTTTCACAGTTACGACCTTTGAAGCATCCCCATGGTCATGTGATCGTAACTTCATACTTATGACTCTTGCTGTGTCCCAAATTTTATATATATATAAAATTTACAAGAAAAAGCGAACACCAGGATAAAAGTAAACAAAACTGTTTAATATAAACAAGCCTGTAAATAAAAGAGCACTAAGCTTTTGTCGGCCAGACTGCCGACGTCGTCAGAGTTGGAATAGAAGGAGATCTGGGAGCTGGCCTATATAGCCGCCTGCATCTGTGCCCAGCTTCTTGAGCGCGTCATCGGCCCATTGGTTGTATTAGTCCGCAATGCGCTGAGTTGATCCGCACCTGGCAATCTGCCAGTGGCCCCGATTGTTGCCTTCCGATCCTCCTTCGCTTTTCTAGCGCGCGTACGGGTGCTTGGGGGGTGGCTGTCCAGCTGCCTTTGCTCCTTATCTCCCTCCCCTCCCGTTTTGGAGCGATCTCTCAACCTGAAATTCAGACGCCCTGTGAGGCTGTCATCCTCCCCCAAGGCCGCCATTGTCTCGCCCGTAGCTCCCTCGCCCCAACCTTGTGAAGGACAGCCATTCAGGCATTCCTGCTCTCTGTTTCCCCCCCCCCTTTACTCTTTCCAAGCCGTTTCCATACAACCGTACAACCGTTTCTAATACAACCAATGGGCCGATGACGCGCTCGAGAAGCCGGGCACAGAGGCAGGTGGCTATATAGGCCAGCTCCCAGATCGCCTTCTATTCCAACTCTGATGACGTCGGCAGTCTGGCCGACGAAAGCTTAGTGCTCTTTTATTTCCAGTCTTGTTTATATTAAACAGTCTTGTTTACTTTTATCCTGGTGTTCGCTTTTTCTTGTAAATTTTATTAATATGTGTATTCCCAGGATTTGCATTTTTAGTGTTATAAAGGACATATATATGTCCTGTTTAACGCCCCTAGTTTGGGGCTGCAAGGCAAAAGAGATCATAAATAAAAAGTAACTGCAGTATAGCAGTTAAAAATACCAAGGTGCTTTAAAAACTCTCTCTCTCTCTCTCTCTCTCTCTCTCTCTCTCTCTCTCTCTCTCTCTCTCTCTGAGCTTCAACAGATACTTTCACAAATGTTTGCTAAGGAAATTTGAGAATTTATATGATGGAAATGGCTCGGGGCTCAATCGGTGTTTTTCATGCTTGATAACTTTAAAACATGTAGACTTCAACTTCCAGAATTATCCAACCAGCAGACCAGTGGTGGGATTCATATATGTGAACAACCGGTTCTCTGTGTGGATGCCACTACCGGAAGTCCATTCTGGACCTGGGCAACAAAAAATTAGCTACTGCTTCTGCCAAAGTGGTGTGAACTGGCTGAATCCCACCACTGCAGCAGACCCATCCAATAAATCCACACTCTATTGATCAGAAAAAAAAGCAGGCCCTGCACTTACAGGAAACTACTAGGAAGAAAAAAAAATCCATTTATCAGTAATAAACCTGAGACCCAGTTTGGTTCACTGGTTAAAGGTCCAAGATAGAAATCAGGAGACTCTGAATTCTAGTCCTGCCCTAGGCATAAAAGCTGGCTGAGTGACTTTGGGCCAGTCACTTTAACTCTACTCATGATGTCAAGCTCAGGTAACAAGTTGGTCAGACAATTCCTGTTGCAAGCAATGTACCAACACTCAGTTGATTTTTAAAAAAGCAGACCCTGCACCTGAGGGAAAATGCTAAGAAGAAAAACAAATCCATTTATCAATAGTAAACTATTCTCCAGAATGCTTTATACCACTCCAGTAGGCCATTTGCCAGATACAAATTCTAGGGGAAAAAAAACCATTTATCAATAGTAAACTGGTTCTCCAGAATACTTTGTACCATTCCAATAAGTCATTTTCCAGATACAAAGCAATAATTGGAAATAAATATGATTCTAAATGCTGGTGCATTTCTTTGGAGGGTGCAGAATTCATTTTATTTTATTTTAAAATTAAAATAATATTTTAGCACAGCAGTTAAGCAGCATTAGGAAATCAATCCATCGTGTAAATAATAATAATAATAATAATAATAATAATAATAATAATAATAATAATAATAATAATAATAATAATAATAATAATAATAATAATAATAATAATAATAATAATAATAATAATAATAATAATAATAATAATAAACAAGTTGGAAGGGACCTTGGAGGTCATCGAGTCCAACCCCCTGCTCAGGCAGGAAACCCTATACCATTTCGGACAAATGGCTGTCCAGTCTCTTCTTAAAAACTTCCAGTGTTGGAGCATTCACCGCTTCTGGAGGCAGGTTGTCCCACTGGTTAATTGTTCTAACTGTCAGGAAGTTTCTCCTTAGTTCTAGGTTGCTTCTCTCCTTGATTAGTTTCCATCCGTTGCTTCTTGTCCTGCCCTCAGGCGCTTTGGAGAATAGCTTGACTCCCTCTTCTTTGTGGCAGTCCCTGTTTGAATATCCCTGGTGCTAGCAAAAGGACTGACCTGACTCTGAAAGTATTGTCATTTTTTGATAGGTCTTCTTGTTGTTAGTTGCAAAGTCATGTCCGACCCATCGCGACCCCATGGACAACGTTCCTCCAGGCCTTCCTGTCCTCTACCATCTTCTGGAGTCCATTTAAGCTCACGCCTACTGCTTCAGTGACTCCATCCAGCCACCTCATTCTCTGTCGTCCCCTTCTTCTATTGCCCTCAATCTTTCCCAGCATTAGGCTCTTCTCCAGTGAATCCTTTCTTCTCATTAGGTGTTAATAGGTCTACTATTGGATAATTATTTGGAATCAGAAAGGCAATCTTTCTATACTTCTTTTTGAAAGCAGTAATTCTCCAAATTGGTAAAGCATAGTCTATTGAACATTTTTGTGTCTATGTGGAAGGCAAAGTAAAACATAGCAGTAATAGCAAAACTGTAAATTGTGTAACAAAGACTTGTTTTACCGTTCTTGGTAGAAACAATCTTTGAAAATATATTTAGATTAAATACTCTAAAAACATCAATTATCAGGGGTTTAATTATATAACAATTTATTAGCCACTTTTGGCTAACAATAAACCTCAACAAATGCAAGGTGGCATAGAAAATAAGTCACCTCAGTTCATGTTGACTTTGACTTACAGACTGAACTTGGCTAAGTCTGATTAAATCAATAATTCATGGTAATGGAAATATATGAATTGTGTCATAAAAATAAAATAAAACTGGAAGAAAAGTTGTCTTTACATTATTATTTAAATTTTAGATTGCATGTGCCACTTAGTTTGTGGGATATAAGCAATGATATGTTGGCTTGTAAGGCAACTTCTGAATTAGAAATTGTAGTTTAGCATGATCAGCTTGGATGTGAAACTTGGTCTTTGTTGCAGTAATATTTGACCAATATGGTTTCATGGTTTCGCTATTGTTTACTTATCTTCAGCATCTACATCCAGATATATACATACTATATAGATATCTTCAGTGGTGGGATTCAAATAATTTAACAACTGGTTCTGTTCGTCATCATCACCAGTGTGACACGCCTCACATATTCATCATTACTGCATTGTTGTCATCACCGGTGTGATGCGCATCACATTGACATCATCACCTGCGTGTCGTGCGTCACATTGACATCATCACTGGCGCAACAAGCCTCATGGTGGTGGCGGCATCATCAGCATGATGCGCCTCGCAGATTTATCATAATGAGTTCGCCAAATTCAACAAAAAATTACGTATCGGTTCTGCCGAACCGGTGCGAACCCGCTGAATCCCACCACTGGATATCTTTCTGAATTTATCAAATTTGTATTCTGAATTATCTATTTTTAAAAACTTCCAAAATAGTTTCCTATTTTCTGTTTTTCTCAGAGATTGAGAAAATTATAAAAATGAATGCATGAACAAAGAGACTGCTAGGACAAATGGCACATTGTCCAATTCTGGAACTAATTTTAGAAATAGATGGATTGATTGAATATGTGCCATTAGAAATGCTTGTAATTAAATAGCAGTTTAGGACAAAGTAATTTGAAGGCACAATAATGGCACAAAGTGAAGGGAAATTGCCTTACCCTTCAATACCTTTATACTTGGAAGTTTTACTTGGCTAAGTCTTTGAATTGTTTGTATTTGTTACGACAAAAACTGCAAAATAAAATACTGGAATAATACAGAATTAATCACAAAGGATTGTGTAATACTTTTGGATAACGACTTTTTCCACAGTTATGTGTGATAGAATTTAGGGTTCACATCACCTATTCTTAGGAAGAGATGAAATGATCAAGCCATGCATTCAGAGGCCTAGTTTGGACCAATTACATCTGCACATATGTTTCAAGGAGTTCAGCTTCCATGGATAATCACAAAAGAATGTTGGACCTTTGACAGAACTCTTGAATTAAAATTGCAGGTACAGTATGCTTCATCAGAGGAGCTTTTGGCATTTCTGCAATGAATCATCTACAATTAACTTACTCTACTCTCCAGCTTCTATATACATTATTTGTCTTTAATTAGGCATATATTCTTTCTGTAGCCAAACAAATTCAAGTCAAAATCTGTTTTGGTTGTACTCCTGTACTTTCAAGAATTCCAGAACTTAGAACTAGTAGGAAATGGGATAGAGTCAGTGATGGGATTCAAATATGTGAACAACTGGTTCTCTGTGGATGCCGCTTCCGGAAATCCATTCTGGGCCTGGGCAACAAAAAAATAGCTACCAGTTCTATTGAACTGGTGTGAACTGGCTGAATCCCACCACTGGATAGAGTACAGGATTACAAATTAGAAAGTGATGAAAGTAGGTGTCCTGTATCCAAGACTTATATATTCTTAATCAGAAGAAAGAGGGGGAGATATCTGAAATGACTTGAAAAATAACGAACAAGAGACATCTGAATTAAAGAAATTAGAAAAGCTTAATTTAATAATTCTGGATATTTACATAGGAGACATTTCCTCATCAGTTTCAGAGGGCACCGGGAACAGAAGATGGGCATGCCATGGCAAAAATACCCCAAGGATCTGCTTTTGCTACATAAGTTTCATAGCCATCTCCCTTCTTCATTGTTTAGATTACTTTTGGGAAAATAAGTCAGGAAATAACTGCATAGTTTAGGCATAAGAAAGTGAAGATTAGCTACATTCCCAGCCATTGACAATATAGGCAAGGGATGCTGGTAGTTGATACTAGCAGTTGAACCAAGTGAGCAGAGGTTTCTTACCTCTGACTTAGAAGTAACTGTACTGAATTCAGTAGAACATAAGACTGAAGACGGGTTCAAGTGATTCATCTTTGTTAAAAGGTTGTGGTTCCAGCATACATGAACTGCGTATGGATGTGTATGGGTGAATAAAAAGATTACAGAGTCCTTTTCCTATAGATTTGCAGATTACAGGCTTTACTCAAAAAGTATGCATATAGAGATTTATGGAATATTTTTAAAAGTAAACCTATGGTATTTCTTTTCGCAAGAACAGTTAATACATATTTATTGTCTTCAGAAGTAGTGTGAAAACTCAGCAGGATCAGGCAATTATAGAGCTATAGCAGTGATGGCGAACCTTTTAGAGACTGAGTGCCCAAACTGCAACCCAAAACCCACTTATTTATCACCGGGTGCCAGGTGAGCATGGCCCACTGGGTGGGCGTGGCTGTGGTGGTCATGGCAGACTAGGTGGGTGTGGCCAAGGTGGGCGTGATCACCTCGATGTTGCTCGTGGGGACACCTGTGGGGGCTGGGCAGGGTTGGGGGAGATCCAGGGGGTCTCTGGCAGGTGGGGTGGTAGGCAGGAGGTTCATCCTGCAGGATGAGGTGAGGCAAGGCGAGTTAGGGTGGGGGTACCATTGTCACAGGGCAAGGCGAGGCAGGGGCCAGGGCAGCTGCTGCCTGACACCATCGGCCCCCGCACACAGAGGCCAGCGAGCGCATGGGTGCTGGGATGCATCCGGCCACGTGGAACCTCGGCGAGTTAGCGGGTGGCTGGTTGAAGAGGGACGGTTGCCATCTCTGGGGCATGGCACGCGTGCCCACAGAGAGGGCTCTGAGTGCTGCCTCTGGCACCCGTGCCATAGGTTCGCCACCACTGAGCTATAGGGACAAAGTAAAGACCACAAATGACCAAGAATGATTGAGTCAATCTTTTACTTTACCAGTTGGAAGAAACATCTAGCTATCAGCAGAAATAGCAAGGATTACATTTTTTCATCAGGAAATGAGAGATCAAGCCAGAGATCCCACAAAGATGTCGGCAGGACCTTTGGTTCAATGTTATATTTCCTGAAGAAAGAAGCACGTATGAGAGAAGCATAAAAGTAATACTCTTTTGTGCTTTCTTTAGTTCTGTTATATTAATAGCAAAACAAACAATATTTATCTGCTTCTGAATGTGTCTGGTATTGGGGAATGAAGACCTTTGCAGTAAACTCCAGAAGTACAGAGAGGGAGGGAAGGAGAGAGAGAGAGAGAGAGAGAGAGAGAGCACAAAGCTTTGAATCAGCACAATTTGTGCACTGCCCAGGGAACTGCATTATAATAAATCAACGTAATATAAACATTAGCAATGGATGGAGCAATAGATGGAAACTAATCAAGGAGAGAAGCAACCCAGAATTAAGGAGAAATTTCCTGACAGTGAGAACAATAAACCACTGGAATAGCTTGTCTCCAGAAGATGTGGGTGTTCCATCACTGGAGGTTTTCAAGAAGAGATTGGACAGCCTTTTGTCCAGAATGGTATAGGGTCTCCTGCCTGAGCAGGGGGTTGGACTAGAAGACCTCCAAAGACCCTTCTAACTCTGTTATTTCATTATTACAAAGACATAAAATAAATGAGCTGGGATTTTGTCCATTTCAACTATTTTGTCTCTGTCTTTCATACATACCTGTCAAGATATGTAGCAATCATGTCCCAGTTGATTCTGAACCTCTCTATACTTTAAAACATTTTTTACAGTCCTCTCTAGGATGTGGCCTACAACTATGATTGCTAACTATGATTATTATCTCTTAGTGGAACTTGCCACTACATAGGTTATCCTATCCCAAGAAGCAAAATATGTTTTTTCTTTGAAATCTACAACTGTATTATAGGTAGTCCTTGACTTACGTCCGCAACTGAGCCCAACATTTCCATTGCTAAATGAGACAGTTGTTAAGTGAATTTTGCCCTATTTTATGACCTTTCTTGCCACAGTTGTTAAATAAATTACCACAGTTGTTAAATTAGTAACACGGTTGTTAAGTGAATCTGGCTCCCCCATTGACTTTGCTTGTCAAAAGGTTGCAAAAGGTGATCGCGTGACCTCAGAACACTGCAACCGTCATAAATACATGCCAGTTGCAAAGCCTTCAAATTTTGATCATGTGACTGTGGGGATGCTGCACCAGTTGTAAGTGTGAAAAACAGTCCTAGGTCACTTTTTTCAGCGCAGTTGGAACTATGAACAAATGGTTGTAAGTCCAGGACTGTCTGTACTATACATCCTGCAGCCATGGAACTGATCTGTTTTCCATGGGAAGACTATCTCACTGCAACCATTATCTTGCAGCATCAGAACTCAGGTTTAATTTTTTTCCTCATTTGAAACCAGAGCAGATCATAGCTTCTGCAATCTTCTCTCTCCCAGTGCTCCCCACACTCCACCAGAAGCATAACATTTTGTTTACAAAGCTCTTATGTTCTGTTGACTGTGTATATATGGTTTACAACTGATTTACTACTGCTTCTTCTCTTTCTGTTGCTCAGAAGTACCTTTTCTCATGCAGGTTTATGATCAAAGGCATCTGCACAGTCTCAGTTTAATATGATCTTATCAAATCAGCAGTCATTCAAGGAGCTTTTGAATGCAAGTTGTGGGTCTTCTATTGTAATTCTGCAAAAGGAGATCTTCAGTCGGTTTTTAGTGCTTTATTAGCACATCTATTTAGCTGCTGCATTCAGGAACATTTGTTTACAGTTGTTACAACTGATTTTCTCTTATTGTGAATTTGATAGAATAACATTTTGGAAAGTGGTGTGTTTTTTTCAAACAGTAATGCAAATTTATTGTATACAAGGAAGGAAGGAAATGGGGGGGGGGTGTTAGATAAAATTACAAACTGCTGCACCTAGCACCTAGGTTAGCCTCCCCATGTATTTGGGGCAAGAAAATCTCACTGATGGAATCAGGAGACATTCACTTGTCCAGCTTGAATTATGTAACTTGATTTATTTTCTCTGCAAGTTCTAGATTTAGAAAAGCAGAGATATTGCCATGGTTATAACATTATGAATATCAGCAAAGACTTAGGAAATTGTCTGATGTCTGGAAAACCTCAAATTGAAAAGCCATTTTTCATGTTCTGTAATATTTTCAGAGACCAGAGACATGTTCATAATACCCATCCACAAGAATCACTGTCAGGAATTCTTTCCCTCCAACACTATTCTGCTTTGCTGACAAGATCACCCTGTCTGGTCTATGTTGTATTTATTTCTTCCATATATATCAAATTGCCATTGACTCAGAAATATTTCTTCATTTCATATGCATTCTCTCTCTGCCTCTCTCTCTCTCTCTCTCACACACACACACACACATATGGGTTCACACGCGCACACGCACACACACACACAAATCTGAATGTACGCTGGGCCAACAAGCATTGATTTCTCACTTGGATTAAGTTGACCTTGGGAAGGAAGGGGAAGACTGAAGAACAACATAATTCTGATTAACTTTCATTTAGAAAATTACCCAGTGATGAAGCTAAAGTGCATCAAATATTCCCAGACCATCAAGCTTTATTTATATGTGTTTACAGCTTTCCTTGCCTTGAACTGCAAAGAGATAGATTTAGTGATAACAAATTAAAGCAAACTGTTCATTTGCCCTTTCATTAATATGGTGAAACTCTGACACTTCATGCATTGCTGAAATACAAGTCCAAACAGCACGATCAACATGAGGAATATGTTTGGAATATTTTGAAAGCTTTACAAAAAAAAATGGATAGGAAAGTTTGAGTTGCTTTAGTTCTTTGTGCAAGCTGCTATTTGTATGTGGTCCTGAAAATTGTGGCAATGCTTATCTGCATAGGTTAGTTCTTAATATTCTTTAAAATGGTTTCTTAGAGCAGAAAAATAAGCCAATGCAAACCCTGCATATTAGGACATGCATTTTATGCAAACTGCTTATCCGCTCTTCTTAATATCACATGGACTAACTGTCTGAGCCTGACCTCATCTTGACTTTAACATTTGGAGCTAAAAAACACACTTATATAACTGTTATCCCAGAAAGCAGCTTACATCCTGGCTACATCAGCAAAATACAGTAAAATGATTGTAATGCTTTATTTTGCCCAAATAACTGTTGTGGTGCATAAGTCTTAGAAAAACAAACAAACAAAAAGCCTTATTTGCTTTCCAACATCTGTAAACATATGGTTTGAACTTGGTTTCTCTACCCCACCCACTTTTTTGGTTCCTTATATAAATGCCTTCGTTCTAAGGAGATGCTTGTATAATACAATGCTTGTATAACACAATAATAGTTAACAATCACATCCCCAGGGTAAAAATAAAAAAAAGAATCAGTTTTCTAGTTGCGCTTGAATCCCTTTTTGTTTTCATTCCTTAAATACATCCCATAGTTAGCAATGTATTTTCCATCACTGCAAACATATGACAATGAAGAGATACTTTCAGTAGTCATCCAGATTTTACACCTCAGATATGGACAATTTAATATTAATATATTTTTATCAAAAAATGAAAGGATTGTCTAAGTGTGTGTGCTACTTTGGACAAAACAAGAACTGATAGTGTTCAAGCAATCATATCATCAAATCAAAATATGCCTAGGCCATTTGCTCATATACAGATATTCCTCTCCTTCTTTAGAGTCACCCATGGGTAAAGAGAGTTCACACAGATCCGATCCAATCCAGGGCCTTAGTTGCATGCTCACTCCAAGCTGCAATTTTAGCTGAACTGTGCTCAAAAGCTTCTGGGGAAAAAAGAATCAAACTCCTTCTGGAACCCCAAAGGGTCCATGAGTCACTTGGGGTGGATCAAATAGGCTCTACCATCCTGCAGTAGAGAGTAAGCACAGACAACCTCGGAGCCAAAAGGGATTGATCTGCCCATGCAAGGGACAGATGTTAACAACCTTCAAACCCAGATCACAATAAATGGCTGATAGAATCATTCTATTGTTATTGTTCCTTATAAATCTGAAAATGGCCTTTAGGTTAAGCTGCTTGTACAACTGGCTGTAAGTGTGCATAACAGAGGTATTTGGATGTAACAAAATCAAAAGTTCCTCACCCACCCCACCCATCCTTCTTCAGAAAACATTTCTTATTGCAGGCCTTCTGCTAGCCTCATCGCTATGGAATACTCCATATGGTTTCTGGGGTTTCTGCAGTAACACTCCTCCCTCCCTCCCTCCCACATCCCCAGCTATTCTCTTCTATTATCAGAAAGGTGACTTGCCTTATCCAAACTCCATCCAGCATGGACTGAAGATTAGTTAACTATCTGGAATCCAGTTCGATTTTCTGAGGGCTTCCAAGCTATTTTTTAAAGGCCAGGAAAAATGTTTATTTAGAAAGATATAATAAAGCAAAGAACATGCCCACATCCCACCATCTTGTCTCACCAAAACAGCATGTGTTCATGATAGAAACTGAATTATGCATGCCAATTTCTTTCCATCCATTAATAACACCCCCTCCTTTAAATCATACCTTTCCAGAAGGGAGCAGGAAATTCAGAAAAATACTTCTTTGGTATTTTAGTAACTTGATGAATAATTTTGCCTTTTGAACTTGGCACCATCCTATTTTCAATAAAAGTTAGATTTCAGCTAAAGTAAATATTCAAATAATAATAAAAGAATACCACACATGCTCATAACCCCCCCCCACACACACACACACACAATTTTCTAAGGGAGAAGAAATGTCTTACAGATGAGTTTTTGATTTGTACAAAAGGCATATAGCATTTTCCTGCTTTTTAATTAATTTGCTTCCTAATCCATATGCCAGTCTGAATGGTATTCTCACATGTTTTAAAGCAATACAATGAATGTGGTTTTTTTTACATTCCATCACCTTTCCATCTTTCCTGCCTTGTGTCATCATATACATTAGAAAATAATAATGCCCTTAGAAGTAAAATTTAATATTATAACCATGAAATAAGTTTTTCTATTATATTTTGGATAGAGGCCTTGATAAACATTTCCCCTGTAACCTGCCAGTACAGTATATTTTAAAACCAAGCAAACATTCATGTAAAGCTCTAATGCCATGAATCTTTGAAACGAATTATACAAGAATTCAGATTAAAATGTTATTTAACTGAGCCTCTTTAAATATCACTAGTAAAATCACGCCATTGCATCTCGAATGGTGGGGATTGGAATAGAGAATACTTTTCTACACACAAATCTCAGAAACCATACTTCCTTTATGGGGACACAGATATTTCTTGCACCATATTGTACATTTATCACAGGAAAGCTTCACTTGAAATTATTATACCTTTATACGGCACAATCCACTTTATTTCTTGTGTAGATAATTTAGGCAAGCAGCTCTCCTTGTTTGAGAAACAAGTGAAAAGTTTAATTCTTCCACATCCTGCGATTCATATCATTTGTCCCTTTCCTGGAATGATGTTCTTTTCACTTTAACTTATTGACCAAGTTTAAGTCTAGTGGGTGGGAGGTTACTGAATGAGAGAGATGGATTAAGCACTGTCTCTGACAGCCTCTTCTAGCAAGGATCTTTCTGACAATATTTCTTTCTTAAAAGATAAATAGGAGGTTGCCTCAAAGAATTTGTCCCTAAACTGTGAAAGGTTTATGCTGTGAATTTGCCCCAGGCCTCTAAGAATAATTTTAAAATAATTTCACCTCAAGACTATTCAGAATAATACATAAATAAATAAATCCTAATTTAAGGATTTTTGTGTCCTTAATGGTTGACGGAACAGCAAAAGGAAAATATTTACCATCTCACTCCCAAATTTGGTAAATTAGGGGTTAATCTTATTGCCTTTAAAGGGGAGGGGAAAGAATTCCAAATGTGACATTAAAAATTACATGTTTTGGTGACAACACTTCATGTTTTAGTTCTCCCCCAACCCTCCAACACTAGGTAAGAGGCAAGAAGATAATTTTCAGGGTTGTTTATTTGGCATTACTGACAATGTAGGTAGTCCTTGGCTTACAACCACAACTGAGCCCAAAATTTCTGTTGCAAAGTGAGACAGTTGTTAAGTGGGGTTTTGCCCCATTTTACGACCTTTCCTGTCAGAGTTGTTAAGTGAATCACTGCAGTTATTAAGTTAGTACTTAAGTGAATCTGGCTTCCCCATTGATTTTGCTTGTCAGAAGGTTGAAAAGGTGATCACATGACCCAAAGACACTGCAAGTGTCATAAATATGAGTCAGTTGCCAAGCATCCGAATTTTGATCACATGACCATGGGAATGCTGCAACGGTTGCAAGTGTGAAAAACAGTCATAAGGTACTTTTTTCAGTGCCGTTGTAACTTTGAACAGTCACTAAACAAACTGCTGTAAGTTGAGGACTATCTGTACATTGATCATACTAGTAAAGCACAGCTACTAGTTACCATACATATATTATAGTTCAAATGAAGTATGTGCAACATTTGGGAGCCCAGGGACCATAGCATGGTTACTATATTTAGGTACAAATATTCAGACAACCTACCACGAGTTCCAACTATAGTTAGCATTTGAATAACATGCCAGGAATTAATTAAAACAACTTAAATTGATTTAATTATATGAAAATAATTAATACTTCCTACATTTTTAATAGTTATATATAATTTAATAAGTATATAATTATTAATAATTATACTGTCCAATATTTTAAAACGTGTTCTTTGTAAAAACCTAATATTGTGTAACTCTGATTTAAATGGTTGAATTTGACCCCAAAGAGTACAGATAGCAAACTATTAACAAGAAAAGATTATGTTTCATTTTCTCCAGGACTAAAAATACATGTTTAGCTGAGATTGGGGGGAAAATAGTAGAATTATCAATTTTCTGGGACTGCAAGTATAATACAGAAAACAAAATACATCTGGAATCATAATGGGCACATATGAGAATGTTGCATAACTCGGGAATTTCAATGGAAATCTTTTAAAAGAAGGAAATTGGACTATGCAACTTTTTAAATGTTTGAACAGGCTTTGAATAGAATGTGATTTTCCTTGGAATTATGAAATATGCCAGCAAATAGCTCCTGGTAATACACAAGATCCCAATGAACTGAAAGAGAACTTTGCTTGCAAACTTTCTTTTTTTTTATTAAACTACCTTGTGCACTGTTAACAATATACAGCCTTGGCATTTATGATCCTTGGCTTGTGAATTACTCTAAGAGTTCTATTTAGATGAAAAATACAGAATAAAGATGAAGATGAACGTATCTCCGTAGCAGTTCTCCCAGAGGTCTAGTAAAGTGATCTTCAACTTTCTATTTGTACTTCAATGTGTTTTTAAGCAATCTTTCAATGGTTTCCAGATCAGCTTTCTGTTTTGTTGAAAGAAAAGTCTTCATCAGGGTCCAGTCCAAGCCGGGAATAAACAAAATGGAGGCTGCTTTAGAAAGAAGGTTGGAATTTATTGAAGATCAGAGCCAGACAGAAATGAGGCTCTGGGAAAGCTGACCAACCTGTTGCTGGGAGTGGTGGGTTTTTATACCTTCTGGGACTTTTGAGGTTGTTTCCTGTTCCTATTTGAGGCTTTGTATTTCCTGTGTCATGTACTTTGACCTGAATCTAAGTGTGCCCTTTTGGTATTGGTGGGTTAATCCTATTGTGTTTCCTGTCCTTAAGAATTTGGATGGGGTATGCAGATTTTAGGGGTCTTTGTCTTCCTAATCTCATCAGTTTCTAGCTTCCTGGCTCCAACCTTCCTGAATGGATTATTACATCTGCATTTCTAAAAGCTGGTTTATGCTGAGTTTTCTGGGGGGGGGGGAAAGGAGAAGTTTCTGCCTTTTTAAAAAGATCTTCTCCATTATTCCTTTGGAGAAATATATTCTGCCTTTTTAATATCCCCCAAAATATTTCTTTCTCTGGATTGTTCCCACAGTTTAATAAAGTTTATTCAGCAGGTCAAATCAAGGATGGCTAAATCAAGAATTATAGGACAAACACAAACACCCTCATCATTTATGTACAGCAATATATTTGATTCCCTCAACACCAGAAGCGGTAAAAGAGGAAATAAAGAAAATGTATTTGATGGCATTTCCTATTTGTGGTTAAGGACTGGCTGGAATTTGGAACTGGTTACCAGATTAAATGAAGCAGCTGGGAACACAGAAAGGGTTTTTTTTTAGAAGTCTATTTCTTCCATCAATTTGCCCTCAATAAAGAATATAGAGAGAAGTATACTTCAGCAGGAAGGGAAATTGACTACAAACCATCAGTGGAAATTACATATGACAACTGGACAGAATAACAATTTATTTTAATTTATTGTCACAAACATCCTAAAAATATAGGAAATTTCCACAACTTGCAAGAAAAGAAGAAATAATTATGCAATGAAAGGCTGGAAAGTTCAGCTGGGCTCTTTCCTGTAGCTGTGCAAGGTGTGGTGCGGTGTGCAAGGAGAAAATCGGCTAACCTGTGATGCCAGGGTCCTTGAGTGATTCTCTTTAATGCTTCCTTGGTGGTACGCACCATGCATTCAGCCTGGTTGGTGGCAGGGTGAAAAGGAGCAGACGTAGCATGCCGGATCATGTTGGCTTGAAGAAAAGCCTGAAATTCAGAAGAGGTAAATTGGGGACCATTGTCTGAAACAAGGACATCAGGAAGACCATGGGAAGCGAAGATTTCTCTGAGCACCTGGATGGTCCTGGCAGTACTGGTGGAGGATACAGGAACGACCTCTAGCCACTTGGAATGGCTATCCACAAGGAGAAGGAAGAATTGCCCCTGAAAGGGCCCAGCATGACCATGGAGTGAGTGTCTCCTCCCACCTATGTACAGGGGCCTGGGGCACCCCTGAACCTGGGCCTCGATGTCCTTATCAAGTCCAGGCCACCACAGATGGCTGCGCACAAGCACCTTCATCCTCACAATTCCCGGATGTCCCTCATGCAGAGAGAGCAAGACTCTAGTCCTCAATGAGGCCGGGATGACTACTCTGCTTCCCCACAGGATACACCCTTTGAATGTAGAAAATTCATGTTTCCTACACCAGAAACTTTGGAACTCTGTACCAGGACACGTGTCAGGCCATCCTGACAACACCCATGTCAGCACACGTGGAAACGTGTGATCAGTGGCAGTTTCAGCAGCCACATCCCTAGCATTGAGGGGAGATTCAGGCAAGTCCTGAATGGAAAGAATGTGTACAGCAGGAGCAGGGTCTGCCTCTATTTGCTTTAGAGGTAACCTACTAAGGCCATCAGCGTGGCCCATCTCTGTCCCTGGTTTGTGAACCAGGGTGTAGTCATAAGTTGACAAGAAAATTGACCATCTCAGCATTCTGGGGGAGATATTGTGTGGGGTTTGCTTGTTTGTTGTAAACAAACCCAGCAAAGGCTTGTGGTCAGTATAGACCGTGAAATGGCGGCCATACAAGAATTCATGAAATTTCTTGATGCCTGAGATTATTGCCAAGGCTTCTCTGTCAATCTGCGCGTAATTACGCTCAGCAGATGAGAGACTTTTAGAGTAGTAGGCCACAGGGACCTGAGTCCCATCAGCCTTGAAATGACTTAACACTGCTCCTACCCCATAAGGAGAGGCATCACATGCGATGCACACAGGCAATTGCTCATTGAAATGCTCCAGTACCGCATTAGAAGATAGCAAGGCCTTGACTTCTTTGAAAACCCTTTCATAGACCTTTGTCCATTTCCATGGAGTCTGCTTGTCCAAGAGCCGGTGTAATGGCTCAGCCACTGCAGCTTTGTGGGGGAGAAATGAATGATAAAAATTAAGTAGGCCCAGAAAAGCCTGGAGTTCAGCTTTTGACTGGGGACTAGGGGCCAGTTGAATGGCCTGGAATTTAGACTCTGCAGGGTGGATGCCTTCAGCATCAATACGAAACCCTAGAAATTCGGTGGATGTTACACCAATTTTACATTTGTCTTGCTGCAACTTCAGCCCAGCTTGGCGGAAACGCAGCAAGACAGCTCTTAGCCTTTCAGCCAAGTTCCCAGATGACTCTCCTGCAATGAGGACATCATCGAAATAGGGGCAGACCCCAGGAATA
Organism: Azemiops feae; assembly: GCA_023970755.1. Taxonomy (NCBI): domain Eukaryota; kingdom Metazoa; phylum Chordata; class Lepidosauria; order Squamata; family Viperidae; genus Azemiops; species Azemiops feae. Next base: position 661,845 of record JALGBA010000341.1, on the reverse strand, counting down.
CCACGGAGCGTTCGCTCCATCACCCCTTGGAAAATGCCAGGGGCTACATTGACCCCAAACTGCAGTCTTTTTACTTTAAAAGCCCCTCTGTGAGTAACTATCGTTTGGGCCTCAGCTGTTGCCTCATCAACAGGTAACTGTTGGTAGGCCTGAGCTAAATCAAGCTTAGCAAATACTTTTCCCCCTTTCAGTGAAGCCAGAATGTGGCTCACCACAGGCACTGGATATGCATGCTGCTGCAAGGCTTTGTTTAGAGTGCATTTATAGTCCGCACAAATTCGGACTTCACCATTGGCTTTCAATGGTGTCACTATGGAGGTTTCCCATGGACTAGAATCCACAGGTTCTAGAATGCCTTGTTGGAGCAGTTTGTCCAACTCAGCATCTATTTTACTTTGAGAGCAAAAGGCACCCTCCTTGGTTTAATCCTGATGGGTGTGATGGCTGGATCTAACCTTAAAGCAATGGGAGGCCCCTTGTATGAGCCAAACTCTGGGCTGAACACATCTGCAAACTCCTTACAGACTCCTGCAAGGCTGGCAGTTTGTAGATGATTAAGACCAGTCACTTGGATCCCAAGTGCCTAGAACCAATCGAGTCCGATAAGACTCGTGCGATCACCCCCAACTACCACCACATCTAACAATCCATCAAATTCCTTACGCTGTACTCTAAGCGTGGCCTCCCCCTTCACACTGACTCGTGAATTTTGGAAGTCAGTGAGGATGAGATTGGAGGGCCTGAGTTTGACTCGTGAGCCACTCCTGGAACAAACTTTTTTAAAGGTGTCTGCAGAAATAATAGAAAGAGCGGACCCTGTGTCCAGCTCCATAGCCAGGGGAACTCCCTGCACTCTTACATCAACGTGAAGCTTTTTCTTAAGGGGCCGGTGAACCCCAGTTTTGAATACCCCCCTATGGGACGTGTGTTGGCTGGGGTCCTTGGTACCTTTCAGAGGAAATTCTTTGGGGGACCTGTTTTCTGGCGACCCATGCAGGCTGATGCAATGTGGCCTTGCCTGCCACATGCCCGGCAAACAGCAGAACGAAAACAGCAGTCAGCTCTCCTGTGGCGACCCCCACAGCCGAAACACTGAAGGGATGCAGGCGTCTGTCCTCTGCGTTCTTGCAGTCTTCTCTCCGCCGACTGTTGAAGTTTGTCCACCTCTTCTTCCTCGGATTCTTCTCCGGATGCCTCTCGCACGACCTCCTGATGGACGGGAACTGCTGCTGGAGGGTTCTTGGTCGACCGCAAAGCCTTCACTGTGCCACTGGCTGCTTCTTCAGCTGCAACTTCTCTCAGGGCATCTTGGAAGGAAACATCAGCTCTAGCAAACAACTTTTGTTGCATCTCACGGCTTCGCAATCCGCAGACGAGTCGATCTCGGAGCCTCTCTTCCAAGTCTTGGAACGCACATGGCCTAGCAGCCTGCCTCAGAGCCGCGACGAAGTCCGCAGCTGATTCTCCTGGCCACTGATCCCGCTGCTCGAATGGGTGCCTCCAAGCTATTACAGAAAGCTTGGGCTCAAAATGCTCACACAGCATTTTCTTTAGATCTGAATAGGCGATTGACTCCAATGGTGCTGGGGCTACAAGGTTCTCAGCAATGTCAAAAGTCTCTTGCCCACAGACACACAGCAAAGTAGCAGCTTTCAATTCGTCTTCTTGGATCTTATTCACCCTGAAGTAGTTCTCGACGCGAGCTACGTAAGAGCTCCATCGTTCTGGGTGTGAAGTATCGAATTTGACAAGACAGCCCAGCTTGGACATCATTGTGACCGATAGCCTCTTCGATGTCTCTCGCCGCAAGGAAGGAGAAGGGGTCCCACGAAGCCAAGCCCACCTCCAGCGTCTTTGTACTGGCAGGCGGTTGCTTCTGGACGCCGCGCTTCTCTTCGCTTCAGGCCTTCAGGTGAGTTGGCCCTAGCTTCTTTTCCTTTGGCTTCCTATGCGGCGAATCCCACCTTCATCGCCAATGTTCTGTTCTTGCAAAGCAGACATCGAGACGAGGCAGGTTCACAACAAAGGATCTCTTTATTAAGTACATTCACAGAACAGAAGCAAGAACACAATGGCAACTGGCCTTTTTATACTCCCCTTGCAAGGGGATGCACAGCCAATCATTGCAGGCCATTCTCCCGCCTTGCGCATGCGCGCAAGGCTGGAGACAACCTGTCTGGGTCCCGGGCAGACACGTGGTCTGTCTGGGTCTCTGCAACCTTCCTGCAGCCTTTCTGAGCCTGCTGAATGACTCAGCAAGGCCCAGGACATAACAATTTGTATAACATGTTAGTAGCACATATCTCAATGAAGCAGATAAATTTGTCTATAAAAGTACAGTAATTGTAAATCTGAAGAGCTATTTTTTGGTATTACTCATAGAACCTCTGGAAATACATGCCTAAAACATGTTTTAATGCTTTAATGTGATATCATTGGAAAGTGAAAGAAGATGTGGTAGAAGAACATATGACATTCTTATTATATATAACAAAAGTCCTTTATTACAGCTTTTTAATATACTGACCAAAACTCTTTATTTTTAATCTGATATGTAACTATATTATTTTATAATAGTATAATATATTAACCTATGTAATTGATTAGGCAAATTGGGAACACTTTTAGGAAATGTTCATATATACAATTGAATACCTGGTTGTGCTTTCAGGTCTGGGGACTCCAGGGGACTGGTGAGATACTGACCTGGTTCTATTGTTATTAAAATCTGCTCTTCACCTAATACTTGTTCTCTTTTGTTGCTCAGTTGCCTAAGTCATGTCCAACTCTCTGTGACCCCATAGGAAGAAGACTTTAAACCTACATAGGCATTTTAAAGATTGTTCTGAGTCCAGAATGACAGCTGTAACATAAGTAAATTAATTAACTGAGTTTTTAGCATATTCTTTAGATCTATGGTGGAATGTAATCTGGATTCCCAGGAGGGAGGGGCTGCATTCCAGAGGACTAGGAGACAATGAAGTTTAAATAGTTCAGTTGGGAGAAAGAGGGTCAAGATAGCTCCTGGCTAAAAGTTCTCAGAGTATATCTTTATGATGTAAGTAGTTGCTTTAATTTTTCTGTCTATAGTAATTCCATGTGTCTTTCCTGGTTTTTAGAGCCTGGCAAGATCAAAACAAATTCACTGTTAAGGGTATCAGCTTCTGAAAAACTTTCAATGGATCTAGCTTGAACATTGGGTTTGAATGTTTCCAGAGCTAACCAATATAATTTTATCCAGGAAACAATACATTTCAAATTAGACCAAATATTCGCCATCCCCGAATCCTGGATTATAGCTGTCTGTCAAATATCTCTATTTGTCATCTATTTATCATCTCTCTCTCTCACACACACACACACACACATCTGTTTCCTGACATTTTAATTATCTTAACGGATTACAATGGGCCCAGGTTGGTAACCAATGCTCCTTCTCCTTCTCCTCCTTCTCCTTCTCCTCCTCCTCCTCCTCCTCCTCCTCCTACTACTACTACTACTACTACTACTACTACTACTACTACTACTACTACTACTACTAGCAGGAGACCCTATACCATTTCAGATAAGTGGATGGCCAGTTTCTTTTTAAAAGCCTCCAGGGATGGAGCACCCACAACCCCTGAGAAGGGAAGCCATTCCACTGGTTGATTGTTCTCACTGTCAGGAAATTTCTCCTTAGTTCTAGGTTGCTTCTCTCCTTGGTTAGTTTCCATCCATTGTTTCTTGTTTTGCCTTCTGGTGCTTTGGAAAATAAGTTGACCCCCTCTTCTTTGTGGCAGCCCCTCAAATATTGGAACATTGCTATTATGTAACCCCTTGTTCTTATTTTCACTAGACTAGACATACCCAATTCCGGCCTCTGTTCTTCATATGTTTTAGCCTCCATCCCTCTAATCATATTAAATGTTCTTCTTCTTCTTGTTTTTTAATATATATTTATTCTGAAGGCAATTGATAGATTTTTACACACATACATACACACAAACTGAGGTTTTGTCTTTGATAAAAACAATCCATTATTATCTTCATGTTAATCCTTTTCATTCTGCTAACATTTTTATTTTATTTTATTTTTTTAAAATATTTTTTATTGAATACAAAAGATTAAAAAACCATTGAACATAGTTGTATCATCATTGGCATACATCTTTGTCTAGCCATTCCACATTATACATATGTTTTATACATTTCAAATATTCTTCCTCTATTTACATCCCTTCTAATGACCTTCCTTCTTTTTTTCCTTCCATTTGTAGAATTTATTCCAACTTAAATAGTATTCTGTTTCTTCCTGATTTTTTAATTCTTTAGTCATCTTATCCAATTCTGCACAATGCAAAATTTTCCTTATTAACGCATCTCCGCTAGGCACTTCAGTTACTTTCCAGTTTTGAGCAGACAAAATTCTTGCCGCCGTTATCACATGTATAATTAGATATATATCATCTTTGTTTATATTTTTTTCTAATATTCCAAGTAATAGCATCTCTGGTTTATATTGAATTTTTTGACCTGTCATTTCTGTTATCCAATTCCAAACCCTCTGCCAATAAACCCGTGCCTCTTTGCAAACCCACCAAACATGAAAAAAGTACCCTTTTCCCTTTTACACTTCCAACAGAGTGGTGAGTAGCCACTATACATTTTTGCAAGCCTAGCCGGTGGAAGGTGCCATCTATATAGCATCTTATAGAGATTTTCCTTATAAGTTGTTGCCAATGTAATTTTGCAATTGCGTTCCCAAATTTGCTGTCATTGGTCCAAGTTTATAGCGTGCCCCAAATCTATTGCCCAGGTAACTATCGTTTCTTTAACTTGTTCCTCATATAATTTATATTCTAACATATATTTATATATTTTTTGGATTTGTTTTTTCTCCGAGCCTAATAGTATTTTATCAAGCCCCGTATCTTGTCTATTAATTCTCCATTCTTTCTTGTCTTTCATGTATCTTGCTTGTATCTGAAGATAGGACCACCATTCCAAAGCAATCCCCTGTTGTCTCAACTCTTGCCTCTGCTTTAGATATCCTTCCTCTGATAGGATATCTTTGTATATGATAACCCTATCTTGCCTATAGAGGTTGGGGTATATAACTGCTTCTAATGGTGAAAGCCAGCCTGGAAGTTTTGTGTAGTGTTGGCATTTAACTATATTCCAACTTTTTATAAGTTCTTGCCGGACTTTATGTCTCAGAAAGTATTGATGGTTCCTGCTTTTATCTGTCCATAGGTGAGCATGCCAGCCCTGCTGGAGGTCATGCCCCTCTAAAACTAAGCATCTTTTATTTTCCAATATAATCCAATCCCTAATCCATGTCAAGGCCGCAGCTTGATAATACAACTCCCAGTCCGGGAAACCTAATCCCCCTCTCTCTTTAGCATCCTGTAGGGACTTTTGTTTTAACCTCGCCTTCCTTCCTTGCCACACAAAATCTAAGGTTAACTTATTCAACTCTTTAAAAAAAAAATTATCTAATTGGATTGGAATATTTTGGAACAAAAAGATCATTTTGGGCAAAATATTCATTTTTATAGCTGAGATTCTTCCTAGAAATGAAAGATGTAAGTTTCTCCAGCGGTCTAGGTCAACTTTTATACATTTAACTAATTTTCCGTAATTGTCCTCTCTAATTGATGAACAACGTGCTGACATAACAATTCCCAAATATTTTATTTTAGTAACTACTTGTATTCCTAGTTTTTCCCCCAGATTTTCTTTTTGCGTATTAGTCATGTTTTTTGCTATGATCTTTGTTTTATTTCTATTTATTTTCAAGCCTGCCACCTCTCCATATTCCTCCAGTATTTCAAAAAGCTTCTGACCTGATTGCATGGGATCTTCCAATATGAATATTAAATCATCGGCATATGCTTGGAGTTTATATTTTTCCTTCTTAATCTCAAGCCCTTTAATTTGCTCTTCTTGCCTTACAGTCCTAGCTAAAATCTCCAATGTATATATAAACAATAACGGCGAGAGAGGGCATCCTTGTCTTGTACCTTTCTGAATATTGAATTTGTTGGTGGCCTCACCATTTATTATAATCTGGGCATTCTGTTTGGAATATATTGCAGCTATTACATTTAAGAAGTTTTCTCCAACATCCATAAATTTCAGTTGTTGGATCAAAAATAGCCAATTAACATTATCAAATGTCTTTTGTGCGTCCAAAAATAAGAGTGCCAGTTGGCAATCGCTATATAATTTGTAGTATTCCAATATATCTAAAATTGTCCTTATATTCCGCTTAGTCTGCCTATCTGGGAGGAAGCCATTTTGATCACAATGTATAAAGTCAATTAAATAGTTTTTAAATCTCTCTGCCATTATTGACACAAAGATCTTATAATCAACGTTTAGTAAGGAGATAGGCCTATAGTTTTGTATCTGTGTTCTTTCCGCATCTTCTTTTGGTATTAATACTATATTTGCCTCTAACCAGGATTTAGGTATTTTCGCTTCAGTTAAAACATCGTTGAAAACTTCTAATAGGTGTTGGTTAAGTGCGTTTTGATGCTCTTTATACAGTTCCGCTGGTATTCCATCTGGGCCGGCCGCTTTGTTATTTTTTTGTTTACTTATAGCCGTAGTTATTTCAATCATACTTATTTCCTCGTTTAACATGATTTTTATTTCCTCTGGTATCTTCGGTGTATCTGTCTTTTCCAGATATTCTATTATCTTTTCTGTACTTTGTCCCTCACTCGCCTTATATAAGTTTTCATAATATCTTTGAGCAATTCCCCTTTTAATTATCTCATCACGTTGAATCTCTCCTTCCTCATCTTGCAAATTAACAATCTGTTGCTTCTCTTTCTGCCTTCTCAATTTATATGCCAACCATCTTCCAGGTTTATTCGCGTACTCAAAATTATTTTGCTTGGCAGCCTTAAGTTGTTGTGCTAACTTTTCCAGGTCTTCTATACAAAGTTTATGTTTAATTAATTCCATTTTACTTTTCAATCTTTTATTGTTTAGGTCCCCCTGATATTGTGTTTCAGCCTGTTTATATTCTTCTTCCAGTCTTATCCTATGTTGTTTTTTTTCCTTATTTCTCTTGGCCATATATGAGATTGCAACTCCCCTCATAAATGCTTTAGCTGTATCCCAGGTATTCTGCAGGGATGTATCCCCATTTTTATTCGTTTGAAAGAAAAAGTGCATTTCTTTCTCCATCTTTTCCTTAAACTCTTTTTCTCTAAGAATCACTCTTTGAAGAGTCCGGCTCCTTTGCCCTTTCCAGCAAAAGCTTATAGGGTTATGGTCCGCCCAAAGACTAGGTTCTATATTAATTCCTTGAATTTCCGAATCTAATTTTTTTGAAAGCCATAACATATCAATCCTGGTCCACGAGCTATGTCTATTAGAGTAATAAGTATATTCCCTTTTATCTATATTTCTTTCCCTCCAGACATCTTGCAAATTAAGGTCTGTGCACATCTCAAAAAAAGTTCTGGGAAGTATTTTTTTGTTTCCTTTCCTTACCTCGTTACTTTTGTGGTCTTTTGTTCTATCTACTATCGCATTGAAATCTCCAATCATACAAAACCCATCTCCCTCTATGTCGCTAAGCTTACTATGTAAATTCTTAAAGATACTTGGGCTTCATTTGGTGCGTAAACTACGACAATTATTACATTTTTTTTGTTGAGTTTAGCCTCCACTATCAAGATCCTTCCCTCTTTGTCCTTATAGATTTGTTTGGAAGCTATCTCCTGTTTAACATACAATGCAATTCCTCTTTTCCCCCCCTCATCTAATGAGGTATATAGTCTTCCTAATTTAGGTTGCTCTAATAAATACTTTTGATAGTTTTTTATATGAACCTCTTGTAATGTAATAACATCCGCATTTAATTTAATAAGTTTACTAAAAACTTTCCGCCGTTTTATTGGTGAATTCAGACCCCTAATATTCATTGACCATATCCTATACTCCTCTCCCATTATCTTGTTTCTGTCGTGCCTTAGTACTTCGAGTAATCCTTATTTCCTTCAACTCCTCAAGGCTTCCCCCCTGTTGTCCTACTCCATCTTGTCCTCCTCCCCATTTTACTTCCTCTATAACCTGCTCTGTCCCTCTTTTATTCATCATTCGTTCACCTTCTCCTCTTTCAACCATCGCATTTCCTTCTCCATGATCTCCCAGCTCGTCCTCTGAGATACAGTATTGTCTATAAAAGTCTTCAGCTTTCTCCAATGTATCCAACCTAAATCTCTTCTCCTGCTAGGTCACGATAATCCCCTCTGGTGTTAGCCATTTGAAATTCACATTACTTTGGTGCAACCTAGACGTCAAAAATTGATAGTTCTTCCGTAGGTCTCTCATTCTTTTAGGTATTTGTTTTAGCACTGTAATTTGTTTCCCTCTGTATTCCAGCTGTTCATCACGTGTCTTATATAATATTTCATCTCTAATTGTCTTTTTTATAAATTTCACGTGAACTTCTCTAGGCAGGTTATGTCTTCTCCCATAATTTGTCTGCACCCTATATGTCTCATCCATTGCCGCAATCATCTTCTCTTTGTCTATCCCAAGAGCTCCAATTAGTAGATCTGCCATGTTATCTTGAAGGTCTTCCCCTCTCTCCTCAATGACGTTTTGGAATCTAAGATAATGAGCTGCCTTTTCCGCTTCCAGTAACGTCACCGCTGTCACTAATTCTTTGTTAGCCAAAGTTAAATTTTTATTCATCTCTTCAACCTTCTTTTCCTCATTATCCATTCTTCGTTCTACTTCCAGTAGCTTCTGTTCATTTTTTACAATTTGCTGTTTCCATTGCCTGTATCTTCTCTTTCATTTCTCCTGTATCACTCCTTACCCCTTCTAACTCCTTCTTAATTTCCTCGTGATTCTTTAACATAGCTTCCTGCATTGCCTGCATCATTACCTGAAGGTCTTTAAATGAGTTAGAGCACTCCCTTTGAAGCATATCATCTAATGATTTCTGACTCATGGGGCTAGAACTTTGTATTGTATTTTTCTTCCCCCCGCCAATCTTAGTCAGATTTGGATTACTTGCCATTTTTCGTAAACTTTCCCACAACTTACTGTTCCTCCAAAATATTCACTTTTCACTTCCCTCTTTTTTTCTTCCACTTTTTATCACTATCATGGTCTATAGATATAGCTCTGTCAGTATATTTCAAATTCTAATACCACAGTACCAAATGTTAGTTTTAAGCTTCCCCAATTTTGTTCTAACTTGTAAGGTTATAATTTAATAGTCCAATATTCCCTTCAGTCTCTCTTAAAAATTCCCTTCTCTTGGCAATCTCCGTTCAAAAACTGCAAGTCATTGTCCCAATCCAGTTCCTCCTGTCCATCAATCACTGTTCCTTCCCAGAGAAGCCACCTTCCATCAGCCGATCCTCCCCAAGGTCAAAATCAAAGCCAAAAAGTCAGAAATCTCAAACAGATCTTCGGCAACACTTAAGGTGAAAAAAAAAGTTATTGTCCCTTTAAGAAAAACTCTGAATCTCAAATCCTTGCTTTCTGACGTCCTCCTAATCGGGCCTTTTCCGGCCTCTCTTCTTATCACTTTCACTCGCTGCCACCTCACCGCTACTCCAACATTCTTTTTGCCAGGCTTTCATTTTTTAGTAACCCCTTTGATTGCGCCTTCCAAGTCTACTCACAAAGATTTCAGGAAAAACATTCAAGTCAAATCCGATACACCGTCGTTCTGCTATTTCTTCGCTAGCTCCGTCCAGCTGTCGTGTCATTCGGCGGCCATTACTGGTCGCCTTCTTCCCGGTCCGCTCGGTTCTGGGTTTCACCCACTTCCTGACGTCAGTCACCACCAATGACAGAGCTGCAGGTCGCCCACACCTTCTGCTGCCCCTACGAGGCTTCTCTCGGCTCAAAAAGAGCCCCACGAACCTGGGATAAGCGATTAGCGATGCTGGAGAGATCGTTTGCACCGCCGCTCGCTCTGACAGCTGGCTCCGCTCCCCCCAAAATGCTCTTCTTTTCATTCTTTCCATAGTTTCAACATCTTTTTTATATCATGCTGATCAACACTGGATGCAATATTCCAAATGTGGTCTTACCAAGGCCTTATAAAGTGGTACTAACACTTCACAGGATCTTGATTCTATCCTTCTGTTGATGCAACCTAGGACTACATTAGCCTTTTTGGTGGCTGCAGCACACTGCTGGCTGTTATTTGTCTACTAGAACTCCAAAATCCCTCTAGCAGTTACTGTTATTGAGCCATGCTTCACTTAATCTGTATCTATACATTTGTTTTTTCTTGCTTAAGTGTAGAAACTTGCTTTTTTTTTAATTGAATTGAATTGAATTTCATTTTGTTAGATAGGACTCATTTTGTTAGATAGGGCCCAGTGATACTACTACTACTACTACCACTAGTAGTAGTAGTAGTAGTAACAACAACAACAACAACAACAACAACAACAACAACAACAATAATAATAATAATAATAATAATAATAATAATAACAACAACAACAACAACAACAACAACAACAACAACAATAATAATAACAATAATAATAATAATAGAGTTGGAAGGGACCTTGGAGGTTTTCTAGTCCAACCCCCTGCTCAGGCAGGAAACCCTATACCATTTCAGACAAATGATTGTCCAGTCTCTTTTTAAAAACTTCCATTGTTGGAGCATTCACCGCTTTTGGAGGCAGGTTGTTCCACTGGTTAATTGTTCTAACTGTCAGGAAGTTTCTCCTTAGTTAAAGCTATGCAAGGAAGGAAATCCAGGATCATTTTTTAAAATTTATAATAATAAAGTGTTATGATAAGAACAGTATTTGGATGTCAATGGCTTGACCATAGAACATTTAGTACTGAAGCTACCAACTCCTGAGAAGTCCAATAAGGAAAATGCTGGTCATGTAGTGTCTCTTATCGGTCAGTAACTAGTAGGACATTTCAAGCTACATAAATTTCCCTTCCCCACTCTTTGAGGCTATGAGACCTTGAAGCCTCTAAGACAGGGATGTCAAACTGCCAGCCTGTGGGCCGGTTTCATCCGAACCCGCACCCACCCCATTGCCGGCAATGCAAAAAGAGTTGCAATACGTTGCGACACATCTCATGACGTGGCAAGTTTGACACCCGTGCTCTAAGATGAACAAAAATCAGAACACTCTTTAGTATGAGATCATATAGAAAAAGGGAAGGTGTACTTACATAGCTTCTCTCTATCTTTCTCTCTTTCTTTCTTTTGTTCTCTCTTTTTTCATTTACTCTTTCCATCTCTTAAGTGAAATGTTTCTAAAAGCATTGTGCAAATCCATTTGGACTTTGCCATGTTCCCAATGATATTTTTGAACTTCCTTCTAGCTGCATTCTATTCTTCTTCCCATTCGATTGCCTGAAATATTACTATACAATGTTCACAAGATCCTAGCTATTAGTAGGTTTGCCATCAGAACATACTAAGTATTAAAGAATAAGTACAAGAAAATATATTTTATTAAGCATTTTTTTCTCTAAGTTGTTAGTATCTCCCTTCCAAACTAGAAGTACCTTTCAATGAAGTAGTAATGATTTAAGTGCAGATTTCCTGTGCTTAGTTTATGTACAAGATGGTGGAAGATTAAACAGATGTCTGTTTGTTTGCTTGCTGGTTTCTCTGTCTTCTCACTTTTCAATTAAACCCAGGAGAAAAATCCTGAGGTAAATCTTGCCATGAAACCTTTATACATCAGGAAGGAAAGGCAATGAGGGAGGCTGCAAAATGATAAATATCCCAAAAGTGCTTTTCCAAAAGACAACTGGACTTTTTTTCCACTTGAAAATGTTTTGCTTCTCATCCAAAAAGCTTCTTTAATTAAAACCGATAAGAATAAGAATTCTTATTGGATAAGAAGCGAAACGTTTTCAAAAAAAAGAAAGAAACCAAGAAAATCCAGTTACATTTTGGAAAAGTACCTTTGGGACAACCATGACCTGGATGATTAAGAATCTCTATATACAAAATGATGAATAGAGATAAATTGAAAGAATATACTTTGTCTACTTTAAAATCACAGTATAAACTCATACTAAAAGAACTGTCCATTCCCATTATTATCTCCAGCAAGATATGAATAGGATTGAGAAGAGAAATGCTGTTTTCTGGCTTGGATTATAATGCAAACTAAATAAGATTTATATGAATGCTGGATAATAACATTCCAGTTCAGAAGATTAGGAGATTTTACAAGCATACCAAAAGGAACATCCCAAGATATATCTGTGTTGTTATTTTAGCAACAACAGTGCTATATTCTTCAGTGGTGAGGTGGAAAAATGATGGGGAAAAATGGTGCTTTCAAAACAGCAAGAGTCTGTTCAAATGATGTGCTGATGACATTCATTTTAAAAGCTGAAATCTGAACTTAAAAATGATATAACAATGTAAATAAGAGCTAAGAATGAAGTGAAACTTTTTTCTCGCACTTAGTAAGAAAAAAGATATACAATTACACAGAAATTATTCCCTCTATCATGACATGCTGATAGCTAATCTGCTTGTTTCTGAGTTTTGTAACAATGTTGATTATGCAGACACTTATGGGAACTATAAGTGTGACAAGATTACAAGGGAGTTGTGCCTTTTGCTATCAATGGTTACTTGAGTCTGTGTAAGTCCACTTCCTGACACTGAGTTCCCAAATGAGTGTTTGTTATTACCAATAATTTCTAGTCTTTTACTAGTACTGGATGGAAGCTATTCTATTTTATGTAGAAGTATAAACTCATGTGGTTATTAAACTCTGCACTTGGGAAACACCATGCAGGTTTCAGGCACAAATGTTTCCCACCACCCAATTTCTAATAATTTATGCTAGGGGTGCCATAGATGGAGCGTGAGACTTTCTAGATAACAAATATGCATTCCTAGTTGACAAAAAAAAGAGGGAAACCATTTTTATCATCAAAACATTACATATAACTGAATCATTTGCTACCTCTCCTCTTCTAATTTCTACGTTCAATACATTTATTCAAAAATAAAATCTATTTGTTTCTAGCTGAATTATATGTTCACCACTGTATGACTGAATATATTGCAGAAAGTTTACTTTGGAAACAGCTTATCTAATTTAATTTGGGAGCCAATGAATATGAATGCGTCATTGGAAATGTTTTAAAAGTGAATGGATGAACAGCATGTTAATTTACAGTATCTGACCTCTGTATTTAAAGTAGATCATAAGTCTAGAGTTGAGAAAACAACAACAGCAGAGCAACCAAATATTTCAAAAATGGAGCACAAATCCTGAAGAACAATCTGCAATTGGCAAGAAGGAATGTTTGTTGTTATTTTGAAGAGAACTGGACTGAAGTGGATCATTTTTATTTGGATCTGAAGCATCTCTCTTCACCAAAACCCTTTTGAGTTAGCCATGCAAGTCATTAATGAACCAGTTAAGCACCTGATCTAAATCTTTCCTCAGATTTGGGACATGATTACAACTGGGATAGTTTTGAACTGAACAGTTCAAAATCCTCTGCTCCCTCTTTCATCTAATGCCATCGTATCCTCCTTGAAGTTGGATTCTCTCTATTTTAAGGAACTTGAAATTATTCCCATGGTATTTTTCTTCTGCTAGGTACATTTTAATAATTTATTTGCAGTTTAATATGAGTAATTCATAGTATGAATTAACTTTGTATGCCCATACACACTTTATATCATGCCATAGTGGAATAAAAGAGTTGGAAGGGACCTTGTATTCTTCTAGTCCAACCCCTGCTCAAGCAGGATACCCTATAACATTTCAGATAAATGGTTGTCCAATCTCTTCTTAAAAGCCTCCAGTATTAAGAGCACTCACAACCTCTGGAGGCAAGTCATTCTACTGATTAATTGTTCTGTCAGGAAATTTCTGCTTAGTTCTAGGTTAGTTCTCTCCTTGATTAGTTTCCATCCATTGCTTCTGGTCCTGCCTTCAGATGCTATGGAAAATAGGTTGACCCCCCTCTTTTGGGGGGGGGCAGCCTCTCAAATATTGGAACACTGCTATCCTAACACCCTTAGTCCTTTATTTAATTAAACTAGACATACCCAATTCCTGAAACTGTTCTTTGTATGTTTTATCCTTTAGCCCCCTAATCATCTTTGTTGCTCTTCTCTGCACTCTTCTAGAGTCTCATCTCATAACATCTTTTTTATATTGTGGCAACCAAAACTGGATGCAGTATTCCAAGTATGAGCTCACCAAGGCATAATAAAGTGGTACTAACATTTTATGTGATCTTGATTCTATCCCTCTGTTAATGCAGCCTAGGACTGTGTTGGGTTTTTTTGTCAGCTGCAGAACACTGCTGGCTCATATTTAAGTGATTGTCCATTAGGAGTTCATGATCTCTATATATACTAGACAACCTGTGACATGTTGAATTAACATTTCAGAGATAATTTCTTACCTAAATAGAGAAACAGAACAATCATGGACTAGCAAAAAAGCACTGGGAAGAGGAGTGACTTCCAATTTCCTGCTGACTTCACCATTAACTTATCTATCTATCTTCCTTCCTTCCTTCCTTCCCCTCCCTCCCCAGCAGATAGGTAAGTGGCTGCTGCAGGGTGGGGGAAGGAAAGAGGGAGGGCACAAGTGGCTGGTGTGACATCAGTGCAGAGGGACTGGTGAAAAGTGCAGGTGTGAGGAACCTGTGCAACCTTCAATTTTCCTGGCCAGGTTCTCCACTGACTTTATCCTGCAAGATTCAGGAAGTTGCAAGTCCAAAGCCAGCAGGCAGGGTGCTCTTAGGTGGGGATGTAAGGGAATATGCAAGTGTCTATCACAGTGTGAGCATAGAGAGACTGACAGAGGATGCACAGGTGGGTGACACTTGCTGGAGTAACTTGTGACCTTCCCTGCCAGGTTCTCCATTGACTGCAAATTTCCCACAAGAAAAGGCTTTGCTAGTAGGAAGGTGACAAAGAGAGTCAGCAAACATGTCAGTTCCTTCTAGATTCCTTATTGAATACTAGGAAGCTATCAAGAAAAGTTGAAATTGAGGATCACATCACTATGGCTTACCACAGCAGAAACACTGCACAGCACTGCACAGCAGCACTGAAGTGGTCACAACTTTCCCAAATATCATTCCCATTGGGAGCCATGGGTCCTGGAATTCTGTAAGTCTATTTGAGTTACCTTTGTTCAATAATTGTTGCTCTATTCCTTCCAATTTTGCCCAAATGAATGCTACAAACAATCTAATAGATATAAGACTTTTAATAGTATATAGATTGCTTCTGATGATTTCACTTCTATTTCAATACATTGAGTTGGCTTGGAGTTGTCAGTGATTATATGTAAAAGGTCATACAACATACATAAATTAACATTTTAGGAAAAAATACTCATTTTCAGTGAGTATTCTCAACAATTAAGTATTTCAAAGAGCAAAATACACAATTAACTAGTACAGATTTTATCTACATGCTTAATATTAATTTTTATTAAGAATAAAGTAGTAGCACTAATTTCCTCCATTATTATTTTTCCAAAAAAACTAGTCTTGTAAAATTTTCTACTCCGGCATGTTTTATTTTTTAAAAAAATGTATATAGTTTTTAACCACATTGGAATCCATTTCCAAGCAAATTTTACTATAAATATGGAAGAAAAAATGTTACTATATGGCATTCATATGTGACTCAGCTAAAATACAAAACTAATTGAGGAAAAACAGAATAGTAATTATGGACAAAACAATTATTACTTAAGGTATACAATTAAATATTCTACAAATTTTCACTAGAAATATTACAGCTGGCATTGTAAGCATCCACAATATATCATGCAGTTTCAACACCAACCAGGCCTGTTGTATATGATTTGCAATGCAAGTATGACACAGCAGAGCTTAGATTACGCAACCATGATACCTGCTTCATCATTTTGGCCTCACCATAGTGGCTGATATATCTGCTTCTTTTCGTGATAAATGTTTCTGGGTCAAATGCATTCCTTTGCATCCCTGTTAATTTCAGAGCTACAGTAGTATCTGCTATCAGTTTTAACTTGCAAACTCATGCAGTAGCTTTGTCCTTCATTATTGTTAAAAATAAATTTCTTAATTTCAAATCTTATGAGATTTTGCAGCTCTTCAGTATTAATTCATGCAAGAGTATTAATTCATGCAAGAGTAATAATTGTGAAGGCTGCTTCCTATTTTAAAATCCTTAAAATGTAAATATATATTTTTGGAGTGTTGGCAGATATACTCTAGTGCAGGGCTTTTCAACTTTTTCACCCATTGTACCACTTTTCGGATAAGGCAATATCCGAGTACCACCACTCGCCCAGCAAGGTATCAAAAACTTGACCAAAAAAAAAAGAGGAAAAAATGAGAAAGTACAGGTAGTCCTCGACTTACAACAATTCGCTTAGTGACTGTTTGAAGTTACAACAGCACTGAAAAAAGCGAATTATGACCATTTTTCACATTTATGACTGTTGCAGCATCCCCAGGGTCATGTGATTTACATTCGGATGCTTGGCAACTGATTCATACTTATGACATTCACAGTCCCAGGGTCATGTGATCAATGGCCCGGGGGCGTGGCCAGCTGATTACCCAGGTTGCAGGGTGCCTGTGGGGGGGAATCCGTGGGTCTCTGGTGGAGGGGGATGGGACTGGGGTGGGTACCTGGCTTCCTTCCCTCCCTTCTCTCCCATTGTCCCTTCCTTCCCTCCCTCTTTGTCCCTTCCTCCTTCCCTCCCTCCCTCTCATTGTCCTTTCCTTCCTTCCTTCATTCCCTCCTTCCTTCTTTGTCCCTTCCTCCTTCCCTCCCTCCCTCTCATTGTCCTTTCCTTCCTTCCTTCCTTCCTTCCCTCATTGTCCCTTCCTTCCCTCCCTCCCTCTCACTGTCCTTCCCCTCCTTCCTTCCTTCCCTTTGTCCCTTCCTTCCTTCCCTCCCTTTCATTGTCCTTTCCTTCCTTCCTTCCTTCCCTTTGTCTTCCTTCCTTCCTTCCCTCCCTTCATTGTCCTTTCCTTCCTTCCTTCTCCTTCCCTCCCTTCCTTCACTGTCCTTCCCCTCCTTCCTTCCTTCCCTTCCCTCCCCTCTCATTGTCCTTTCCTTCCTTCCTTCCTTGTCCCTTCCTTCCTTCCCTCCCTCCCTCTCATGGTCCTTTCCTTCCTTCCTTCCTTCCTTCCTTCCTTCCTTCCTTCCTTCCTTCCTTCCTTCCCTTTGTCCCTTCCTTCCTTCCCTCTCATTGTCCTTCCCCTCCTTCCTTCCTTCCTTCCTTCCTTCCCTCCCTTCCATTGTCCTTCGATACACCGTCCAGATCCCAGCCTGGTTTTGGCAGGCAGCGGTGCATTCTCACCACACGGAGCGGCCGGTGAGGTGAACCGGCAACATCATGGCCCTGCCTGTGCGTGCGCAGAGGCAGAGGAGAGTGCATGAGCCTCAGCCTCTGCGCGTGCGCAGGCAGGGCCTGGATGTCGCTGGTTCACCTTGCCAGCCGCTCCGTGTGGTGAGAATATGCCAGGCTCGGTGTGTGCAGCTACAGCTGAGCCACCCGCGCTCAGCAGCCACTGGGAAGCCCCGCGCGGTACGGCCGCCCTCGGAAGCCCCGCGTGGCCCGGCCGCCGCTGGGAAGCCCCGCGTGGCCCGGCCGCCCTCGGAAGCCCCGCGTGGTCCGGCCGCCCTCGGAAGCCCCGCGCGGCCCGGCCGCCACTGGGAAGCCCCGCGCAGGGCCGGGAAGCGGCCACCGTGCAGAAGCTTCCCCTTCACTCCGGCCAGCGAGCCAGATGGGCAGGGGCGCGAATTGGCATGTGCTCAGGAACGCCGATTCCGCGTCCCTGCCCAGCTCGCTCGCTTGCCGGCACCCACAATCTGCCCGGCCTCCCCTCTGCCTGCTTTGCACAGCTCCTCCTGGGTCCCCCAGGCCCACCGTTAACCCTCCCGCCACCATGCAGTGTAAGGTTGGCGCCCCCGCCCAGATGCCCTCACCTCCCCCAAGCATTTTTTTACTCACCTGCTTTTAGCTGCACTCCCTTTCTCCTTTTGCTTCTTTGCCTTCGCCACTTCTCGCGAGAAGTTAGAAAGTCTCATGGAACTTTTTTTTTTGTCTCACAAACACATGGCGAAGGCCGAGAAGGACAGGAGAAAGGGAATGCTGCTGAAAGCAGGTGAGTAAAAAAAACGCTTGGGGGAGGTGAGAGCATCTGGGTGGGGGCGGGGGGGACCCAGGCAATGCGTCGTGCAGCTCCGGCGGAATCTCCCCTGAAGACTGCGTGAGGCTGCCTGCCACCCCCAAGGCCGCTGCCAATCAGCTGGAGCTGCACGCTTTGATCCTGGGCTCTCAGTAGGACCCAGGCAACGTGCAGTTCCAGCTGACTTTGCCACAAGCCTCTGCGGCACTGCTGCCGCTTCACCTCATCCACTTTTACCCTTTTTTTAAAAAAAAAAATTCAAAAAATTTTTTTAAAATATTTTTTTTACATTTTTTTACATGTTTTTTCAACCCGTCCTACGCGTACCACCAGCCATGTGCTCGCGTACCACTGGTACGCGTACCACCAGTTGAAAAGCCCTGTTCTAGTGTCTAGAGATGTCACAAATGCTTGACACCCATAATGCCAAGTACTTTTTGAAATTCTGGCAGACAAAAGGTATATAGGTAAATCATTGCAATATTCATTGCTTTTAAATTCTGGGGTTTTTTTGTAGTATATTCATAGACATCCCCTTTAATCTAGTATAAAGATGGCATTATTTTTATGTTACCACAATAGACACTTCTACTCTCTCTGTCTGTGTGTACAATCAGTTCATGGAATGTGTAAATTGCAATAAAAAGGCACTGTGTCCTGTTCTGAGTATATTCCAGAGCTCATTATGATAAGACTAAGGAAATAAAATATTACTCCCAACCTAAAAAGTTTATGTTTTATTGAGTGTGGAGAGCCTGCTTGGCAGGAATCTGTTGAGAGAGGAAGTCACAATTTCTACCCAGGAGATGTTACAGCTTTCTAACAATGATATAATCCAGAGACATAAGACAAGGCTCCAAATTCTTGAACAATTATAAATGACTGTATGGCAAAGATTCTTCCCTTTTTTTCCCTCTGAGCAAAGATTAAGCTCAAGGCTAAAGTCCAAGGGATACTACAGACCTAGAGAAATGTTGTAAATACAAAAAGCAGTTTATTAGTCAATGTTTAGTACCAAATAGACAGTTTACTATAGTTCCTTTATTAGAATTTGCTAATGTATATTATTCTTTAGGACTGTTTGCATTCCATTCAATTAATGCTATCTGCCAATGATATTTATTTATTTGGATGTGCATTAGTTCTTTGAATGTGATTGTGGTCACATTAAACACAGCATGTTTCTAACACATACATCACTTTGTAACTTGGAATAGAGTAATTAATCACTGTTAGACTCCAATCAAAAATAAAACGAACTTAGTGAATATTTCCTAATATCAGTAACCATCTGCAAAAAGCTTTCTGTAGTTTTGTTGCTATTTTAGTAAAATAAGATAATGAGAAAAATCTTTCTGAAATGTTCAGATACACATTCCTTTATTTCTAGAATAAATACGACTAAGAACTCTTCTGTCTGTCCTTCATTTAGTATGTTCCATAGATGCTATTTGGGACCCAGATAAAAACACACCAATAGTTGAGATTCAGCTGGATCTGAACAAATCTTCTAACAAATCTATCATTTGGTCATCTCAAACTAAATAAGTGCAAGTACACACACCTCATTCAGAAGAACTTTGGTCAATTTCACTTCTCCTTTGAATGATTTTTCAAAATTGGATAGAAGACTATCCATGAATTCATTTCTCACTGAAGCATATTTGGCAACATCTGTGAAATGGAAGGTTCTGTTTGGATTTTTTGCAATTTTGTAACCTTTATTAAAGGACTTGGGAGCTTTTTGGATGTACTCTTTGAAGCAGAAAAAAAAGAGACTGTCTCTACTGAGCTAATATTGTCTTGCGTTTAAATGATTTTTGCATCAAAATGCATTCTCTCTACATAACCTGGAAAGTACATATTGCATAGTATCAGAGACCAAATGTTTGGCAAGCAGAGCTGGACAAAATACTTTTCTGACAAAAAGATACTTCATTATGTATAAAGTTGCTGTGGCTGTTGTTACAGATTGATGTTCCTCTCTTTTCATTTTTTTTAAATCCCTCTATTTAGGAACCATATATGCCTTATCTGATTTGCTATATAATCTGGAAAAATTCTATTCAACGGAATTATTATGCTCAGTTATCATTGTTATGTTCAGCTGGACAACAACAACAATCATTTTGGATCTTTTACATAGACCAAATGTGACGAATATGACTAATGTGACTAAATGTAGGCAAGGCTACATTTACACAAAAGGAATGTATATTATATCTTTCGGATTAGATTAGAAAAGTGAAAAAATACAACTTTCCATTACAAAACTCATTGCCAAGTTACAACAGCCTTTAACATATCTCTTAAATGGTGATTAGCTATTGCTGCTTGCTTGGCCAATGACAAAGAGTTACGAATGTCATGAAGCTTTGGCAGTGCTTTCCTGATGTAAAGTTCTTAGAATATCAGGCACTTCTTAAAGAAAGTGGGTGGGAATTCAGTAAATCCAAACTGATAAGTGTTGGCCTCCAAATATACAAAGACTAAATAATCCAATAATATAAATCCATGGAAGATCTGATGGTGTGTTTTTTTTAATCTAATGGAGTCTGATAGATAAATGGAAACTATATTTTGAACAAAAACTGTATCAAATTACCAGTTAGTCATAGCTAAAACAGTATAATGTAAATATATACTTGAGTTATACTTACTTTTGTTTAAATAATGAAGTATTAAAATCTTGTAACGTTGCAAAATCCTATTACAAACAATTTGAAATCACAGGTTTTAAATCCAATGGAGTCGAACTTATGTAAAGTTCAAAATCATTTAATTTTTTTAAAATGTTTTAGAATATAAATACTTGTAAAGATATTCAGTCAAATCAATTCAATTTATTGTGGTCAAGGACCAGTACAGATAATAAATAAATAAATTTTAAGACAGAGCAAAATACATTTGTAAAGTAACCAAACTAGCATCAAATATGTGAAATCCAGGATAACACCTATATTAAATTATAATGTAAACTCTAAATTTATATTAAGAATATGTAAAATTACAACAAAGTAAAGATATCTATTAATATCAGTGAAGTGATAATACCTATATACTTACAGGGAATGCAGTGTGGGATTGCAGAGTGCAGAGTTTAATGGATCTTCTTTGCTGCTCTACAAAACTTAGCTTATATTCACTGTACCAAGAAGTATTTCATTTATAAGCAGCATCTGGGCATAGGCCAAATCTGGGCAACCAGGATATCTACTAATCAGAGAAAGTATGTGTAATGTATTATGGTGCATTACTGTGATTTACTAGGAATTGGGTTTCTGAGAAGTGTGAAGAAACTGTTAGAACTGGCAGATGGCTAAGGCCAGACTTCCTGTCTACATGCTAATTACCGGCATTTGGGCGGGAAGGCTGGGATCCTATTGGTTGCCGTTTAGGGCTGACTATATAAATAGGGGTGGAGCAAATGTTAGTTGGCTTCTGTTTAACTAATAATAAAGAGTTGTGTTTTGCACCTGCTGCCTCCTCAATGTCACAACGAACCTTAAAACATAACAGTATGAATCCGCAACATTCCGGGTGTTTGCCCATACTTCGATGATGTCCTCATAGCTGGGGATTCAGTCGAAAGTCTAACAGAGAGGCTCAGAGCCATCCTTCAGTGTTTCTGCAAAGCGGGGCTGAAGCTAAAGCAGGAGAAATGTAAAATTGGGGTCGCGTCAACCGAGTTCCTTGGTTTCCGTATAGATGCTGCAGGCATTCACCCTGCTGAATCCAAGCTCAAAGCAATTCAGCAGGCACCCAATCCCGAGACAAAAGGAGAACTTCAGGCCTTTTACCACGCCTTCCTTCCCCACAAGGTTGCAGTGGCAGAGGCGTTACACTGGCTCTTGGACAAGAAGGCTCAGTGGAAGTGGACGAGTGTCCACGAACGCAGTTTTGCAGCAATTAAGTCACTGTTGTCATCAAACTCAGTATTAACCCATTTTAATGAAAAGCTGCCAATCAGCATTGCGTGTGACGCATCCCCGTACGGGATCAAGGCTGACAGAACACAAGTTCCTATAGCCTACTACTCCAGAACCCTGTCCTCAGCTAAACGCAATTATGCCCAGATCGATAAAGAGGCATTGGCCATAGTAGCGGGCATAAAGAAGTTCCATGACTATCTGTATGGTCGCCATTTCACGGTCTTCACAGACCATAAGCCACTTCTGGGTCTGTTCACTACGAACAAGCAAACTCCCCAGATTATTTCTCCAAGGATGTTGAGGTGGTCAATCTTCCTGTCCGCTTTGGTATTCTTGCTACTGGAACAGTGTAATGTCATGCTTATGTATCAGTGTATGTCATTATGCTTTTGGAATATCTGTAAGGTTGCACAAACAAACAAAGCTTGTAAGTGTCAATGATCCAGGGGGAAGGGGTGTAATGTATTGTGGTGCATTACTGTGATTTACTAGGAATTGGGTTTCTGAGAAGTGTGAAGAAACCGTTAGAACCAGCAGATGGCTAAGGCCAGACTTCCTGTCTACATGCTAATTACCGGCGTTTGGGCGGGAAGGTTGCTGGGATCCTATTGGTTGCCGTTTAGGGCTGACTGTATAAATAGGGGTGGAGCAAATGTTAGTTGGCTTCTGTTTAACTAATAATAAAGAGTTGTGTTTTGCACCTGCTGCCTCCTCAATGTCGCAACGAACCTTAAAACATAACAGTATGAATCTGGTTTTGATGTCTCCATAAAGGGAGCAATCAAGAAGGATATATTATGTGGATTTCTACCTCTCTAGAATCACAGGGGCAAAGCCCTTCAGCTAATGATTTTTTTTCTTTTACATTTACCATCTAATACTGCTGAGAGGAGGGCAGAGTATCAGGCCATAGAGCAAGCTTTCTGATGGCTAGGTGTTTCTAGCTGTATTAGGAAGCTGTTATGTTTCTAGCTATATTAGGTAGCTGTGTTAGGTAGCTGTTATGTAGTGACAGGAAGGTTGAAACTTTCCCTAGTTCTGCTTTCCTCTCTGTATCTTTTATCTTTTGCTTCAGGGTTTGTTTCACTTGATCATATTCTATCTTAAGCACTGCGGAGAGAGAGTAGTCTAAATTTGAAAGATGAAATTCAACAGCCTTGATCCATATGGACTGAAAGTTGCCCTGAAGGATTCATGGTGCTAAGCTTTGGGAAAAGACGTTGAGCTTTAACCAAAGGGTTATAGAAGCTAGACACACTCTGGATATTTATCATACCCATCTCCAGTTGTAGATATGAAATTGAGACACAGCATGGTATATGGAGAGCTGCTCTGATGAATTTAGATTGTACCCTTCCCAGAGAGGTGATACATGAAGTTGGAGGGCCCAAACAAAGTCCCAACAAGGCCACTGTTTGAGTTTTTTTGCTTAGAAAAACACAAGCCCATAAACATATGCTTCAAGTTAGCCTTCTCAAATACAGAGTCTAGGTACATATTTAACTGGTGGACACTAAATTTCAAAGCTTCAGTAGTAATTTAAAGAAAAAATTAAATGCATTTAGTCATGAACATGTCTGTTAAGCTTATGCTTCTGTTTTAGTACAAACATTGGAACATTAGCTTTCCAACTTGTATAAATTTCCTAGTTCATTATATATTTGTCTTTGTGATGTAAGTATCCCAACAGCCTTTTTGTAAGCTTTAGTCCTCGAATTACAACTGCAGTTGGGACCAGAATTTCAATTGGTAACCAAAGCAATTATTAAGCAACTCATACCTGATTTTATGACCTTTTGTGCCCAGACTTGTTAAGTGAATCAAGCAGTTATTAAATGACTCGTGGGGTTGTTAAACAATTCTAACTTCCCCCATTGGTTCTCCTTGCCAGAAGCAGGCTGGGCAGGTCGCAAATGGTATTCACATGATTGCACGATGCGGCAACCATCATAAATACATGCCAGTTGCCAACTGAATTTTGGTCATGTGATCATGGGGATGCTGCAGTAGGTGTAAATACAAGCACCCGTTGTAAGTGCACTTTTTTCAGTGCTATTGTAAATTTGAATTGTCATCGAGCACTATCTGTATGTATGTATGACAAAAGTATAGAATCCCTGGTTTGTAGTTCTTTTTCCACACACTTTCTCATCTGATTTGAGTTTATGTGGGTGAGGAAAATGGGAAGTGTGGTACTGAAATCTTGTACCCAGACTTGGGACTGTACAATGTTGCAATTTTCTGTTGCAATTTTCTCAAACAATTAACTAAACCCTGAGGTCCAACGCTGCCTGTTGGCATGTTATGAAAACAATAGATAACACCTATTGTTTCTTTTTAACTCCTCTTTCAAATAAAAAGCATATCCATTGACAGAAACTCAAAAGAAATATTAACAAATAAAGTTCTTAAAGTAGTAACATATTTTCTATAAGCTAAAAAAGTCATTAACATGCTCCTTTTATATACAAAAAATGCAGGAAAGCTCATAAACATATGTTTCAAGTTAGCCTTCTCAAATACAGAGTCTAGTTCCATATTTAACTGGTGGGCGCTAAATTTCAAGACTTCAGTAGTAATTTAAAGAAAAAATTTAATGCATTTAGTCATGAACATGTCTATTAAGTTTATGTTTCTATTTTAGTACAAATATTGGAACATTAGCTTTCCAACTTGTATAAATGCATTCTTACTACACTAAGAATTTACTGCTCCTAATATTCCTCATTTAAAAGCAATTCATTTTTCCCCTCGATGTTATAGAAGCACAGAGTCTGTCATTATCCTGTTATGAAAGCCTTGGCTGTCTTTTGTAAATTCTTGTAAACTACATTATAAAAAGTCCCACTTCTTAGGAAAAACATTGGTGGTGAAGAATGTGGATTAAGAAAAGTACTTTCTGACCATTTTTTTCTCTCATGGAAGGAATGTTGTATGTATATAAAGGCAATGGATTAAATAGTGTTTTGAATCTGTACATTTACCATATGACCTGATTTTTCTGAGTTCAAGAACCATAGACATTATAAGCAGTTCGAAAACCTGCTAAAAGCCACCCATTGTATGTTAATGCATTTCTTACACCATTTTGCTGAAGATTCTATGTCTAAAAAAAAAAAAGACTGCAGAGAATATAATAGTTCTCTTCAGGACTATATGTGGGTTTCTTTTTTAGAGGGTCTTCAGTTCTGTTTATTATTGATTCTGTATCTCAGAGGCAAGGAGAATAAATGTAAACAGTGAAATTAGGCTGAAATTTTCCCCCTTCTTTACAATCGCAGTTTGCACATATCATCTGAGCAACCAGCTCTAGGAAAATATAGTTATTTAGATGTATGAGTATTTTTATTATATTCAAACTTTTGTTTATTTGCTTGCAAGGCATCTAACAGCAATGTAGGCATAAAGAAGACATCATATAACAGAAGCAAAACGTTTAAACCAGCAGCAAAATCACAAATTGTAAAATGCATGCATTCGTAAATAATAAAAATCGTGTAATCAATCAGATGATTTTGCAAGTTTGCAGCAAGCTTGCAAGTTAAGATTGGAAAATGGCATCTGACTATCAGACCAAGTCTACGTTCATGAAAAACTCTTCTGCAATTAAAAAAAAAAAAGATTGAGTAAAAAGAACTGTTTTCATGTTAATTCCCATCGACATTTATTTCCTTTTCCAAAAGACTAGGACTACAATTCTGAATAAAGGATTAACTAAATCCACATATATTGTACCACTTTTGTTAGATTGTTTGCATACATTATTGTGAAAATGAATTTGTGTTAGAACTACAAAACCTCAAATCATAATCATTTAAATCATGCAATTTGGTTTAATTCAATGTTAGCCAATACAATTTGAAATTATTTTTTTTTTTAAAAAGGAGGAAATGAACCAGAGTTCCAGATAAAGGATAATTTATGAGTAGTCATGTACGGGATGTCTACCGGAAAGTACAAAATATCAAAATGGCAGCCACAACAGTGTGATTAAAGCCCTGCCCATTTTCTATCTGTGTTGTGTGTTCAGAATTCAGAATTATAGTGCTAGTCTTTTGGAGTGTCCACATTTGCACACTCAATGCACATAAAAAAGAGGCAGAGGTTTGTTGCAACATTATGCCTGCCATTTTGATTTTCTTGACTACACTGGTCTGGACACCTCTGTTCATGTATGTGCATGCTATTTCCTGAACATCTCTTGAATTCATGGCTTTATGAATTATGTTTGTAGAAACTTTATCAAATAAAATTGCACAAGGAATCTCAGCTATTGATTAAAACGAAAATATTCAAAGCACTTTAACATGCACATACATACCATGAACCAAGAAGTCTCTTGATGTGAATATTTGTCCAGTTGCTGCTGATTTGCTTCCAGTATTTATGTCAAGTCTGTGAGAGTTTGAACTTCATAATCTCTTATGTTGTCTGTTAAAGTGCTTTTGGGGAGAAATAAAAACCTTCCTTTCAGTGCTTACATAGTGGCCATATATAAATACATAAATCTGACAAATAAATAAAAACTGACTATATATGCATATACACTGATACATGTTGCAGAATATAATAGGGTCCACAGAGGCAGGTCTTTCAAAATGGACTAAACTATACATAACACCAAACACAAGAATGAAGTACAATGGGATGGGCAGATGAGGTGTGTTTCAATGGTTACAATGAGCTTTACTTATTTCTGAAAAGGTAGACATGGGATTACACTATAAAACTCACCTGCTAGCCAATGTTTTTTTCAAGAATGATCATTGTTAATAGTAACTATCAAGTATACACTTCTTAAAGTGCTTTGTAGTAGTATTTTTTTTCCATAATGGGGGGTCAATATGTTTTCTTTAAACACCATTCAAAAATAATGATTAACAAGGGAGAAAATATTAAAGACTCGAATCCTGATTGAATATTTACAATTAAATAAATAAAACCAGAATCTAGAGCACATTGATCTTCAATCTGCTTAGCACTGTTTAGCCATATGAAATGCCTTCTCTCTCTAGGTCAGGCTGCCTCTTTTTTCTTTTTTATTGTTAACAGAACATCTGATAGAACCTCTGTATCTTTCTGTAACAGTTGATTAATGTCAACCACATTTCTGAAATTGGCAATAGTGGAATAGAGTTTGATTCATTTTGTTTTCCATAGTGTACTATAGGATGACAACCTCAACCTCAGCTTAATTTCATACAATGTTTGATCTGATTTCTTTCCAAAACTCTTTTGCAAGTAATAAATATAAAATGTTTACAATAGCAATTTGTTTTTCTCCTTGGAAACAGGGAAAGAGGCAGTCCATCACATGAAGGGTGTCATAAAGTAAAAGAGAAAAAGGAGAAAATGGGGAGTTAAGAGTACATCAAGGAAAAAGAACATGGATTCATCCTTGGATGCTAATTATCATATGGCCTTCTGAGTAGATTATTCTCAAGAAATTATGACTTTGAAAGAAAAGAGTCTGCTTTAAAAAAAAAAAAAAACCTGGCCTTTTCTAAAAGACTGGAAACCTTATGGTCTTTTTGTTAAAGTAAGAAAAAAGTGAAATGATGATTTATGGATTTAATGATTGAAAATGTTCAGAATTAAATAAGGCACTGAAGGGATTTCTGGAATAGTTAAAGGGAGACACAATAGATTTGTTAATATTTGGAAACTTTAATTTTTTTCTTTCCTTTTCTTCAATGTATTCCTTCCTTCCTTCCTTCTTTTTCTTTTGATTTCAATTTTACTGTAGGTAAAAATATAAATAAATAAATAGAGCTCTGATTATCTTTTCCTATTATTTTATTAATTTGATGTAACTAATTTATGTCCAAATAAGAAAATAAAACAATTTTATAGAGTAATATACATTTTATACTCCCTCACATATAATAACAAATAGTTTGGTGATATTATTTACACATTGGGCATCCTAATTATTAAATAACAATAACAATATGGCATTCATTCAAGCTGATTCAGTCAGCTTGTTTTTGTAGAGCAAAGTGGAAGAAGACACTTTGGAAAGTAGCATCATTAAGTATAGAAATCAGAAGCAACCAGACCAGAAAGCATGTCCTGGCCTTATGCCTGATGTCAGTGTAATCTTCTCTGTGTTTATCTCTTATTTTCCTTTTGTATGTGTACACTCAGTTTCAGCAACTGCTTTTTGTTTAGGAATATGGAGCCAAGTTTAGTTTGGCACTGAATTCAAAGTTCTTTGCTTACCAGAACCTGATGGTAGTTTTTGTATGCAGACTACCATATGAAGTCAGTCTGAATGTTTTGGAAGATAAAGATATTTACAAATCAAATATCTAATTCATTAATATATTCAGTAACAAAGAAATATATAATGGTACATCTTCATGAGGTATACTTTTATTATGCAAACTTTGGAATGGAATAAAATATCATAAACCATTAAAATGAAAGACACAAGATAAGAGGAAAAAGGATATACCAGTTTATGCTAGTCTATGACCATAATAAAGATTTGATTTGATATATGACTAAATCTAGTTTATATGTATACTATCCACTATATCTCTTTCTATCTGGCAAACTATCTTTGCTTCCACAGAGAACCAGACATTATATCTTGTTTTTTTATTTCTGAAGTTCTGATCACATTTACTTTTTCAGTCTTTGTCTTCCTCTTGATCATTCACTCTTCCTTCTGAGTGTTCTGAGATTCAATAATCATTCTTAGCAAATCACTTAAATATATTTATTTCATACCTGTCATTTATCTATATGCTTAATCCAGACTCATATAGCAAGCATTCATCCTTAACCATATATTTTCTTGTTTTATAGAAATGTTAGCAGCAGCAACTTCTTACATAATCCATTCCTACTGCATCCCACTTGCTTCTATATAACAATGCAGAAACCTATACTTATAAGCACCTGGTATTTGAGTAAAACTTTCAAAGGTTTAAATCTATTTACTTAATCATACTGTTTTTCTAAATTAAAAAAGAATAAACTTCATTCATTTGTTTCTCAATAAAATCTTACAGGAAAAAATGACACTACTTTAAAAATGTTACATCTTAAGTCACTCTATGAAGTTGAATCAGATTGGTTAGAAATGTTCTTTCTGGTCTTCTCAACCTTCTTGCTTCTTAAAAAAAATCCAAATGTCAACAGAGAACATATATCAGCTCTTACTACTGCTCTTCACAATTAGATTTCCTTTTTCAATTTGTATATAAAACTTATAATTATACTCAAGACTCAAAGCCTCTAAAACGCTTGACCAGAGAATATATTTCATATATACATTATTATTATGTGTGTGTGAATTTTTACTTTTGTTTTGTAATAAGGAATCATATTAACAATCCTGTGAATGTCATCAATTTTTCTGAACTATATACCCCAGCAACTAAGAATGTGTAATCTATTTGTATTGTCCCATTATGTATCATTTATAACAATTTCAAGGAGCCTGTTTGTTAATATAAAAGTAGCCTGACACTGACATCTGAAAGAACAAAACAAACAATTCTGTTATTACAGTTATCACATAAATAATTAATATAAATATTATTTAGATTTCTCATGGATATGTTACAGAATCGGATAGAGCGATTAAAGTTCTAAACTAAAGCCTGCAAGAGAGGGGAAGTTGTATTGATTCCTGCAATGGTATCTTGCAGTTAGAATATTCTTGCATTGAAGCCTAAATTTCGTTTAGATTTTTCCAAGTTAAAGGGCTCCATATGGAAAAAAGCCATTTACTTATTCATGTAATGAGGAAATAAACCAGGTATGTTTATAAATCCTTTAGTTTGGTATGAGAACATGCTGGACAAGTTCAGCATTCCTTTAATCATAAAAAAGGAAGTAAAGTTTTATCAGGGTTATCCTGTACCTGAAAGTCAGCAAACAAACATCTTTCTTAAGATCCAGCAATGAGGTAGCTTTCTTCACCACACATGAAGGCAACAGGGTTATAGGTGAGTTCTGTGTAAGACTCTCTAATCCCTTGATGACTCTTTCTTCTGTCAATTGAAGCCATTTCTCTTTTCCTAGAATGAAGAGTTGTTAATAAAAAAGAGAAACCTATGAAAATGGTATTCATGATTTTATACAAAGTTATTTTTTAAATCCTTTGTAAGCATGAAGAGTGGGAAGTACAAATGCTTTGGCACTGCTCTTCTAGCCCTATTCTTTATAATTACTAGAAGGCAAGGAAGAGAAAATAACCACCTTCATATAGTTTTTCAGAACTTAGAAACATCCATCAGTGTTGTCTAAACTCTCCCTGTTGCAAAAGTGATTCTTAAGTTACTTGCAGAATGGAAGCTGCTATCTCAGTTTAAGAAATTTCATTAACATGTCATTAAATGTGTTTAGGACTGTGGTATTCTGAACTCAAAAATTTAACTAAGATTTAGATAAGGTTCCATAGCTCAAGAATACTTGTTGCATTTTGTTCAGCTAATATTATTCTCCCTCAAACTAAATCCAATATATTCCATTTGGGAAATTAATGGGCACCCATGGAATAATGTGGGTAAACAAAAGTTTATTAATTTGGAGGATACACACACACACACACACATATAAGTCTCTCTTTCTGTTTCTCTGTCTTTCTCTCTATCTGTGTGTATATCTCATACCATTTAACATGGTCAGTGACTTAAAGTCTCAATACACCTAAGTGCTTAACATCTATAAATCTGCTGTTCCAAGCAATTCCAGTTAGCATCCCCTATATCAATGATATGATGAATTTTAATGGGAAGCTACAGCTCCTTATTCCTGACCTGTAGAATTAGATTAGGTTAATTTAGAGAAAGGAAAGTAAAAGGAAGGGGAAGATTTTCAATTTATAGTAATAATCCTCTGAGGGAAATTAGAACCAGAGGAATGCATGCCATTCTCCTTCTGCACAAATACTCAGCACAAACAGAAAATGAAAACGGGTCTGTTTCTTACTCTCCAACATTCCCAAACCTTTCATGTATAATTCAGCTATAAATCTTCTCAGGGACCATAGCTAGATTCAGACTTGAGTACTTTCAAACAATGAAAGAACATTTCAGAAAGATAATTTAAAACAGGACATGGTGAAATCTTTATTCCAAGCTATTCTCAACAACAGCACTCGTTATGGGCCAGTGATAAATGGCAATATTTTGTTTTAGTATACCTACTCAATTTCTGAAATATTTCAAGATTGTTGTTCTGAAATATTTCAGGATTATTGTTGTAATTCTAAACTCTATCCCCACTATCATAAGCAGGAATGAACAGGTCAGGAAATATACTAGAGAGGGAAATGTACATTGTATCAACAAACAGATATTACTAAGCTGTTGCTTTCCTTGGCTGCAGAAACATGGTTACAGCAGTATCTTGTCAAAGAGTTTAATTTATAGATAATGATATCAAGCATAGCTGATACAAGCTGTGTTTTAATAGGTCTCTTCAAAAATAGACTGCACTGCTACAAGAATGAATGTCTCTTGGATAAACAGATGACAGTACATATTTCCTAAATGTAGCCCATTTCAGGTCCTTGATGAAGGTCAGTGTCTACATGGTTCCATAACTAACACATGGTGTTCAATTTGTTTATACTCCTGAGTTCTTACATGGAAATGACAGAAAATGTCAGTGTCTTTAATTAGTATGCTTTTAACAAAAGGGTAGTGAATTATTTTTACAAATAACAAACCACTGTTTTCATAGTGAGAAGATATTTTTCTTTGTTAAAAATAACATTTTCCTAGGAAGCAATGGTTACGCATATATCTTAATGTAATAGAAGACAGCTTTTATCATAG
Source organism: Azemiops feae (assembly GCA_023970755.1). Taxonomy (NCBI): domain Eukaryota; kingdom Metazoa; phylum Chordata; class Lepidosauria; order Squamata; family Viperidae; genus Azemiops; species Azemiops feae. The sequence continues at coordinate 629,966 of JALGBA010000341.1, read as the reverse complement.
TCTAACACCTTGCATAATTTAGACATTTTGAAAAAAATAAAAACTGCTGGTGCTATAGAGAGATGCTTTCCTGGCAGTAAATAACATGTTAATATGCATTGCTGGCTTTCTCTTTTTCCCTGAAAGAAAGACCATTTTATGTCAATCAAAATAATAATAAGAAAAATATATAAGAAAAAGCTCATATACAGTGCATTCAGAGAGTATTCAGACCTAACAATGGCTGTCCACTCACAGTCGCCATCCAACCTGACTGAGCTTGAGAGGATTTGCAAGGACCAATGGCAGAAAAGCCCCCTGTCCAGGTGTGGATGCTTGTCACATCTATACCCTGAAAGACTCAAGGCTGTAATTGGTACCAAAGGTGCTTCAACAAAATACAGAGTGAAGGCCCTGAATACCAATATGCCAATGTGATATTTCAGTTTTTTCTTTTTAATAAATTTACAGACATTTCTAAAATTCTGTTTTCATTTTGTCATTATGGGGTACTGAGGCTGCAGCATAACAAAACTGACAAAAGTGAAGGGAGTCTGAATACTTTCTGAATGCACTAATTAACAGTTATCACACAGCAGATATCTATCTAATCAATAACTATATATTAGTCCTTGGCCAACATTAGTTTACAAAATGTTATTTTTAAAATACAGATATTTACTATTTGGCATCGATTTACATTTCTCCAGAAGGCAGAGAGATTAATTCCTTGAATTGGGTCTGAGAACACATAAGAAACCAGTTCAGTGCTTTTAGGTTTAGTTCCCACTAATCCCACTTATCTTTCCTGTTAGAGAGCTGCATTCTGTACCAGCCCCAGATTAAGTGATTGCATTGCATAATTTAGATGTGAAACTCCTAGAGCATGGGTAAGTGAATAAATAATAAACATGACTTTGTTCTGGAACAAATGGCAATGGCCACATGTACTGATATACTGGCTATCTTCTCTCACTTGAATGATGGGGTTGGTTCTTCATACATAATGATAGAAATATCATCTATGTGTCCATAAATGCAAGGAAAAATGTCTGTTTTCTGTTGTCCCATTGTCATTCTTCATTATGTATATAGTCCATCACATGCCACCCACGTATGTGAGATGGTGAAGGCACCTCAGGAAACAATAGAGACAGAAGGACTGAGGAAAAGGAAAGTGCCCAATTTTCTCCTCTTTTAGGGAACTAATAAGCAGCCTCAGCAGTTTGGACATGGAGGATGGCTCAAATGGATTTCTGTCTTATTAATTTTTAAGAACCAACTGTAAGGATGGACCAGGATATATCATTAGTGCACATGGATTTGCCTAGGTTTTCTTGGTTCACTGAATAATTAACTATTAGTTGTTGTTGTTGTTAGTTGCGAAGTCATGTCCGACCCATCGCAACCTCATGGACAATGTTCCTCCAGGTCTTCCTGTCCTCTACCAACTTCTGGAGTCCATTTAAGCTCACGCCTACTGCTTCAGTGACTCCATCCAGCCACCTCATTCTCTGTCATCCCCTTTTTCTATTGCCCTCAATCTTTCCCAGCATTAGGCTCTTCTCCAGTGAGTCCTTCCTTCTCATTAGGTGGCCAAAGTATTTGAGTTTCAAAATTATTAGTTAATTAATATTAATTAATTAATACTTTAGATAGAACTAAGAGAAGGCCATATTTTTTTGCTATTTAATGATTCTATCATGATTCTACCTGTACAGGTAGCATTCTTTGCTAGAGAGAAAATTTGTTTGGTTAGAAGATTAATTCTGCAACTGAGTAAATTGACTTCCAGCCCAGTGCAGGGGAAAATATTACTATTAATACTGGAGCTGTAATGTAGCAATTTTTCACAGGAAAAATCTCTTGCTTCATTTGACTGATTCTTAAACTCTTTCTGATCATTACTGAAAGCAAAGTTCACCAGCTATCATTTTATCATGTTTTTTTTTTTAAATAGAACAGCTCTTCCCATTCATTCAAGTGCCATGGCATTTCACCATGTTTCAGTTGAGTGACATTTTTGTTTCCTTACTGCACAACAAAAGAAAACAAACAAATTAACACAGCACTGAACTAATGAAACGCAACATTGAAGCAATATTGCAGTGCTGCTGAAATACTGAATTTTTCAATAGGTCAGTAGGTCAGAGCATCGGGTTTACTCATGGGGAATAGGGTCCATTGCAGTGATACAGCAAATACAAAAATGTTTCTGAAGGTTTGATGGTTGAAGCCAGTGGATATAGGGAAGGGGATGCTAGTGACGCATTCTAATGTTAAGGTCAATTTGTTTTGCTTATGCCAACAAACCTGGAAATCAGAAAACCAAAAACTGCCTGAACCTCATTTGACTCTGCATAGCAAGATGATCTTATTAAATCTGAGGCTTGAGGTGTTATGACTGCAGGCATTTCTGCTGGCTCTGAAACAGAAAGCATACTTTCCAAAAGGAAATGGAAGGATGATTAATTGCCAATTGCAGCAGCAGCCACCAAGAATGTTCTTTGCAACCCTCCACCCTCAATTTCCTGCTGTTGCTTTATGTGACTGACTTGATTTTCCATACTCAGATGTTTAGGGACAATAGTAAAAATAAATGCTTAGGGAACCAATTCAGGGGTCAGAAGATTGAGGAAAGAAATTCTCCTTCTTTTTTAACTTCTTTCTTTTTTAAAAAAAAAAAGCTGTTTTGGAACAGTTTTTAAAATTGAGGGTTCAAACCTTGTTTTTTCATTATCTTCATCATTATTTTTATAACACATTCCTATAGTGCAATCCTCAGAAGAGCAACCTCTGAATTTCCATCTTTTGTTGTAATTTCTTATCACTATTTATCTAAAATTATTATTTTAAGAAAATAAGTTGATGACAATTGTAATGATAATCCTATAACTCAACTCATCCTAGGAAGGAAGGAAGGAAGGAAGGAAGGAAGGAAGGAAGGAAGGAAGGAAGGAAGGAAGGAAGGAAGGAAGGAAGGAAGGAAGGAAGGAAGGAAGGAAGGAAGGAAGGAAGGAAGGAAGGTATAATTGGGGAAATAATCTCATCAGACTTTACCGTAATAAAAGATAGTATGAGAATCTTGTTAGAATCTTGAATATATTAATGGACTGGATTTACTATTCCATACCCAACAGACATGTTTATTCAGGAAAAAAAAAGTTCTGGTCAAAAACATTACCTCTTCTTTGCAACCATTAAGATTCATCCAGTAGAATATTTTTTGTTTAGCTACTTCTGTTAACAAGAAAAAACACATGTTTTTAATTCTATTGTGGGAGGCTAGTACCAATATTTTGTTATTAATTTTATATAAAAATAAATCATATGTAATGTAGCAACAAATGACTCAGTCCTAATATTATTGGCCAAAGTATTGTATACTCTTCATCATGCAATTCTAATTAAAATGTGTTTGGAGATTAGTCGATTAAGGAACATGAAATAAGTAATATTTTCATCCAAATTGGGGAAATGCCCAAGAGTACCAAGTCAAATATTTACTGCTCAAAAGAAGCTAAAAGACAGTGTGGTTAAAGGAATATTGGCTGTTCTCCTGACATCAAGGTTTTTTTGGTGTTAGTGCAATTTCCCATTGAATTGGACAACCAAATGGCTATATTTCATCCCTTATATCTCATGGAATACTTTATTTTCTGCTATAGGATCCTGAAATTTAAATAAGAATGTATATAGTTTGGATGGTATCCTTATTTCTGGCACATAGCTGTAATGTAGATAAATAAATAGACATTTGTACGCAGGAGGAGGAAGGGATAGCAACAATGCAGTATGTTTTGATACTTCTATATACTATTAGTCCAAACAAGAAGTGACTCAAGTGTGAATGGCTATAAGAAGTCCTTCTGATCCAGAAAAAGTCATAACTGGAACAGCATGGAACTGTACACATCTTCTTGCAATGGCTGCCATTTGCTCATTGAGCAGGAGGTCAGAGTCCAGGAGGACCCTGAAGTATATAAAAGCTCCATCTGGGGGACTGCAATTTCACTAAAGAAGGATAATTCTCTAGAAATGAAAGGAAGCCAAAGTCATTTTGTTTAAGCCTGTTCCTCCTCATCCATACCCTTATAGTCTCCAGTCACTGGGATAGGTCACCTACAGTATCACCTATTCAATCTGTGGTCAGAATGTAAACCTGAGTATCATCAATGTATTGATGTTATCTGACCTGTGCCAATATGTGACTTCTTCCAGAAATTCACATAGATATTTAAATTCACATAGATATTCACATAGATATTCACATAGTGGTGAGATTATTGAACCCTATGGGCCCACAAAGCAAAGGCCTAAAGCTTAATCTCTTATCTCTTCCCAAGGAAACTATTGCCAGAGGAAGAAAAAAAATTGCTATAACATAGTACCTTTCTACCCCCACCCCGCAAATTTCAGAGTTAGTCTAGACGTTTTACAAGTTTAATGGTACTGAAGGCCACTAAGAGCAGATAAAATCAGAACTGCCCCACCCCTATCATCAATCATAGCAATATTCATCCACTGATGTGATCAATGCCAACTTATACCTCAGCCTGAAATCTGACTAATAATTATTCAGATAATTTTTGTCCGTGAGGCCTTTTATAGTTACAACCCAATGCCTTCTCCATAACTTTTCCTCAAAAAGAGACTTTGGAAAGATGGAAGAATGATCCAAAGTTGCTGAATCAAATGATGGTTTCTTGAGGAAGGACACACCACTACTCCTTCTGGCAAAGTAAAGCAACTCTTTCACTCAAAGGTGAAGTTACCACCACTTGAAGTTGGCTGCTAATCATCACCTAACATGAATTCAGCAACCAGGAAAGGCAAAGATCTACCATGCTGTCCATTTCCTTGAAAATCACACAAACATTTCCTAGCACAAATCCGTTTCTCAGCCAAAAGCCTACTCCAGACAGATTTGAACAAATGCTGGTATATTCCTTTTAACGTGCTTTAGATGTTCCTGCTTTCTCTGTAAGGGGCCAGAGCCACAGAGGGAATTTTGTGGAAGCAATAAAATGGAAAAATAACCATTTTACCACATCCTTATTGGTGTTATATACAGTAGATCCTAATATGGACAGGTACACATCTTCAATGTTATTTGTAATCATTTGTTTTTAATTGTTTTTAATCATTCTTCACTGGCATTTTAAGCATTTCTTTTGTTGCTCCATCTCTTGGAACTCCTTGGAAAATGAAGGGACCAGCTAGATTTGATGTACAGAAAGAGGCTGTTCTTTGAATCCCTACATCCACCTAGAATGACAAACCATTGCAATCTAAACTCGACCAGAAGATCCTTTCAAGAAAGGATGATCAGTCTTGTCTGTCTCTTACTTGGAGAAGAGAACCCATTTATCTTTATTCCAACCCACAAGCAATAGAGTTCCACAAAATAAAAATAAACTGTTCACAGTTTCACGCTGTTTACAGTTGTTATAAACAATTAATTTCACCCATTTCCAATTCTTCTAGAGCAATGTCTCAAGAAGCACATTGACAAATGAGATCTGGTAAGCATCACTGGAAGCCATTTCCTTCTATTCACCAGCTAGGCCCAAAAGAAACAGAGGAGACAATGGGAGGATAGCATTATCCATTAACTCCATTTAGAGAAGCCAACAGCTCTCATGAGTTTATCACTTGCTGTCAGGCATGACTTGGCTTCTGCTGACCCCACTGCCTTGAAGAACCTGAAATACTTATTTATTATACTACATTGAAATAACCTGGATGATGAAAATGGAAAAGCCAAATTCATTGTCTTTTTTTAAGTGGGAAATGTTTTTGTATATATGTGTTACCACTGAAGGCAAAAGAGAGATACTGGAAAATTCAAGGCCTACTTTTGAATGCCCCTTTTGGAAGTCAGTGCTAACATAAACAAACAAACAAACAAATATAAAACAAATTTTTATCTAACCTAAACTAAATAATAATCTGAATATGTTATAATTTATATAACAACATATCCTTTCTCTGATTTCATTTTTAATCTTGCCTATTTACTAAGCAAACAAATCTCAAGCTTTGGTCAATTATACTAGAATAAATATTCATCCTTTAAATGTAAAATATTAACTCGCCAAATTTTAAATTGCAAATCAGATCATCCTTCCCAACTAATTACACCGAACTGGATGTTAGCCTAGAAAACATTTTTCAATGATAATCATGCGAACAGATGTAATTATTTCTTACAGATCTGAAATGTTTGTTACACCCTGTTGGGAACTAACTGTTATGATTTCTTGGAAGAAAACAGTATCAACTGCTAGGATACATTTATGAAAAATGAATAATAGCCTTTGAGTTTCATTGCCTCATGGTTTTCAGCAACATGAATGATAATTATGAAAAATATTTTATTTTCTCATAACAATGGAATCACCTATCACATAATTTAGCAATGCCATGAAAGCTCAGTGAATAGCTTATAGAATGTTATAATTGAGTAAATAAGTCTCTAAACTAAGCATTTTAGGAAAAGAAACTGGTGATTGATTCCATCTGTAATGTTTTGCATTGATTCAACTATGTAGCCTTAAAGATTCTTAGCCTTCAGGTCATATCAGGATTTTTCTGCTAGGAAAATTTATCAGACCTGGAAAATTGCTATTTCCTGTGCCAATAATATTTTTCCTCTTCAATCAAAGGTGAGAGGTGAGAGTTTTCATCAGGGCTGTAATCTCAGACAAAATTATGAAGCCATTCTGCCAACACTTCTGATCTTGATTTTGACAGTTTTCTGATGCATTTTATTCAAATTCAGAAATATTAAATGTGATCATGCACTTAATGTTTCACCCAGTTTAGTTATCTAACTCTTGGTAATTAAAGCATTGCTATGATTAATTGTATTCTTCAGGAATATACCGTTGGATATCTCATGCAGGGATTATAGTATTGATCCGTCTGAAGACACCAAGACAGAAAGCTACCCCAAGACATGGTATCTCCACATTTCTGAAAGCCTCCCCTCCCCTCCCCTTCCTTTCTTTTCCTTTCCCTTCCCTTCCCTTCCCAGGAAATGAGGCATTTGTTCTCAAGAAAGGGTTTCTAGATGATTGGAGCATGTTATCTCCCTCCAACAATTCAGTGGCCCTGATTGTTTGGTTTGGTTTTACCAATCAATATAATTTCTTCTAGATTTGATAGTGATATCAAAGTTTTTGGAGGCTTTGTTGAACAATATTATTCAAAGATTATGAATTCAGTTACTCTACTTCATGGAAATATCTAAGAATCATCAAATACTTTACTCCTGCAGACTTACATTTACACTGTTTTATTTGATACAAGTGAGTTTTTGTTTGTTCCCTTCCAAACAATATCTATGAAACTAGCAGATAGAATAAGCTTTCAAGAGTTTAATTTTTTATTTAAAGTTTAAATCATAAAATTTAAATTTAAAACCTTAAAAAAGCACACACATTAAAATAGTTACTAATAATTTAGAAATAAGCTTTCCAAGATCAATTTCATTTTAAAAGCATAGGTGGTCTTAACCGCTGGTTTACTGGATACCATTTTAATTTCCTACAATGCTTTGCAGAGTCTGCCAAATGCTAATTGGAAAACTGATGTAACTGCCCATTATCAGCAAATTAGTATACCAAGATCCACTGGTGAAAGATAGGAACTATTGGACTGTTCTTTGCTCAGGCTACTATTTTAACAAGCTGGGAGCTACATGGTCTTAATCTGAATCATCCCAGACCAAGTTGTGGAAATTTCCAGTTGTCTTGTGAAAAACAGAATGGAGAGTCTCTGTATAATAACTCAAGAAAGACTAGACAAAAGCAGAATTTCTAAGTGAGAAAATTTATCAGCTCTTTGAAAGGGTCAGGTCAGGAAACAGACTCCATTACATACTCCTGAAAGTAAGAGTGTCTTCTCTCTTCCCTCCTCTTTATGAAAGAGAATCAAGATCAGAATCATTTTATTTTTTTTAATATTAGTTATTAATTTGAATTAATTAACCACTCAACTCTAATGAACATGTTCCCACATTCAAGGTCATCTCTGTGGTTCTCTACAAAATGTATGTAAATTGAGCTGACTTAATGCCATTTTTATAATAATATTAATAAATCTTTGCGATCCATTAATATGAAGCCCAGATTGATACGCAGGGCTGCTAGAGCTTATTACTCAGTTGTTGTACACTATGCAGGCTGCCAGTGAGCTTTCAAAATTTAAATAAAATGCTGACTTTAATTTAAAAAAGAGCTTTAGACTCAAATATTTAAAAACATTTTCTCAGTACCATCCAGATTATTGATTAAGATTAATGGAGAAGACTAGGTTTACAGTTACATCTCTTGACTTTATTTGTAGTATGATTTATTAGGTGGGTTTTCCTAATAACAAGCTTTAATAACAAGACACTGAGACAGTTGCAATAAGCCTGCCATAGTTTTAGACTAGCACATGGATAAAAAAAAAGTGATCCAAGTATCAAATACATTTAACATTGAACATGTAGAATCCACCCAGGCTGATGCCAAAAGAAAAAAGAAAATGATAACTTCTCCTCTCCTTAAATAGCAGATCTACAAATAGTTATAAGCTTTCCCATCCCTATTTAATAAAAATACTATGTTAAACAAACAAATATTCCAGGTGAGCAGATTTTCAATAATCAAATTGACTCAACATCTAATCATCATATGTACACATATATATTTATATATAAATAAATAAAGGAACGGTCAACAGGTTGGGCTAAACATTACATTAATCTTTAAATCCCTTGTTAACCATCTGTTATTGTATTTAACATGTAGAAAGTCCACAAATGGCTTCCAGTCTTTTATAAAACAATCTAGTCCATTGTTTCTGATCAAAGCAGTTAATTTTGCCATCTCTGCTAATTCAGTCAATTTTAAAATCCATTCCTCAACTCTCTTTTCCTTTCCAATGCTTGGCAAGTACAATCCCCCATTTAAAAGACTGAAAACCTAATTTAAGATGTAAGGATACTGGATTATGGTCAGAAAAAGGTTTTGGAAGAATAATAACTTTGTTTTGTGAAGTAGATTTTTTGTAGTCCAAATCATATCAATTCTAGAAAAAGTTTTATGTCTCTCTGAAAAGAAGGAAAAGTCTTTTGTCGGTCCATTTTTACACCTCCATACATCAATCAAACCTAAAGTATCAGTCAATTCAAAAAAGGGTTGGGGCAGTTTCCCTTGTGTTTCTTTAATTTGTATTTCTTTATCACCTGATCTGTCCAGTTGTGAGGTTAATACCCCATTGTAGATTCCAATTACACACCAGTACTGAAAAGAATAATAGAGTAAGTGTTTGGACAGATGTTTAAAAAACTTGGCTTTTTCTTGGTGTAAAGTGTATAATAATCCCACTATTTCCTGTGATTGAATTTGCACAATTACGTATCTGCCTTGATCATCAGCAAACAATAAATATACTGTAGATGCAATTTGGGTTTTATATAGAAAACTATCCCATTGATTTTCCTCTTAGAATTAGTAGAAATAAATTCCAGACCCAAAGTGTTATTTATTAAATATTTTTTTGTTAGTCTCTTTGATAGAAGCCAAGTTCATACAATGTTCTGAATGGCTTTTAAAAACTGATTTTGTAGTCTGTTTTCAAAAGCCATTGAAATCAGGTATGGCTGTGTCTTAGGCTTTTGAGTTCAACCAAGCCTGGCTAGATGATAGGCTTCTATCACAACAAGATCAGCTTGGTCAAGAAGACATGGGTGATAATTATGAACAGTGCTTTTTTTGTAAAAAAAAAAAAAAAAAAAAAAGGTGCCGGAACTCACACATCTCATACAACCCACTTTGCCTACCCTACAAGGTTCCATCCAAAAAAGGTGCCGGAACTCCGTTCTGAGCGTTCTATGAGAAAAAAAGCCCTGGTTATGAAGGGGATTTGCCTGTGTTCATCCCTTACCTGGGACAAAGGACAAGCTAGATCTGTGAGTAGGAAGGAATCAAACAGATGGACTGCAGTTGGTAAGAATTTGCAAGCTGTTTATTCAAACAGCTATAATAATGAGATGCATTAGGGCTGCCCAGTCCTTCAAATAAAATTTAGAGAAAGTAGTTTGGAGTGTGCAGGAGTACATAAGTAGTACTTGTTTCAATTTTTAAAAGTATAGCTGTCATGTAATCCCAAAAAAAGTCATGGCCACTTTAAATAATTACACACAGATTCTACATTTGTGCTTTTAATGCCTTCCAAAGTATCTTTCTGGAAATGAATCCAAAACATCTATGCATCAGCCACTATTACAAACTCTAGTGATAAAGTTGAAACCAAATCCTGTATGTATTTTTCCATAGACATAAAGTTTAATAGGCATGTAAAAATATAAATACAGCAACTTGAATATTTTTTAAATATGGTTCTCGTAAAAATGTTTTTTATCCTACTGGCACATCTGAAATTATTTTGGCAAAAACAAAAATCTTAGTGATCTAAATATAGAAGTTAAAATAGAAGGCTATTAAATACAATCTGCTGTCAGCAGATCAATGATCTAATAATTATTCTCTTTCATACCTTCAGAGAAATAGTATTCAAATGCTGCTAATTTACCAACATTCTGGATGATTTCCAAAGCACACACAGAGATAGTATTTAGTAATAACATCCCTTTATACTTCTGTGCCAAAAATATCTGTGAGCATTGAACATAGATGGAAAAAGTGATATTCTTCAGTAGTTCCTTCTGTGCTTCAAATCTTTGATTTAAAATTATGTTGCATAGATAATGATGATGATAAATTCTACTGCAGAATAAAATCCTTCTTTCTTTTAAGCATTGTCATCACTGGACTTATGTTTATAGGAATTGAATTTTTAGTTATAAGAAATCCCTAGATGTGGGGATGGGAGACCATTTTTGTAAATTGGTATTTTCTTTAACTACCTAAAAAGCTACTGCAGAAGGTGTTTGGAACTTTTAGTTGAAGGAATTATGTCTTGAGGTTTTGATTATAGGCATACAAATGAATCTGTAATCAAAAGATGATTATCTTTTAAAAACATTCCTGAACATATGAATACTGCTGACCTAAGAAGACTAATGATTTAATTATATTTTTTATGAAAGCCAATACATTACATATGTAAAGCTTCAGATTTCATGTGTTCCACTTTCTTAAAACCAAGATACATTTCTCCACACCATTGCCTTAAAATTATGGTTATGGCAGTCCCCACTAAGGGGGGAAAATGTGCATATGTCTATTTAACCTGAGTTGTTTCTAAAGCTGCCTTCTCCTCCACTTTCATTTTTCCTTTCAGGAGTTAAACAGGAGTGCAGGAAATTCTCATACAGATGAATTCTACAAGTGAGTCATCAAGGAATGCAATAACAACAACCTCAACAAAATTGCAAAGATCAGTGAAACTGAAGATTTTATAGACGGTAAAACAGCATGACTGGGAGGAGTGGGAGGCTAAAGGACAGACTGAACATGAACTTTTTTTTAAGAAACAACATATTCCATGAGAAAGAGGCAATTTCTTTGTCAGCACTCTTGCTTTTATGTTTGGCAAAAAAGGGGTAAACATTAAAAATGTCTAGACTGTCATAGAAGGTGGCCATAAATTCCAAGCTAGGATATATAGTTATTACACAAAATAAGTAACATAATAAGAACAGTCTAATGGAGTACAAAAAGGCCAATCCATGGACAGAAACTGCCAATCCAAAATCCTCCAGATGTTTAATAGCCAGCCTTTTGCCTCTTCCTTTGTTGTTATCATTAAGAGACCTTTATTTTGCCCAAGTCCATTCTTTAAATAAGCTCTAATAGAGCACAATGTGGGTAAATTATTTCCATGGCTAGTGAGGCCGTGTCCAAAGTCTTAAGGTAATTTAATTATGTATGCTATTTGCTGAACAACTCCAGAATGACTCTGGATAGCTCAGATTAAAGCACAATACAATTCAAAATGTCAGTATAAACAAATAAGATAAGGACAATATAAATAACAGAATGGCAAATCTCAATTAAACTCACCAGGAGTTCCAAACACCCCAACACAAGGCTGGGAGAGTAGCCAGGTCTTTAATACCTTCCTGTTGTGTATCAACCTTAATTCAGGGTATTGTTAATAGCGGGCAGTTAGTATGTTTAGTTCAAATCAGCAACTGTCTGTGTATTTAGTTTCACGCCTGTAATTTAGGCGCGAGTTGTTGCTTTAATTTGATTGGCCACCGCCAAGGGCGGTCTGTATAAATAAGTGACAAGCGGCTGCTAGATCTGCTTGTGTGTGGAATCAATAAACTTGCTGTTACTTTCACTCTCGCATCTTCAATGCCTCACTGTTCCCGGAACATAATAGTGGCGACGAAGGTGGGATTATGCTGCTAAGGAAGAAAGAGGACTAAGAGCTATAGTCACTAAGGGGTAAGACCAGGCATCAGCGCCCTGGTAGGAATGACGTTTTCCCCCTTCTGCCTGCCAGCAAGCAATGCTGGAGGCATCACAATCCTAAGGGATCCATCCCTAGGATACCCACAGGAGCCCTTAGCAGCATAAGGCATTGGAACACAGTAACAGCCGGCATGGCCAGAGTTGGAAAGTTGTCAGAATTCGACATCTCGCATCCAGAACAGTGGAGTTTGTATGTCTCCAGGGTCGAAAACTACCTGAGGGCAAATCAGATCAGAGATGATGGACTCAAGGCTGCAACGTTGCTGTGCGTATGTGGTCAAGCCACTTTTGATATAGCGGAGAATTTAGTCGCTCCCGCTACATTAGAGTCAGTCACCTTCGCTGACTTAAAAAGAAGGCTCAAGGAGCACTTTGAGCCAAAGCTGTCCATCATCGCATGGAGACACGCGTTTGAACAGAGGGAGCAGCAGCCTGGGGAGTCTGCTGCTGAATTCGTGGCTGCCCTGCGACAGGCGTCCAGGCTCTGCGAATTCCCCGATTTAGAAGATCGGCTCAGGGACCGACTGGTATGTGGCCTGAGAAGTAGGGACCTACAGCAGAAGCTGTTCGCAAAAGAGTCCCTGACATTCCAAGACGCCCTGAAAGAGGTGATGGCAGAAGAAGCCGCAGGGGGAGCTGTCAAGGTTTTACGTCCCTCAAAGAACTCTCCCAGCCAAACAGCGGTTCACCACGAAGAATCTGAGAGAGCAGAAGACCCTGACGAGGACATTGAGGTCGATAGGGTGCAGAAGTTCCCAGAGAGAAGGCAGTGACCGGCTGACAAGGCAGCCTTCTTCTCTAGATGTCAGGGCTGCGAAGGACAGCATCAGCGCTCCGAATGCAGGTTTCGTACGGCTGTGTGCCAGGCATGTGGCAAACAGGGCCACATTGCAAGCGTCTGTAAAGGTTGACAGAGGGAATCTCCACCTGAAGACTTCCCCAGGAGAGGTAACGGGGCCCCAGGGCAAAATAGAGTAGGATATTGCTCCGGAAGGAGAAGCATTCTCAGAACTGGAGCCCATCGCCCCTTAAAAGAAAAGCTTAGACTAAAGGTCAAGCTACAAGGAGTTCCATGCACCATGGAACTGGACACTGGGTCAGCTATATCTATAATGTCTTACAAGACTTTTAATTATGTTTGCAGAAATGGCAGGAAACGAGTCAGGCTCAAGCCGTCCGATTTAATTTTGACAGACTTTCAAAATTCCCTCGTAGCGGTTAAAGGAGAAGCTACGCTTAAAGTGAAATTCAAAGAGTTTGAGGGTCCCCTCAACATCATGGTGGTGGAAGGCCAGCGCACGAGCCTCATTGGCCTAGACTGGTTTGATGCCCTGGGCATAAGAGTGACAGGCATCAACAGAACTCAAACAGCGGATCTGGCAGCTGTCTGCCAGGAGTTTGCTGACGTATTCAGCCCCAACTTAGGGAAGTACAAAGGAGCACCAATTGCTCTCCACCTTGATCCAACTGTAACCCCAATCAGGGTAAAGCCTCGTAGAGTGCCTTTTGCCCTTAAGCATAAAATTGATGCAGAGTTAGATAAGCTGGTTCAACAGGGAGTGTTGCAGCCAGTTGACAGCAGTGTGTGGAAAACTCCCATAGTCACACCGGTTAAGTCCAACGGGGAGATGCGCATCTGCGCTGATTATAAGTGCACTATTAATAAGGCACTGCAGCAGCATGCGTATCCAGTACCTGTAGTTAGCCACATCCTGGCATCATTACAAGGGGGTTGCTTGTTTGCGAAGCTAGACCTGGCTCAAGCTTATCAACAGCTGCCAGTAGATGATGCCTCAGCTGAGGCACAAACTATAGTAACCCATAGAGGGGCATTCAGGTTCGTCGCCTGCAGTTTGGGGTCAGTGTAGCCCCAGGGCTCTTTCAGTGCGTGATGGAGTGCACGTTAAAAAATATTCCAGGGGTGTGCCCATATTTCAACGACGTGCTAATTGCTGGGGACTCAGCAGAAAAATTAGCAGAACATCTAAGGGCTGTTCTTCAGTGCTTCCGCGAAGTGGGGCTGAAGCTAAAAAGGGACAAATGCCAAATTGGAGTGAGCTCAACAGAGTTCCTTGGTTTCAGGATTGATGCTGCTGGAATACACCCAGCAGAATCTAAGCTTAAGGCTATTCTGCAGGCTCCCCAACCCAAGTCTAAGGGGGAATTGCAAGCATTTTGGGGGCTACTTAATTTCTATCATACCTTCCTTCCCCACAAGGCAGCATTAGCAGAGCCTCTGCACAGGCTCTTGGATAAAGGGGCACCCTGGAAGTGGACTAACATCCACGAGAAAAGCTTCACAGCAGTCAAATCACTGCTGTCCTCAGACTCTGTGTTAACACACTTTAATGAAAAGCTGCCTATCAGCATTGCTTGTGATGCTTCATCATATAGGATTGGAACAGTTTTGAGCCATTTAATGGCTGATGGGAGCCAAGCTCCCATAGCATATTATTCAAGGACACTTTCCCCCGCGGAAAGAAACTATGCCCAAATAGACAAAGAGGCACTAGCCATACTGGCAGGAATAAAGAAATTCCACAATTTCCTTTATGGTCACCCATTTACGGTCTTTACAGATCACAAGCCACTTCTAGGTCTGTTCACTGCAGACAAACAAACCCCTCAGATCCTGTCTCCAAGGATGCTGAGGTGGTCAGTTTTTATGGCAGCCTACAATTACAGGCTTGTCCATAAGCCAAGCAAGGAAATGGGCCACGCTGATGCACTCAGCAGGTTGCCTCTGCCTGAGTCAGGACCAGACCCTGCACCTGCTGCATGCATCCTGTCAATTCAGGATCTGCCAGAGTCTCCCCTACACGCAGGGGATGTGGCTGCTGAAACAGCCACAGACAAAACACTCAGCCGTGTTTTGAACTGGGTGCTGAGGGGGTGGCCAGGAACAAGTCCTGGGACAGAATTTCAGAGCTTTTTCAAATGACAAGATGAGCTATCTGCATTCAAGGGATGCATTCTGTGGGGTAGCAGGGTAATAGTCCCACACACATTTAAGAGACGGAGTCTTAGAATCTCTGCATGAGGGTCATCCTGGAATAGTCAGGATGAAGGCACTCGCGAGAAGCTACCTGTGGTGGTCAGGGTTGGACAAGGAGATAGAGGCTCAAGTGAATGGATGCCAGGTTTGCCAACAGACTAGACCTGAGATGCCTCAAGCCCCAGTACATCGCTGGGAAACAACACAAAAACCCTGGTCTAGGATTCACATAGACTACGCAGGACCCTTCCAAGGACAGGTGTTCCTCATTGTAGTGGACAGTTTCTCCAAGTGGCTGGAGGTAGCACCTGTCCCTACTATGACTACTGCCAGGACCATCCAGGAACTGCGCAGGATCTTTGCAACACATGGCTTACCTTATGTGATAGTATCTGATAATGGGGCACAATTTACGGTGGCTGACTTCCAGTCCTTCTTGAGGACTAACATGATAAGACATGCTACCTCTGCCCCATTTCACCCGGCCTCGAACGGCCAAGCGGAAAGGATGGTCAGGACGACCAAGGAAGCTCTCAGGAGAATTACCAAAGGCGATTGGCATCACAGGTTGGCAGACTTTCTGCTCTGCCAACATACAACTCTGTGCACGTCAACGGGTTGATTCCCAGCGGAACTCTCGATGGGGACATAAGCTGACTACATAGCTGGACCGTCTCCATCCAGACCGAGCAGTGACTGAGACGGCATAGCCCAAAACCCCGAGGAGCTTGCAAGTCAGTGACCGTGTTTGGGCGAGGAACTACGGTCAAGGGGCACCGTGGGTGGTAGCTGTGGTTGGTAAGGTGTCAGGACCACTTTCTTACGAAGTGGTCCTGGAAGATGGGTGTGTTTTGCGCCATCACATCGACCAACTACGTCAGCGGCAGGCTAACCAAACCCTGGCCACCGATCAAGAGGAGAGCCGAGAGTTAACTGACAGCTGTGGCACATCAGAATTGCCTGGACCTGGAAGGACTTACAGAGACATCCAAGATGACACAACTGTGGCTGAGTCACCCCCAACTGAAGGGACATTGCCTCCCGAATTGAACTTGTGAGCGGACAGGTCTCCCAATCATTCTGGAACGGCCCCGATCACGGACAAGTGTGCTGGTCTACCCGGTCAGGCCAGCCGAGGCGATGCCAGTCTACCCAGAGCTGGTGGGTCGAGGAGCCCTGGTCTACCCAGTCAGCCAAGGGTAGACCAGGAACCTCCTGCAGAGATACGGCGGTCCGAGCGGTCTCACAAGCCGCCTGAATACCTAAAAGACTATGTACATTCCCTGGGTGTGTAATTACCTAAGGGGGGAG
The DNA here is from genome assembly GCA_023970755.1 of Azemiops feae. NCBI lineage: Eukaryota > Metazoa > Chordata > Lepidosauria > Squamata > Viperidae > Azemiops > Azemiops feae. The sequence goes on along the minus strand of JALGBA010000341.1, from coordinate 613,244 downwards.
GGGTGTTGTGTATCAACCTTAATTCAGGGTATTGTTAATAGTGGGCAGTTAGTATGCTTAGTTCAAAACAGCAACTGTCTGTGTATTTGGTTTCACGCCTGTAATTTAGGTGCGAGTGGTTGCTTTAATTTGATTGGCCGCCGCCTAGTGGCGGTCTGTATAAATAAGTGTCAAGCGGCTGCTAGAGCTGCTTCTGTGTGGAATCAATAAACTTGCTGTTACTTTCACTCTCGCGTCTTCAATGCCTCACTGTTCCCGGAACATAATACTTCCTGTTTTTGGAGTGGGAGCCACTCAGATATTAGGATGAACTTCAGTCCAGAGAGGTAAACTAAACTGAGGAAGACTCCCAGCAACTGCCTCACATTTTCCTAGTGAAGTTAATAACTGACTAAGCTTCAGTCTGAATCTCCATAGTTGTAGCTCAGTACTCTAGCCATGGTTCTTATGGTATCTGCTGCATGGCCTTTGTGATTATTTTGTTTCATATTTAGTATTCATATTAAACAGCCATGGATTAACAAAAATTAAGATCCACAGAAGAATAAACCTTTTTAGGCCAATTAGTCAAAAGTCAGGACCTGGAATACTGTTTTGTAACTGTTTAATTAAAGGTATTAAAACATGAATTAACTTGTTGCCTGCCTTAATCACTGAACAAATCAAGGTGACAAGGATTAAAAATCTGAAATACAATATTATAGAAAAAAGATACATCCGACGATGTTGCAAAACACCAGTACTACAAAAATCAATCTGCTTGATGCTACAACTCAGTTTGCTCCAGAGAAAAATCTACCCATTCTTTACTACTATTCTAAAGGCCAGTAGGGCCAGGTCCATATGGTAACTTTTCTAAAGGATCTTATGCATGACTGAGAAGTAAAATGTTATCCACCCATCACTGAAAATGATGTAGCAGAATACAATTGGATGACATTCCCCCCGCCCATTTGCCTGACCCAATTCTGCATCGTGTTCTTATTTGCTTTGAACAGACATGTGACTTAGCTATCTGTCAAAATCTGATTTTGAAATAACTGATCAGTGGAATAGAGATGTGGCCTGCAAAGCAGAGAAAGTTCTCCTGTTTTACTGAACATTTCTCTCCCATTCCACTCATGTTCTGTAGGATGAGGGAGGATGCTGGATAAAACAGGAAAGGCTTTCCTATTGCACTGAGCAGGGTACCAGTTCTGGAGAATACCTAAGAATAAATTTACCAGATCTCCAATCTCTTGCAAATAATCTTTGTAGAGAAAAATAATACCCATCTTTACTTACCAGATCTCTAATCCCACAGACATGAACCATAAGAGTGAAGACCTGGCAGGTAAAAAAGCTGTGTTTCTCAATTTTTTGCATTATACTTCTACTGTACCTTTAGCACTGAGCTGCAATAGAATAGGAGAATAGATTTAGATTTCTGATTCTATTGTAGTGGATTGCAAATATCTCTATCAATACTAGTTATGTAATGCCATAGGTATGTGACTTGCAGTTTTGCTATTTTGTTTTTTATTGATTTTATTGTAGCATTTATGATTGTAAATAGTGGTTGAGATGCTATAAACATTTACTAAATAAAATAATAATAACAAGGAAAGCTAGGAACCCCAAAATAAGTAATAGAGAAGAAAAAGCCTAAGTGCTATGGGAATTTATTCATGTAGTTTTCTTTAGTATTCCAATCTACATCTGTATATGCTGCCAGTTACATTCATGGGCATTAAGGCATTGGGTGTCAAAATTGTAAAGGATTAATGGCATCATCAGTTGATAATAAAATGATCCTGTTATTGCTTCAACTATTGAGTGGTCAGGAGACAGACATATTACTTGAATTAGATAAGGTTCTAATGGTCATTTTGGAATAGGATGCTGGATTAGACAACAGTGGTTATTAGAACCCCATCTAATTAAAGGGCTAACCACAAATGTTCAATGACCTAAATACTTCACATATGATGAAAAAGGCATGCTGCTCTTAGAATACAGTGTTTTAAAAAATTGCTGTCATCTACAGAAAATCCAGTGAAGGAAAGAAGAATCAAACTGCATATTTTCTATTACAGAACTATAGGATGTATTTTTTTTTTTAAAAAAAATTCAGACTTAAGATTTCAATGGATTTTTAAATACATAACAAATTTCTGCATAATAAATTCCAGTACAATCTTCTGTCTCACTTCTTAATGCCTAGGAGATCAGAGATGTACTTGTACCTTGGAAAAGAAGATCTAATGATAAATAACCGTGTAAAACTCCCTTTTTGTGTGAATACACCCACTGCTATTTATCCAATCAATACTAACAGATGAAAAGCCCTACTTACTAAGTAGGGCTACTGGAGTTGAGTGGATGTGAGAAACTGACACTTTTTTATACTGGAAAATAATGATAATTTTGTTTTGTTTTGTTTTCATTTTTTTTTGTACATGTTTCAGCAGCTGGCTGCCCTTTGCTAATCTAAAAAAAGTTAAACAATGTTAATTATGTTTAGTTCTTGAATGAGGAAGCTCTTGGGAATTGCAGTGCTATAGGCTTAATTCAAAGTGCTATCCATATTTTAACAGAATAAAAATCGTAATACAGAGACTGGCAATCAAATCAACCGTCCCAACAAAAGCCAATGACAAACCATAATAATGTTATTAAGAAAACTGCACAATTTAGATGTACTCACTGGGAGTCTTTTAAAAAAATCCACTAAGCAATACTCTGGCTTTCACTTGATAGTTTAGCAAAGCACATGACATTAAATAACTGTTGCTATATTGCTTATATGATTTCCTAAGTTGGAAAATTGCAATAGTATTAACTGGACCAGTCTTGTATTTGGGCAAAATAATTCTTCATGTTAAATTCAAACACTAAGATTGCACTCACAAGTTGTTAATCTCTTCATGGTCGATTGTGCTAGTTTCTTGTCCCTTACCCTCTATTTTAGAAGACTGCAGCAGTGAAAATATTAATGTACTATTTTTCTACCTTTCAAGTTATTTTCATTTCTTTTCTTTTTTTCCTTAAATTGAAAATTATGGTATAGATTTCAAGGAATGAGGGAAATCCAACTGCATCTTTATAATAAAGTTTCTGTGTTATAGTTTGTATTACACTTTTTATTGTTGAGATAAGGATTATACTTTGAATCAAGCTTACTCCTAAACATAATATATGGAATTATGGTCAGAGGTGCAGCAACTTCATATATTGCAAGTAGAAAAAAAACCCAATCTTAGTATTTCACATATCTTTCTTGTAATTCCAAGGATGTGAAAATTTGCTTTCATAGTCACTAAATAATGACTACTTTAGGAGCTCAGAAAGCCACATAATAAAATCATCTCCATCAGCCTTTTCAATCTACTTGACAAATATAAAAAGGACTTTGTTATACTGAACATTCTGGTACAGCAGTTGTAGTTAGATCTGGAGATTTCTTTACACATTCAGGACAAAGATGACCATTGTAAATTGTCAGTTTCCTTAAATGCTGCATTTGAGATAGGAAGCTACAATTGAGCAAATATGGCATTGGTATTTTTTAAAAATACTGATAAGGGAGAAATGACAAAGACTCATTTTGTCATCACGGCCTTGCATTTTTTTTTTTAAAGTGGCACATAGGCTACCCTCTTCAATCTGATGACCTTCCATTCCATTTTCACACTGACAAAGTTCTCCCTGACTTTTAACCGTTTAATTCATGCAAGCAGAGCATAAAACTCCCCAAAATGGCCAATTAACTTACAAACACTGCTCTTTCCCATAATTCTGAGGGAAAAAAATACTGTTGTTATTTTCAAATTTATTTAAGCTCATAGCTAAGACTTCTTTACATACAATAATTTCCTTACATAATCTAACTGATGTGGTAGTGATAAATATAATTCTCTGTCCAATTTCATCTGCTAATGTATCAAATAGTAGATGACACAACTTCAATCTGCAAAATTACATTAATTTACTCTGGAATTTGTCCCCAAGACAATTATTAGTTGCTGCCTAACCTGTGATAAGGATTGATCGATAGGAAAAAACACATACATTGAATTAGTGAATAATGAAATTATGTTAATATTAAATATTACTTGTTTTCATTTTATAGATTTCCTGCCTAGGTAATATAGTTAAAAAAAAAACAACAGCAGCAGAACGCATGCTCTTTCTGTCATTGATATTTATTTATTTATTGCATTACATTGTGTTGCATTTGTAGCCCTTCACATTCCAAATCATTTCTTGGTGATATCTTAGCTTATAAATCAAAACATGTTGGAGAAATAAAACAGCCAAGAAAAGAAGCAGCCAAACATATTATAGCACAAATTCTACCCTTCCCCCAATGATATTTGGATGCCCAATGATTACAAATCCAGACTGAAACATTCTCTTGCTGGCTGTCACTTCTGTGTACAGGTAGTCCTTGACTTACGACCACAATTGAGCCCAAAATTTCTGCTGCTAAGTGACACATTTGTTAAGTGATTTTGTCCCATTTTATGACCTTCCTTGCCATAGTTGTTAAGTGAATCACTGCAGTTGTTAAATTAGTAACATGGTTGTTAAGTGAATCTGGCTTCCCCATTGATTTTGCTTGTCAGAAGGTTACAAAAGGTGATCACATGACCTTGGGACACTGCAACCATCATAAATATGAGTCAGTTGCCAAGCATCTGAATTTTGATCACATGACCATGGGGATGCTGCAATGGTTGTGTGAAAAATGGTCATAAGTTACTTTTTTCAATGCCATTGTAACTTTGAACAGTCACTAAACAAACTGCTGTAAGTTGATGACTATCTGTACATTGATCATACTAGTAAAGCACAGCTACTAGTTACCATACATATATTATAGTTCAAATGAAATATGTGCAACATTTGGGAGCCCAGGGACCATAGCACGGTTACTATATTTAGGTACAAACATTTAGACAACCAACCACGAGTTCCAATTATAGTCAGCATTTGAATAACATGCCAGGAATTAACGGTCACTAAATGAACTGTCCTAAGTTGAGAACTACCTGTATTTACTTAGAGTATTTTTTTATTTATTTTCATGAATATGTATGTGCACATTTGTGTCTGTATGTGTCTGTTTTAGCATTTATAATCTACCCTGCTTAGAAAGGTAATGGCTTTTCTGTATCATACTGGCTTTTCATAATAAATGTCATTGGTATTACACTTGAGAAAGGAGGGTAAAAACAGAAACTCACACCCCATTCCTTTTAATATATGGTTTTCTCCATGATCTTCTTCAGATCTCTTGGTTTCCACAGCCATTTAGCACATCCTGTCCTTGGTGTGCTGTTCAAGGTATCATTGGAGAATCAATGTAGTCCTTGGATTGGAAAAATGGTGTTATAGATTTATATTTTACACACACACACACACACACACACACACACACACACACAAAGCTATTGCATAAAAGTATGCTATTCTTTTAGAAAAGACAAGACATCCATTTTTTTAATGTCAGGCATACACCACACTTTTAGGACTGTCTCCAGGTTTTCCCTTAACAAAACTTTTGTAAGGGTTCTTATCTTTTATTTGTTTTATTTTCCCATGTAAGATTTTATAGATGCATGACCCTTGATGACTAACATTCTTTATGAGTTAAATTGGAAGCAGCTAATAACAACCAATAAATGATTATTGCAATAGATGCAAACTACTGTGTTAGTGTCTGTAATGACAATTTTGATAAAGGGCAGATATTCTCATGTCACATAGGCAGAGGGGGGAAAAAATCGAGATTGTCATCATTCCTGGGTGAAAAGCCTACAAAAGTTACACTTGGCTATGTTATAATACTATATTAATTGCCCCCCAAACTTACTTTTGGATTGCAACTGATATGTGTATGTGCATAGAGGGTAGGGGACACATATTGGACTTTTCCAATATTTATTCTGTTATTCTATGTATCTTAATGGCTGTTCTATTTTTTTACAACATAGCTACTTTGGCCCAATATGCTTTGCTATACAGTAAATATCTTCATTGGATACATAGAAAAGCTAGGAAGCTATTTATTATGGAGGATCAGATACCCCGAGAAACCATTTATTATAAATGTATTTTTATCTGTAAAGTAGTGGTGCAAACCTCTTTAAAATAAATGTGTATATGTTTAAGCTTCATTAATAATAGCAGCTGCAGAGAAGCAGATTAAAAAACTATGAATTGTTTAAGCTATTCTGAATTAAACACCAGATGTAGCAAAGACTTTGTTATTTTTAATAGCTAGGTTTAGACCAAGGTAGCATTTAAAAAGAAAAAGAAAAAAAAGTGTTGTTTATTTAGCACTTATGACCATGTATTCAGCATCACTCAGATCCGAACTTATAGTTGAACGTGTGAATTGTCAAAAGGGGCATGACATTTGAACTGTGATGCCCATTTTGTATTTACCTTTCTGTTTCTGTTTTATGTGAGACTGGAGCTCTTTCATACATTAATAATTTATCAAAAAATAGTAGAGTTGTGGAGCTATCCACAAATTTGCACATAAGGCTTACGCTGAAAGTAAAGCATGCAAGTCTGCTGGAGAGAAGCATTTATTCATACAATTCTTGTCAAAACATTGTACCCCATAGTTCTATGGTATTTGCCACTTGTGTATGCAGTTATTACAGGTCTTGGCTTCCTTCTGTATTAGGGTTTGGAGCAAATAGAGATGTCCTAGGAAGTGTCATGTTGCTCCACTGATGAGCCATATCCTTGGTGGAAGAGCTGAAAGACAGAATTCCAGGAATATGAAATACTTCAGAAAATTCTGTGTGCAGTTTTTCAAACATTCTCAAGCCCGTCCTAGGTAAAGTGTGTATTAGTCAAAATACAACAATTTATAGAATACAAATTTTGGAAAAGTTTAGAAAATGGAGCCTTGGATGTTGGAGAAATGCAGTCTGAGCTTCCAAAGTTATCTGAGTCTCTAATGACTAAAAAAAACCATAGGAGCAGACTTAAAATAATTATAGACTTATAATTGGTCCATTAAGGACAATTCAAGCCGAATACAACCCTAATCAGATCAAACTGCTAGATTTCTGACAAAAAAGGTGATAACTATTGATTCAAAGGGCCTCTGTTTTTTCACAAGTAAGCAACAGTATTCAACTATTTCCAACATATGTAATTTAAAATGTTTTTGTTTTGCTAAAATTACAGTTTTGTAGTTCTGTTTGTTGTTCTGTTGCTTTTGGCACCCTAAGATTAGCCATCACAGGTTAAAAAGGGGGGGGAGGGAGATTGGACTACCTTGTATAATAAATCTCCAAATAAATTTGAATAAACACGGTTATTTATCAAGAGATCATTTTTAAGACAAGAATAATTGGAGAAGATACTAATACTTGGAAAAAACACTGTTGAAAAGACACTGATGGAAATCAAGTTGGCTAAATAATATCACTAATGAAAGAAGCCAGAGCTGAACTGACCTCAAAGAAACAGTTATATTCAGATAATCCTAGAAAATTCATGTTTATTTGGTCGTGGGAAGTCAGGAAATACTAAATGGTTGACTAATAACTTATCTGGATGTGGAAGTGTGGAAAATATGCTTGTTTAAATATCTTCCATCTCTTCCCCAAATTAAAAGAACTTACAGGACATTAAAATAACTTAAAACAATAACAATGCTCCAGCTCCAAAAGGAATGCCAATGGCAATCAGTGTGGAAGGTTTGGTAAGATAAAGATCACTATTATCAGCGATCTTTTAAATACTACGAGAGAGGGAGATTTCTGCAGATAAAGTATTCCAAAGTATGGGGAACACCTCAGAGAAAGGTAGCCATATTGTCCATGTTCCTCTAAACTAAAGTAATTGCCCAATGATTGTATTTCATTGTATCTGATTGTATCTGATTCTGTAGCAAAGAAACATGTGACCAAATACACTACCACAGATTTTGTGTAGGAAGGCATGAAAAAAGGAACGAAACAAAATGTTGATAGCTGCAATGAAGGAAGGATTCTGATTAAGTCACTGCAATTCACAGTATGATCCTGCATACTGTAAAGACAGAGCTCCATTCTATTTCCAGAGTTCCCACTGTAACTGCTTCCCATATAAAGGGAATGATATTATCAAGTATGGAGAAAACCTGACATTTGTGGAAGGAAGGAAGGAAGGAAGGAAGAAGGAAGGAAGGAAGGAAGGAAGGAAGGAAGGAAGGAAGGAAGGAAGGAAGGAAGGAAGGAAGGAAGGAAGGAAGGAAGGAAGGTAATAATAATAATAATAATAATAAATAATAATAATAATAATAATAATTAATAATAATAATAATAATAATAAATAATAATAATAATAATAATAATAATAATAATAATAATAATAATAATAATAATAATTAATAATATAATAATAATAATAATAATATAATAATAATAATAATAATAATAATAATAATAATAATGGAAGGTACCTTGGAGGTCATCTAGTCCAGCCCTCTGCTCAGGCAGGAAACCCTATACCATTTCGGACAAATGGCTGTCCAGTCTCTTCTTAAAAACTTCCAGTGTTGGAGCATTCACCGCTTCTGGAGGCAGGTTCTTCCACTGGTTAATTGTTCTAACTGTCAGGAAGTTTCTCCTTAGTTCTAGGTTGCTTCTCTCCTTGATCAGTTTCCATCCATTGCTTCTTGTCCTGCCTTCAGGCGCTTTGGACAATAGCCTGACTCCCTCTTCTTTGTGGCAGCCCCTGAGATATTGGAACACTGCTATCATGTCCCCCCTCATCCTTCTCTTCATTAAACTAGACATACCCAATTCCAGCAGCCGTTCCTTATATGTTTTAGCCTCTAGTCCCCTAATCATCTTTGTTGCTCTTCTCTGTATTCTTTCAAGGAAGGAAGGAAGGAAGGAAGGAAAGAAGGAAGGAAGGAAGGAAGGAAGGAAGGAAGGAAGGAAGGAAGGAAGGAAGGAAGGAAGGAAGGAAGGAAGGAAGGAAGGAGTCTACAATGAAAAGGCCCACTCTTTGAACTGAAGGCAGAACCTGAATGAAAAAAATGTATAAAACATGACAAAGTAACAGCACAATAATAATAATGCTAAATAAGATTATTTGCCAAACAATCGTCTTTAACAAATATTCTCAGTTGACCATTGTAGGGCTTCAGTTCAATTATTGGTCAAAAATACAAAATTAGATGAAATCTCATTTAAATGAAAAAAAGCCCACACAAAAAATGCATCATTCCTAGTTATATAATAATACATATTATTACAACTTTGTATATTGTTTCATAGCATGCTTACAATAATTAAAGAGAATATCAAAAATCCATTCAGGAATCCAGTCCTTACCAAGGAGAATATTTCTTCCTTAAATGTTTTACTTATTATTTTTGCATGTTTTGGGTGTGAATATAAATTGAATAAATTTGTTTTCCTAGCTTTTCAGAAATATGGTTTGTCCTTCCCATTTTAATTTATGTTGTAAATGCCATTTTTAGCATCTAGTGGTCCAAAGCACCAGCCCAGGTTATTCATATGCTGTAGACGTTTTCACAAGTATTGTGTCATGAATGAGTCCTCAGTTGTTTAATGCTTATTTCTTATGTTACCAGATATTTCCTTTCATGTTTTCATCATTTTATTTCCCAAATTTGTCTTCTGCCCTGAAATTCTCTGGAAGTTTCCCACTCAAATATTAGCCAGTTCTTACACAAACTCAGATGAAGTTGACTGACTGCTGTCACCTACTGAGACCTTTCAATTTGAACTCCAGAAAAAGTTGGATTAATAGCTATTAAATGTTCAATCTATTTAATATGCAACTACCTACAGATCATAAAATCAGACACATCACTGGAAGCTAAAATCATAAGACTACATCTGATTTGGTAGTTTGGTAGTTCATTTCCTTCTACCCAGGACATAGCATATAAGCACTGTTTAAATAGGGTCTGCAGTATTGTCAGGGATGCTACACATCCTCTCCCTGACCAGTTTTCCTAGTTACCTTCTGGGAAGAGTCTTCATGGTATCTGAAGCAGAACATCTAGATTCAGTCATAGCTTTGTTCCATATAGTATCAACCTTGTGAACTCTCAAGTTTCCTCTTTCCACTATGTATTCAAAATGGACACTTTGTGTGCATGTTTGTGTGTGTATGTGTGTGTGTGTATGCATATCATGTGTATATGTGTGTTATGTATGGTATATATATACTTTTTTTGAGAGCAGGCAACAGAATTTCATTTTTAATGTATGCCGGTGTGATCACAGTAAAAAATAACAATAAAGGTTATCTTATTTACTTTGGCCATGTTATGTGTGCGAATCCATTGGAGAAGGCAATGATGCTAGGAATGGTTAGGTGGACAAAGAAGAAGGGGCAAGCAAAGAACATGCTGGCTTGATAACATCAAATATGATGCAAAGTTGAACATCCAACAGTTGAAAGAAGCTGTGCTTGACAAGGTAGCATGGAGAGCACTTGGCTACGTAATCACCAAAAATTGGACATGACTGAATGGTTAAAAACAACAAATAATCTACAGATCACCCAAATCCATTATGTAAGAATGTAATGTAAGAAGAATGTAAGATGATTTACAATTTAAAATGTGTCATAGAATGGCAATAGTCTATCACATCTAGTCTAGCTAGTTTATATAGTTCTTGTAACCTACATTGTTAATATGGCCCCTTTAACTACCACTTTCTGTCATTAACAGCTCTTATCCAGATTGGATCCTTTGCTCCCTCTTCCATAGATCTCTTTACTTCTTGAATCAGATACTTTTTGTCCATGGACAGTTGTCTCCTCCTCATTCCAGACCTCCTACATCTGTAGTGCCTCCTAAATCCTTTTTCTTGATTGTCTATCTTCATTCAGTTCTCCTAAACACTGTACAGTTTGTTGTCTTCAACATCTCCAATTCCCAGTGACCCAGTTTCATTCACTTCCTGTTTTCTCTTCCCTTTCACTCCATGAGAGAATTTGACATTTTGAAAATAAATTCATGTTCCCCCTGAGTTTCTTTAAGGTCATTTGATTCAGCTCTTTGCACTTCTGACTGCCAAACCTCTATTTATAACTACATTTAGGAAGGAGCAATATTAATTATATATGAATGGCAAATGTCCTTTGGTATTGATTTTTTTATGTACACTGGAGACAAGGAATTTAACTCCTGTATTCACATATTATGAAGGGTGTATACATTGTATCAGCAGCATTAGTTGCCATTGACCTAGAATTTGAAAAAAAAAATCAATGAGGAGCTGCTGTACTTCCTCTTTTTTAGACAAAACTCCTGACAGCCAGCCAGGTATTATGGTTTTTGTTTTTTTATGTGAACTAGCTAGGTTTTGAAATGGGAAAATGTTCTCAATTTCTGGCAAAGTTATTGCAAAGTGTCCTTCTTCATTAAGCATAATGAAACAAGCATTCTTATTTTCAGGGGATTTCAGTGGAAAAATGAGTGGAATAAAAGCTAAGATTAATGTCCAAAGAAAACATTAAAAAAAGAAATACAAGCTAAGTTGTCAGCAGGCAGCAAGTGACATGTATGCTGTCTGTGGCCCACCAGTACCTGAGGTAGAGGAATTCATTTATCTGCCCGTTACATGGTTTCACAGAAAATTACATGGTTTCACAGAAAAAACAGAAAAATGTCTCAGAAATGTTGAAATTATTTTGTTATCTGTAAATAATTGAACTGATTTCTTTGATATGAACCAGAATACCCAGCTTTTTAAATGCTCAGTCACTTTGGTATTTATAATTTAATTCAAACAAGCAGCAGTGCGGAAAGACATATTTTGGGATGAAATGAACTTATATCTGGATTTACCTTCTCAGTGAAAATTTTTAAACAAATTAGCAGACACTCTCATTATACAATATTTTCATGTGATGATGAAAAGATCCTACTCCATAGATCAAACAACATAGATCAATCAAACAATATCATATAGTCTATGATATTATGTCATGCTTTTGGTTTTTACTGCAAATTAATACATGTAATGAACACGATAGGAATCTTTCCCAATGTTTAATTTTTTAAAAAGGAGATCCCTTCAACATGTAATAGATGTTGAAATGAATGTGTAAAGATAAGGTGGGAATTCTAAACTGAGTTCTCAACAAGCAAGATGCTCTGTAAAAGTCACAGTATAGCAAATCATCTTCACATCATCCCTCCAATTCTTGCCTTGTCCCCTGCCTGCTACTTCTGCCTTTTCCTTGCTAAAAAGAAATCCTCCTGGGGAATGAGAATAGTGCATAACACATAAGAAAAGTGTAAGAAATATAGCAAATATCTGTCCTGTACTCTTTTAGAACTTTCAAAGTAGATAAGGCTAAACAGCTGCTCCTTCCATGACCGAATTCAAAATATAATAAGTGAATTGATTCACCTTTAGGCTGTTCCCTTCATATCAAGGGTTGCAGTTTTGTTGCTCCTGTATGAGGAGCAAAACCCCTCCAGATTAGCATTTTGGATTTCATAACTTATGGTACTTGTGGCGCACAGAAAATTACTATGATAAAAACTTTATCTGAGTCATTTGATCTCTATTATGCCATCAGCAAAGTCTCCCTTGTATCATTTGTGCATTGCAGGCTCATAGCCTTTAATGTGATTCTCCTTGTGTGTTGGCCCCTCCAGCTCCACATCCCTTATGCATCATACTCGGGATTACCATTACATTTATTTATTCATTTAAGAGAATTTATATGGTCACCCAACTCACTCTCAGTGACTTTGGGCAGTTACCAATATAAAAACAATAAAAAAGTAATAACCCCCCACCCCACCTTCTGGTAACAATAATTAAATCACCCATTTGCTGGGCTCCATCCTGCTCTGGGGTCTCCAGGTCCATTGACCAAACCAGGTTTTCAGGGTCTTGTGAAAGAGTGTTAAAGAGGAGGGGCAATCTTATCTCTGTGGGGATGAGGTTCCACAGGGAAGGAGACACTACGGAGAAGGGCATTCCTCCTGTCCTATTAGATAGACCTCCTTAGGAGAAGGGATGCCCAGCATTCCCTGCCTCCCTACTCTGGTGGGTCAGGTAGATGTGACCATAAAAAGATGGTCATTCAAATAACCATGTCCCAGGCCGTGTAGGACTTTGAAGGTGACAACCAGCTCTTTGAATTGGACCCAGAAGCAAATCAGCAGCCAGTTCAGCTTCCAGAAGAAAAATGATATATATGCACATCTAGGACTGCAAAAAGCCATATAGGTCACTGCATTTTGA